>CM071863.1:38770638-38783373 GCA_036759665.1 Gynandropsis gynandra
TTACAGCAAGGATACAGAGGAGAAGAATTCAGCGAAGTTAGAGCAGATTCTTGCGAGGAGATAAGCGAGGAGCATTGGAGATCAAGCACCGCCACTTCGGTTTTGTTTGGTTTTTATGTTCCTTAGACTTTCTACTATGTTTATGTTTCTTTACAGACGCATGAGCGAGTAGTTTGTTTGTTCTAGGAGAAGGGATTAGCCCTTGGCTATCCCGAGACTGCTTTTGATCTATTTTGAATGCATCTTCCCGTTTTAGTTTATCTATTCTCTATCTGAGTAATTAAATTTACTTGTGTTTGCGATGATCACGTAGATACATGTGTAAGGGGTTAGGAGAAGGACCGAAAGTAGGGTAGCAACGGTTGAGGGTGAACGGGCGAATCACAGAGTTTATGGGTTTAGTTCAAGGTGTCAGCCACGAAAGTAGGTGTCAGCCACGAAAGTAGGTGTCAGCCACGTGTCTATGCCTTGAGAGAGGGTAGATATCATGTAAGGATCATCCGCCTTAGATAGCTTTAACAGGGATTGCATGATAGATAGGTTGATCGTTGGTTTCGGTAGTCTTGTGGTGAAACCGGTTTCCTAGGACGCTTGTCTTATCGTTAGAACCCAAGTAGTTTAGTTATTTTCAGTATTTCATTCCTTATTCACCTCCTTTCGTTAGCAAGTTTGATTCGTAGTTCGGGTTTAGGTAGTGTTGTGTAGTCTCTGTGGGATCGACACCTAAAATACTACACACGTGCCGTGCACTTGCGGGTAGATTAGGTTATTTAACTCTGATACGCATCACTTGGACGGAAAACGAAAGGCTAGATTGGTCAAAAAAATTCATGAAAAGGCAAGGAAGAACATAGAGGAGAAAACCAAGCTCTATGTGAAACAAGCAAACAAAGGACGGAAGAAGATGACTTTCAAGCCCGGTGATCAAGTTTGGATTCACCTACAGAAAGAACGTTTTCCGAACGAGCGGAAGTCAAAGCTAATGCCCTGGATCCACGGCCCGTTTACTGTGACCAAGAAGATCAGCAACAACGCCTACCGGCTAGATTTGCAAGGTAAGTATAATGTAAGTTCTAGTTTCAATGTTTCTGACTTAATGCCTTTTGTTGCAGATCATGCGGGTTTGAGGACAAATCCTTTTCAAGTAGGGGGCATGATATGATCCCGGGAGACGTCGAGGACACGACCAACCAAGCAGAAGAAGACGCGACCTCCAGCGCGGAAGAAGAAGCCGTCTGCGCGACCCGAGACGCTGATAGCGCGACCAAGACGCGACCATCACTAGCGCAGCCCGAGACGCGAACAAATCAAAGTACGTTGGTCCCGTGACCCGAGCAAGAGCTATGGAGGAAGAAGCCTTGATCATACCAACTGGTCCCGTAACCCGAGCTAAGGCCACGAAGCTTCAAAAAGCCGTATGTGCGACCCGAGACGCCGACAGCACGACCCGAGACGCGACCATCACTAGCGAGGCCCGAGACGCGAACGAATCGAAGTACGTTGGTCCCGTGACCCGAGCAAGAGCTATGGAGGAAGAAGCCTTGATCATACCAACTGGTCCCGTAACCCGAGCTAAGGCCACGAAGCTTCAAGACGCTATTATCGGAATTCTCACGGCCGTCCACGCGCATGAAGAATATTCAAGTTCACGTGAAGTCACAAGCCTAAGGAACGTCATTCAAGCCGAATCCCGACCAGCATCGGTTATTAATTAGGTAAAGTGACCCGCGTGTACTTTTTTCCTTCGTCGGTTTTGTCCCACGGGGTTTTCCGACGACGGGATTTTAACGAGGCCGCGAGTCACTTATTTCCCACAACCTAATTAATAACCCAGGGTTCCAAGAAGAGTTCGCACCCCAACATGCACGTTCATCAAAGTTTATCTTCTTGTTTTATGTTTTCTAGGTATTAATGTGTAGCCTTGCATGAAGACTACCCATTAATGTCTCATTTAATGTTTGCATGGCCTAGGGTTCTAAAAATGGCCGGCCATCCCCTCCTTTGTAGAACATCCAACTTTCATCCAAACTTTTGAATCAAAAACTTTGAGTTTTTATCCTTTGAATTCTTTTGAATTCCTTGTTCGTTGGTGTGTAATATCCAGCAACCTCGTTGGTGTGTAATATCAACCGGTTGTTCATTCTTCGTTGTTGTGTAATATCCATCGGAGATGAACCGAAGAATCGAGGGCCTTCCGCAACCCTCGTGTGACCACTCGCCCCACACACCCTTGTCCAATTCTGTTGCAGCAAGGAATATCCCTTCCCTAACCTTGTCTAGAGCATCGTTCCAGTCGGGATCGCGTAAAGTCGCTACTGGTTCTTCACTGTTTCTCTGCCTAGAAATCTTGAGTTGATCCCACCAACTCAAGGCATAATCTTAGAACTCCATGGCCCCCACCCTAACCTTTTTGGCCTCGGGGTAGGTTTGACAACCAAAGACGAGCTCCAACTTTTTCTCCCATTCTAGGTAGGCTTCTGGGTCGGCCTTGCCATGGAACGTTGGAATTTTCAGCTTGAGACCAGCGAAGTCGTCCCTCGGGTCATCTCTTCGTTCCCTTGGCGCGTGCTGCCTCGTTCGTAGTAGTTGATGTGCTCCTCATGCTGGTTCCTCTCACGATGCTGGAACGCATGAGCGTCTCTTGGTTGGGTTCGATGTTCGGCTCGAAACTCTTGCCGAAACTCCTCTATCTTGTTGGTGATGCTTTGCTCCAAACAAGCCACGAGAGCCTCAATGAGCCTCTCGTTCACCCGGCTGTTCTCAGCGCCTATTTCCCCCATGTTGTCCTACTGTTCTTTGTGTATACCTACTCACGAGTTCCTGCACACGCACACCCGGAGCAGCCACAAGCAGAAAGCAAGAAAAACCTCGACAAGGAGATAGACACGTATTAGATAGACACACACAAGATAGACACGTAAACGTACGAAATGGTATATATATATATATATATATTTTCTAACGTTCAACCTAGCTATGACCGAATTGATCAAACCAAAATTGAACTAACCTTTGTTGCTAGAACGAGCTCTGATACCACTTGACGCGGTCCCGATTGGAATGACGCTCTAGACCTAAAGGTTGGAACGGATAGGCCTTGCTGCAACGAGTTGCACAAGGGTTGTGGAACGGATGGTCACACGAGAGTTGCAGAAGGCTCTCAGTTCACTGGTTCATCTTCGATGGATGTTACGCACCAATGAAGAACGATTAAGACGTTGGATATTACACACACGAAACAACAAGAGTTCACAAAGGAAATTCAAGATAAAATTCAAAAGGTTCAAGATTGATGTTTACAATGGGGTGGCCGGCCATATTAAGGAAAACAAGGCCATGCAAATGTAAATGCAACATTAAATGAAGGTCTTCATGCAAGGCTACTAATAAATGCATAGAAAACATAAAAAAGACATTAAGACAAGTTGTAATTCGTGCTTATTGGAATGCGGACTTGCCTTGAAACCCTCGGGTTATTAATTAGGTCGTGGAAAAAAGTGACACATGGCCTCGTTAAAAAGTCATCGTCGGAAAACCCCGTGGGACAAAACCGAAAAAAGGAAAGAGTACACGCGGGTCACTTACCTAATTAATAACCGTTGCGGGGCGGGCTTCAGCTTGGATAACGTTTCTTAGGATCGTGACTTCACGTGGACTTGAATAATATTCGTGCACATGGACGACTGCAAGAATCCCGATAACTGCGTCCTTAAGCTTCGCAGCCTTGTCTCGGGACACGGGACTAGCTGGTAGGGTCAAGGCCTCGTCCTCCTTAGCCCTAGCTCGGGTCACGGGACTAACGTCTTTCGATCTGGTCGCGTCTTCGGTCACGCTGGTGGTGTCTTGGGTCGTGCTGGTGACGTCTCGGGTTGCGCTAGCCGCGTCTTCTTCCACGTTGGAGGTCGCGTCCTCTTCTGCATTGTTGGTCGCGTCCTCGACGTCCTTGGGATCATATCAGTTAGGGTGGCGGCCACGGAGTTCTACGAGTACACGTTGAGTTGGTGGGATCAACTCACGATTTCTAGGTGACGAAACGGTGAAGAACCAGTAGCAACATGGCTGGAAATGAAATCAATTACGCGCAAGAGGTTCGTGCCAAGCCATCATCACCGAGAGGTGCATCGGCGGTTAAGGAAGCTCACCCAAGGAAGTCGTTCCGTGGAGGAGTACTTTCAGTAAATGGAGCTGCTCATGTTGAGGGCGGATATCTCGGAGGATAGAGAGGCGTTGATGTCTCGGTTCTTTGGAGGACTCAACCTAGAGATCCAAGACCACCTCGAGATGCAAAACTACATGGAGGTTGAAGAGATGCTCCACAAGGCAATCCTCATCGAGCAACAACTCTAGCGGCGAAGGAATCCATGCACGGGCTATGGGGCTGGAAAATATGGCCAACAACGGGATGAGAAACCGAGCTATCTAAGGAGGGATAGCACGGTTCCAGCGAACCGCGATGCGTCCAAGGCGAACCCAGCAAGGCGAGACGCAGCGAAGTTCGGTCCAGCAACGCTGCGGAACAAAGGAAAGGCCGCGTAAAGCGCTCAAGTGTCACGGGAGGAGGACACTACGCCAGCGAGTGCACGAACAAGAAAGTCATGATCCTTTGTGACGACGGCGAGTTCGAGTTAGAAGACGAAGCGGCTGAACTTTCGGACGAGATGCGTGAGCAGGAACCGGCCGTGGGCGAGTTGCTGGTAACACAACATTCTTTGAACGTCCAGCCTAAGAGTGACGAACAAGAACAGTGAGAAAATCTATTTCACACCCACTGCCTTGTTCATGGAAAGGTTTGTAGTGTTATCATCGACGTAATCCGTCGTAGTATTTACATGATTCTTAGGTTTAGTTTTGATTAGATTTCTTGGATTTCCGATTTATCGAGTTTATTTGAGGACTTCATCTACTATTTCGTGTTTTGTATAGGAAACGAAGACATGAAGGAAAACACGAGTGATTACGGCAATTCCACCCCGAAAATGTGATTGAATGACAAGATACAACATTAGCAAGGCCACGGATCCAAATCAAATACTCAAGCATCGAGCGGAAGGAGCGGAAAAAACAATTGAAGGCTACATGCTCGGGCTAAGCATTGGACCCACTCGGGCTAAACTTGTGAAATTGAGGCTGAAAATCCCCGAGACTTAGCCCGACTTGGGCTGATGGACCACACGGTCGGGTGACCATGCCCGCTCGGGCTGCAAGAGAGGATCCGATCGGGCTACACTTCTCCAAATTTGGACTGAAATATCGCCGAGACCGAACACGACTCGGGCTGAAATCCTACACGGTTGTGCAAGCAAGCCCGCTCGGGCTGAGAAGAGTGTATGACCGGGCTGACCTCCTGCACGATCGGGCTGAACTTGTGCCCGCACGGGCCCGCCTAGTCCGGAACAAACTAATTTGAATGTTTTAACGGGCAATTAATGAGAAAAGAAGCCTTCTAGGGCTAGGAGACGAACCAGACACCACCAGAGGAGACACTCAGAGACATAGAGAAAGAGAAAGAAGGACGGAGCGAAGTAGACGGAACGTGGAGGAACTATTGAAGACGTCGGTATATGAATAGGGAGGGATCTCGTTCTTTATCTATGTCGAATATAGTTATCTTTTGCGTTTCTTTTGCTGAGTTCATGTCTGAGTAGATCCATAGCCATGGGTTAGAGAGCCTTGCCGATTTGTAATGAAGTTTTGTCCTTAACGCTTGGTTATAATATTTGATGGTTTCGGATTGATTGGTTGTTCGTAATGCTTTTGTTCTTGTTAGCCACCTGAATGAATGTCTATAAAGATCTAATTGCATTGGGAGATGAATTGGATCTTGGAACGTAGCCATGATATGAAGTCTCAATTGATTTAGAACCTTGGTCGGTCGATTGATTGAACTTAGGAATTAGGATAGCGATCTTAATGCATCTATTAGGTGAGATTACACAATTGGGAGATTGGTAGTACGCATGCTAGATAGTGGGTTTAGGCATCGGGAGAGTCATTCCCTAGGAAAGAGCTTGAATTCCCCGAATACGTAACGATATCTATAACCATGATCTTGTTCGAACTTTGATTGCATCATCGTGCATCTCTCGAAACCCGTGGTGTTCAGTCATTGAGTTTATCCCGTCAATTAGTTTAGTTTGTTTCATTCGCATTCCCACCACTTATCGATTTCACACGTCTTATCCATTAGTTAACTAGCTCCAGAGTTGCATCAATTCCTTGTGTTCGACCCTGGTACTATACGATCCATATTCTTGCGGAAGCGTTAGTCTAGGTATATTATTACTTGAGATTAACCACACCATGTTTTTGGCGCCGTTGCCGGAGAATTGATTACGGCTTTAGAGTTAGGATACTTTTAGATTAAGACATAGTCCTTTCTGAAGTATTATTTTTTTTTTCGTATTTTTGTTTTCTTCGTTTTGAGTTGAATTCGTTTACTTCTCGGAACTCACACGATTTTTGAGTTTTGTTTCTTTATCTCGTACAGCTCACTTGTGCATGAGAAATACCGGAAGTGTTGATCTAGTTTACGACCTATATATCGATAAAACGCTCAGAAAGTTAAGGAGACAAATGAGAGCTAATGCAAGCCAACCGGTCGATAACACACAAGTGCACCTAGATTTCCAAACCGAGATAGTAGTCGAACCACAGATTGTAGACAAGAGTGAAGAAGAGTTAATGGCAGAACGTCGAGATTTGAACGTGGCAAAAGTTCCACAAATGCAACCAGCGATGACTTATGAATCATACACGGTCCCTAAACATACATAACTCTTGTCATCCATTACTAGGAGAGACGCTCGCGTGGAATTACAGTCGGCATTCATCCATATGCTTGGTAACACAGCGTTCAGAGGGAGACCCTCCGAGGATCCAAACCAGCATCTTACTGACTTTAAGATGCTGTGCAGAACTATCAGGACCGGAGACGGAATCTCGGACGAGGACGTCATGCTATCTTCCTTTCCATTCTCAATGAAGGATAAGGCGCAAGACCGGTTGTATTCCAACCGGCGAATTATATAGGATCATGGGGATAGCTAGAGGAAAAGTTCATGATGTGATTCTTCCCTCAGAGTAAAGCTCAGCTTGCCAAGAATCAAATCTACATGTTCGTTCAAGGAACAGCTGAGAGTCTATACGAAGTATGGGAGCGATTCAAAGGCTATCAACGCCTTTGCCCACATCACGGCATGGATCAGGGTTATCTCATACATAATTTTCTGCAAGAACTCATGGATCATAGCTGCCTCTGAAGGTTCTTTGAGCAACCTCACTTTTCCATAGATCGAAGACCTAAGCGATCGTCTGGCTGATGAAGGCAGCAACGCCGCTAAAGAATACAATCGCAACACACCAGCAAGGGTCGCTAACGTGAATGACATGCATGCCTTGTATGCCGAGCTAGCTAAAATGAAAGATCAAATGAGTGGGCTCTACAATATGATGTCCGAAACGAATAGATCGAAGTGAGCGAATCGATCGAAGTGCTTTGAGCAGCCGAAAGAGCAAGGAATTCAAGGGTACGAGGAGGTGAATTATGTGAGCAACAATCAGCCTCTGGGTAACACTTATAACCCCGAGTAGAGAAATCATCCCAACCTTTCGTATAAGAATTCCGACGGTGCATTCAATGCACGACATTTATCGGGAAATTTCCAACCGCGAATGATGCAACACAATCAAAACTTTCTGCCAAGGACACATCCCCAAACTCAGAACCATCAGCCACGTGCATCGCAGTCACAACCAAACCAACCCGATGCAGCCCCCGATTTCAATGTATGTTCACTCCTCTCCTCCAATTCCAAGAAAATCAAGCTAACTCGATGTTGGAAATACAACAAAGTCAGAGTAATTTGGTGAGGAATCAAGATAACACCAAGAAGCAGCTAGAGAGTTTTCAAACTCATCTTAGACAATTGGAGACGCAAGTTGCACAACTTGCACAAGGGGCAGCACGACCGCAAGGAGTTTTACCGGCGACCGGAAGCAAATCCTCTTGAGCAAATCAACGCCATTACTTAAGGAGCGGTAAGACATTGGAACAGCCCACTCATTCAACGTTTGAAAAGAGAGAATCATCTAGGACAGTAGCGAGAGAGGGTAGCAACTTCGAAGAGCACAAAGAGGAGGAAGAGGAGCCTAAATACGTCAAATCCGAACCGAGGCCTCCTCCTTTGCCATTCCCTCAACGTCAACGCAAAAAGAACGATGATGCTCAAATTGCAAAGTTTGCTGAGATGTTGAAGAAGATGCACATCACTATTTCGTTCCACGAAGCATTGAAGAAGATGCCTTCATACGCCAAGTTCCTCAAAGACGTACTTACAAACAAGCGAGATGTGGAGACGGAAACCGTCATGGTGACTAACTTGATGCTGCAGCCAAACCTACCTAAGAAGATGTCCGATCCAGGTATATTTGTGATCCCTTGTAAAATAGAAGATTATGAAATTAACCATGCACTAATCGATGTCGGAACAAGCGTAAGCGTGCTACCATTATCATTATACGAAAAATTGGATCTTAAGGGTAGGATGGATCTTCGACCTATACGAATGGCGCTCAACATGGCTGATCGAAGCGTTAGAATACCCGAGGGCATGCTGGAAGACATACCTTCGCAAGTGGAGAAGTTCTTTGTACCGGTTGACTTCGTTGTATTGGATATGGAGGAGGATAAGAAAATCCCAATCATCCTTGGTAGGCCGTTTCTTAATACGGCTAAGACGATCATACATTGTGCGGAAGGTAGACTCACGTTGAAGTTTGGAGATGAAAAAGTGGAGTTTAATTTGAACGACACGCTTAAACAGCCTTGTATGGTAGACTCGGTATTCTACATAGACGTCTTAGAGAAGCTAGCCGAGGAAGTTATCGAAGAGTTTCAGAACATGGATTCTCTTGAGATGGCTCTTTTAGCAGCTGGAGAGGGACTTTATAAAGACCCTAACGAAGTGAAACATTACACAAAGCTGCTGGACGAAGGAAAGATGAAAGAGATCCCGAGCACCGAGCTAGACGCACTCCGAGCAGATTTATGTGCGATCCGAGCACAACAGGTTGTAACCCAAGAAAAAGATGGAATTTCGGACAATCCTCATCAAGGAGACTTATCAACTCACAAAAAGATAAGCACAGATCAAATGGGGAAGGATTCCAGACAAGAAAACGCCATAAACCAGTGCACAAACCTCCGCGGATGCCAGACAGATTTCAGCGCGCCTCAAGCGGCTTACATCGATAGTTCAACCACTTCCGATATGCCTAATGGCCAAATCAAGCGTCCAAAACCTGACTGGAGCGTTGAAAAATCCCCAAAGGTGGATTTGAAGCCCTTGCCACAAGGGTTGAGGTACGAATTTCTTGGACTCGAATCTTCTTATCTGGTGATAGTGAATGATGACCTAGACGAATCCCAAAAAGCACGATTGCTAGAAGCTCTTAGGAAGTATAGGGATGCCATAGGCTATACATTAGAGGATATTAGGGGACTTAGTCCAGTCCTTTGCATGCATAGGATTCACTTAGAAGATGACGCTAAAACCTCCATTGAACATCAACGTAGATTAAACCCGAACATGATGGAAGTAGTTAAGAAAGAGGTTCTTAAGTTGTTAGACGCCGGAATTATATATCCTATATTGGATAGTGCGTGGGTGAGTCCTGTACATGTAGTTCCGAAGAAAGGAGGCATCACCGTCATTCCAAACGTGAACAACGAACTGATTCCGACAAGAACGGTCACGGGATGGCGCATCGACTACCGCAAGCTGAACGCCAACACGCGGAAAGATCACTTCCCTTTACCTTTTATTGATCAAATGCTTGAACGTTTTGCTCTTCACTCCAATTTTTGTTTCTTGATGGTTATTCAGGTTTCTTTCAGATACCAATTCACCCGAACGATCAAGAAAAGACGACGTTCACATGCCCCTTCGGTACATTCGCCTATCGTCGGATGCCCTTTTGTTTGTGTAATGCACCTGCTACTTTTCAGCGATGCGTCACCTCTATCTTCTCCGATGTAAATGGTGAAATTATGGAAGTGTTCATGGACGATTTCTCGGTTCATGGACCTTCCTTTGATGTTTGTCTAAGCAATTTGTGTAAAGTGTTAGACAGGTGCGTAGAAGCGAATCTTGTGTTGAATTGGGAGAAATGTCATTTTATGGTTCGCGGAGGCATCGTATTGGGCATAAGATATCAGCAAGGGGAATAGAGGTAGATAAGGCAAAAATAGAAGTCATTGAGAAGCTGCCACCTCCTAGGAACGTTAAGGCCATCCGTAGTTTTCTAGGTTCATGCCGGGTTCTATAGACGGTTCGTCAAAGAATTCTCGAAGATATCTAAACCCCTCACTGATCTATTAGGCAAAGACGTACCATTTGAGTTTACAGCGGAATGTCGAGATGCATTTGAAAAGTTGAAGAAGGCATTGGTTTCTCCACCCATCATACAACCGCCGAATTGGGAGCTTCCGTTTGAGCTCATGTGTGATGCGAGCGATAATGCGGTTGGGGCAGTTTTGAGTCAGCAAAAAGATCGGGTGTTGCACGCCATTTATTATGCTAGTCGAACATTAGACAACGCCCAATGCAACTATTCCACAACCAAGAAGGATTTACTTGCAATCGTTTTTGCGTTTGAGAAGTTCCACTCATACCTAGTGGGCTCCAAGGTAATAGTTTACATGGATCATGTTGTCTTACGTTACCTACTCACTAAGAAAGACGCAAAGCCGAGGCTCATTAGATGGATCCTACTGCTGCAAGAGTTTGATCTTGAAATACGGGATAGGAAATGAACCGAGAATGGAGTAGCTGATCATCTTTCACGTCTTGAAATCCCCGAGTGCACTCCTATCGATGACTACCTCCGAGATGATGCGGTAATGTCCTTGACTTGCACTTCCATTCCATGGTATGCTGACTTTGTGAACTACTTAGCTTGTCGAGTATTACCGGAGGGGCTGAATTACAATGCGAAAGAAGTTTCTCCATGACCTCAAGGAGTACTATTGGGATGAGTCGTATCTTTTCAAAAGAGGCATAGACGGAATCTTTAGACGTTGCATCCCCGAAGAAGAAGCTCCACACATAATATCATGTTGCCATTCCTCAAGCTATGGAGGACACTTTGCTGCATCCAAGACCGCTGCAAAGGTGCTGCAAGCGGGCTTCTATTGGCCTACACTCTTCAAGGACGCCCACAACTACGTCACATCATGCGACAATTGCCAAAGCACGGGCAATATTTCTAGACGCAATGAAATGCCACAACAATATATTCTAGAGGTCGAGCCATTTGATGTATGGGGCATAGACTTCATGGGCCCTTTCCCATCCTCGTGCGGAAACCTCTATATACTAGTCTCAGTGGACTACGTAACGAAGTGGGTAGAAGCTTTGGCAAGTCCAACAAATGACTCCAAACCAGTAACCAAGATGTTTAAACGTGTCATATTCCCATGTTTTGGAGTTCCGAGGGTTGTGATCAGCGATGGAGGTAAGCATTTCGTGAACCGCATCATAGAAGGGTTGTTGAAGAAGTATGGTGTTCGACATAGGGTAGCAACACCATATCATCCTCAAACCATTGGCCAAGTTGTAGTTTCTAATCGAGAGATCAAGTCGATTTTGGAGAAAACGGTCTATAAGTCTAGGAAGGATTGGGCACTGAAACTCGACGATTCGTTATGGGCTTATCGTACAACATTCAAAACGCCAATCGGAATGACTCCGTTTCAGCTAGTGTACGGTAAGGCATGTCATCTACCGGTAGAGCTAGAATATCGAGCATATTGGGCGATCAAAGCACTTAATTATGATTACAAGTCAGCTGCTGAGAAACGGATACTACAGCTCCATCATCTAGAGGAGATGCGCCTCCATTCATACGAGAACGCAAAGATTTACAAGGAGCGCACGAAGAGTTATATGATCCTGGACGGCGTCGAGAACACGAACCAAGCCATGGAGAATAAAGAGGATATGACCCATGATGAGGAAGATGTGATCCGTGTTGAGGAGGACGCAACCCATGCTGAGGAGGACGCGACCTATGTTGCCAAGGACGTACCCCGTGTCACTAAGCATGCGACCCCCGTCGCAAAGGACATGACCCGCGCTACAAAAGAGGTGATTCGAGCTGAACCAAAAGGACGGATGATGGAGGCGACCTGAAAGAAGGACATTGGTACCGTGACCCGAGCTAGGGCTATTGATGAGGAAGCATTGATCATACAAGAAGGTCCCGTGACCCGAGCTAAAGCTAGGAAGCTCAAGGAGGCTAACGATGTGATTTCTCATGGTCGTTCAAGTTCAAGACAAGTGCTCGAGTCAACAAAGAAGTTCCGACATCAACATCATACTACAAGCCGAAACACAACTCGGAAACCATCGATATTGGCGAAGGCACATTTTTACGAGGCCACTTTCGTGACCTAATTATTGGCCTAGAGTTTCAAGAAGAGTACGCGCCCCACATGCACGTCCATCAAGCTTGTCTTAATGTTTTTATGTTTTCCATGTATTAATGTGTAGCCTTGCATGAAGACTACCCATTAATGTCGCATTTAATGTTTGCATGGCCTTGTTTTCTTATTTATGGCCAGCCATGTATCTCCTTAGAAGGATCCAACTTTTATCCAAACTTTTGAATCAAAAACTTTGAGTTTTTATCCTTTGAATTCTTGTGAATTCTTGGTTCGTTGGTGTGTAATATCCA
>CM071863.1:38815284-38825802 GCA_036759665.1 Gynandropsis gynandra
CTTTCCCTAGATGCCTTGTTTTTCCTTTAATTGCCCGTTCAAACCTTCAAAAGATATTGTTCCGGATTAGGCGGCCCACGCAGGCACAACCTTCACCCGCTCGTGCAGACTTGAGCCCGCTCGTGCACCACATTCAGCCCGATCGGGCACCCTTGCCCGTGCGTGTGAATTACCAGCCCGAGTCGGGCTAAGTCTCGGCGATTTTCTGGTTCTAATTGCAGCCCGATCGGGTGCAATACTCAGCCCGAGCGGGCACACATGCCCAACCATGTTATCTTTCAGCCCGAGTCGGGCTTGCTTTCGGGGAATTTCAGGTTCTATTTTCACAACCTGAGCCCCAGCGGGCTGGCTCCATGCCCGAGCGTGCAGCTTTCAATTGCTGTTTCCACTCCTTTCACTCGGTGCTTGAGTGTTCGATTTGCTTCCGTGGCCGTGCACATGAGGTATCTTGTCATTCAATCACGTTTTCGGGGTGGAATTGCTGTAATCTTTCGTGTTTTCTTCAAGTCTTCGTTTCCTACACAAAACACGAAATAGTAGATAAAATCCTCGAATAAACTCAAATAATCTGTAAAGTCCAAGAAATTAATCAAAACTAAACCTAAGAATGTTGTAAATACTACGACGGATAACATGTTATCAATTAGCAGCAATCCTCTCACGCATGGAAGCAACCTTCTCGTTGCCAATTTTGAGGAACTTCTCTTTATATTTCAATACAACGGATTCTAAGTATTTGAAGGCATAAACAACACATTCACTCAAGCTTTTGTTCTGTGACAGACCTTCATAACACTTGTACTACCATTTATCTTCTCCAGAAGTCAAGGAATAATACTGTCTGAGTCATTCTTATAATCTCCTTCACCGGATCGATATACCACTCCTTTAACCTTCTCTGGTAGTCGTATATCGTGATGCATCGGGTTTTGAAATCCACTTTAATTGCTACCCAATGATAAGGCATATATCAATTTTCGGGTGGTGGAATGTTTACAATCGAGACCAAACCATCATACCCATCCACTGTTTTCGAACAATCTCTAAATGGATATATGCCCTCCAAATAATCAATAAGAGTGTCTGACAATTCTTTTATATCCTTGTACATCCACATCGTGAGCGTCTGCATGAAAGCAATGGGACAAACGTAATAATTCTGATATTATGATGGGAATCTCCTGATGCGATAATATAGCTTGAACAATGCCCCATCATGCAAAAAGAACTTAACACACATGAATACATATGACCCAAAATGACCTCGTGACCTTTGTGAATTTCATGACTAAGTGTTAGAAAAACTTACATCATCTTTAAGTAGTACGTCATCCTTTAATATGATCTCCCAAAACTCTAGCCTCCAGGGACAATCTAGTTCAGATTTCCGCCAATGCTCCTGGCGAGGTTTCATCATAAATTTATATACATGAGTAAATTTCAGACCACTAGTATCAATGAACGAATGCTCTCGGTTTATCTTGCATTCTTACAATCCCAGGGCTTCCACACAAAATATCGATTCCTTGGAGGTTCTCAGACCACCTTTTCTGCGGGGTTCTTGAACCACCTCTTTTACGGGTTCTTGAACCACTTCTTATGTGGGTTCTTGAACCACCTCTTGTGCAGGTTCTTGAACCACTTCTTCTGTCAGATCTTGAACCACCTCTTCTGCGGATTCTTGAACCACCTTTTTTTCGAGTTCTTGAACCACCTTTTTTTCGGGTTCTTGAACCAACTCTTTTGCATGTTCTTGAATCACATCTTCTGTGGGTTCTTGAACCACCTCTTCCGCGGATTCTTCTGCAGCAAAAACTTTTCCTTACCCTCGCCTTCACCCTCTCCCCCGTCCTCCCACTGCCTTTGTTGTTGGTCCACATCGTGGGTTTTGTTCCCCAACTGGTTTTGCTCTTTTCGCCGGTGGCTTAGTCGGCGGAGGTTCAACATATGGCTCATGTTTTGCCTTCTGTAGTCTTAATTTTTGTTTTATTATCGTTGGACTATCACACTCATCCGATAAAGCTCCAGTATCTGCATAAAAATTACTTTATTCATTAGACTCATCCTTCGTGACCCATGGGACATATGCGACCTATAAGACCCTTGGAAATATGCCACCAATAGGACATATGCAACCCTTGGAAATATGCAACACATGTCAGCTTCATATATGGATATAACACCTACAACCTCTAATGCTTTTTCAGCAATGCTCTTCCTCCTTTTAGTCCCCTCTCCTTTCCACTTTTGTTTATCACTAAGAGTTGCTTTTTGCATCAGCAGTTCTTGCTTACATATGTCCTCCCAACAAGTGCCCTTTGAATTTGTATGTAGATGTTCCATCCATATATGACATCCATAACATCAATATACCATCCGTTCCTGCCCAAACGAAGGATGGTTTCAAATGGAAGTAACTGAAACATTGAAACAAAATGATAAGAATACAAAAAAGTACAAAAACATTCATATATTCGAATAATATATACAACTTACTATTTTTTGGATCATGAAAACGCCACAATGTCATTTTGGTTTCGGTTATTCCCCACTAACGTGCTTGTGGAAAGTATCCACAAGCTTCTCGAATGTGTAAATACCCCATGGAAAGCTTTCACAAAACTCCAAGTCATCAACAATGTCAATAAGATCATGGCTGATAAAATTGTCTGATGAAGGCTTGTGTTCTAGAACTTGCCACAACAACATCCAAGTTTCCAGCCTCGTCCGATCGACATAATTCTTCGTCTTCACAAGCTTTTCACTCACTTGTGCAGCGTCACTGATGCATATCAAAGTTAAACAAATATTTAACCTAAACTACCCGCAAGTGCACAGCACGTGTGTACTACTTTAGGTGTCGATCCCGCAGGGACTACGCAACACAACCTAAACTCAAACTATGAATCAAACTTGCAACGAACGAATATGAGATTTGGGAATGAAATACTAAAAGCAAATAAACAAATGAGTTCTTAACAATGAGATAAACGTTCTAGGAATCTGGTTTCACCACAAGACTACCGAAACCAACAATCAAACTATCTAATCATGTTATCCCAATGAAGTCATCTAAGGGAGAGGATCCTAATATGATATCTACCATCTCTCAAGGTATAGACACGTGATCAAGTCAATTTATCCCCTACTTTCGTGGCTGACACCTTAAGCTAAACCCACAAGTTATATGATTCATCCGTTTCAACCTCAACCTTTCGTGGCCTAACCTCGGTTGTACTAAACCTGATGTTCTAGGACTAGAATTCTCTTTTCGGTCCTTCTCCTAATCCCTAACACATGCATCTACTTGGCCTTCGTAAATACAAGTCATTCAAGCTCTCAGACAAAGAATAGATAAACGAAAACGGGAAATTGCATTCAAAGATAAATCAAAGTGGTTCCGGGATAGCCATGGGCTAATCCCTTCTCCTAGAACAAAATAAACTACTCGCTCATGCGTTCAAAAGCAAACAACATAATTAAAGTAGAAAGTCTAAAGAACATGAAAACAAAACGAAACTGAAGTCTTAAATTGATCTCCAATTCTCCTTGAATGTATCCTTCGCAAAAGTCTCATTCTTCTTCGACTCCTAGCTCCTCTTCTTCCTTTTTCTTCTTATTTTCTTTCCTTTTCTCCTGGTTTTTCCTTTTGGCCGTTCAGTTATTTTCCTTTTGTTGCAGCAGCCACCGTTTTGCCCTTTTATGAGTTTTCCATTCTTGATCAAGTTGGGCAACGTTTCTATTCCTTTCTCCAGCAAAATATCTCTTATTCCTCTTCTCTAAAGTCGTTTTCCTTTTTTTATACATCACTAACAAGTTCCTTTTCGTGTTTAGATAAATTAACTTATCTGGTGTTTACAGATGACGGACGCGGCCCGTGCAGGCTGAGTTTGTGCTCCGCGCGGGCGCGGCGCGCATGATCGCGATGAAAATAAGGCCTCCCTGTGTGGGCTAAGGAGTGACCCGAGCGGGCTGAGTGTCATGGTGAAGCCTGACCGTGTTGATGGCTTGCCCGACCCGTGCTCAATCTGCTGGACCAATTGCCGAACAAAAGGCCCCGCACGGGCTAGGGAGTGCCCCGCATGAGCTGAGCTCGTTCCTTGCCGATTCTCGTCCCGTTTGTTCCGTGATGATCCTCGATGTTGGTACTTCGAGTACGTCCTTTAGCTCCAAAATGAAACGAATACGCATTAAAACCTGTAAGAACACGAAAACACGAAAACGAGTAAAACGGATACAAAATCATACGTAAACATCGCATCTATATCGTAAACATCTCTAAAATCTTGCAAAAAATACGTATGAAAATGAAACGATCAGTCACCTTTCCACGGCCAAAATTCTTCAACCTGAATGTATCACCCCTTGTGGACTACCATCCTCTGGGATAGGGTAAGCAGTTCAATCCGGTAATTAGTGCATCCTCCACTATAGAGTACCAGATGGGAACCTCATTTACGACGAACCACAATTCCTTCTTGTCCCATACAATCACTGAGTGATTTAGTATGACAGACATTTGAACCTTCGTTGATATGAAGTCATATTAAAAAAATGGAATAAATGCTAAATTGTGACTCTTTGTTGAAGTTATGCAACTCATATTCATCGAAGATTCCTCTCAACTTCTTTATTGTCTCGTGAGGATAACACTAGGTGGTGATATTTGGCTATATGTCCATGTGCTTCAATTCATAAAGAAACTTAGGCTTTGATGGCTCCTACAAAATGACCAATTAAGAATACATTATACTTCTATCGACTCAAACGACCCTATCAACTCCAGCGATCCTTGCGACTCAAGTGACCCATGCAACTCAAGTGACATGATCATCTCATTTTCATACGTATTTCTTGCACGATTTAGGAGACGTTTTCGATACATATGTGATGTTTTACGTATGATTCCGTATCCGTTTTACTTGCTTTTGTGCTTTTCATGTTCTTACAGGTTTTTACACATATTTGGACCATTTTGGAGCTAAAGGAGCATGCACGGAGCTAAGGAGCAACTTTGGGGATCATCACGGGACAAACGGGACGAGATTGAGCATGGAAAAGCCTCACCCGGTCGGGCACACCCCTTGCACGATCGGGCAAAACCTACGGCCAATTGTGTGGACCATTTAGCACGACTCGGGCAAGCATTTAGGACCATTTTGCCTTGTGCCCGAGCGGGCACACATGCCATGCCCGATCGGGCACCATTCCAGCACCACAGGACGCGCACGAACTGCCCTAGCCGCACCCGAGCGGGTACACTCACTACCCGAGCGGGTCGCGGCCCGTAACGGCTCAAAACTTAAGTAATCTTAACTTAAAACATAAGGGAACTCGTGGGGCAATTAGGGCAACAATGGGACCGACTTAGGAGGCTTAAAAAGAGGCAAAAAGACGTCATTACAGCAAGCATACAGAGGAGAACAATTCAGCAAAGATAGAGCAGATTCTTGCGAGGAGATAAGCGAGGAGCATTGGAGATCAAGCACCACCACTTCGGTTTTGTTTGGTTTTTATGTTCCTTAGACTCTCTACTATGTTTATGTTTCTTTACAGACGCATGAGCGAGTAGTTTGTTTGTTCTAGGAGAAGGGATTAGCCCTTGGCTATCCCGAGACCGCTTTTGATCTATTTTGAATGCATCTTCCCGTTTTAGTTCATCTATTCTTTATCTGAGTGCTTTAATTTACTTGTGTTTACAAAGGCCACGTAGATACATGTATTAGAGATTAGGAGAAGGACCGAAAGGAGAATTCTAGTCCTAGAAAGTCAGGTTTAGAACAACCGAGGTTAGGCCACGAAAGTAGGGTAACAACGGTTGAGGGTGAACGGGCGAATCACAGAGTTTATGGGTTTAGTTCAAGGTGTCAGCCACGAAAGTAGGGGGCAACTTGTCTAGATCACGTGTCTATGCCTTGAGAGAGGGTAGATATCATCTTAGGATCGTCCGCCTTAGATAGCTATAACTGGGATTGCATGATAGATAGGTTGATCGTTGGTTTCGGTAGTCTTGTGGTGAAACCGGTTTCCTAGGACGCTTGTCTTATCGTTAGAACACAAGTAGTTTAGTTTACTTTCAGTATTTTATTCTTCATCACCACTCTTTCGTCAGCAAGTTTGATTCGTAGTTCGGGTTTAGGTAGCATTGCGTAGTCTCTGTGGGATCGACACCTAAAATACTACACACGTGCCGTGCACTTGCGGGTAGATTAGGTTATATTTAACTCTGATACGCATCAAGTTTTTGGCGCCGTTGCCGGGGACTATTGTCAACGCGTCTTAGATTCGAACCTAGAGTCCTTCTTGCTTTGTTTTTATTTTTGTTTTCTTTTCTTTCGTTCCTTCTACGTAAATTGTTCTTTGTTTGTCCTTTGCAGAACTTTCAGGTCGACAAAAGATGGATAATCAGAACGGCAATGGACAGATGCAATTACAGGCTCCTCCACCACGTCGTCTAAGGGATTACGTGGTGCCGAACATGAACAACGTGCAAACAGCCATAAGGATGCCTGCTGTTGCAAGAGAGCAATTCGAGATTAAGCCAGCAATGATAAATATGCTTTATCAGAAGCAATTCATGGGTGGAAACCATGAAGATCCTCATCAGCACCTCAGAGACTTCCTCGAACTTTCAGGTACGTTCAAAATTCATGGAGTCTCTGAGGATGCAATCTTGCTGCGTCTTTTCCCTTTTTCAATTGGGGGAAAAGCGAAAGCTTGGCTGCAATCACTCCCCGCGGGATCTATCACCACTTGGGATCAGCTCTGCACACTGTTCCTATCACGCTTCTTTCCTCCGAGCAAGACAATTCAGATGAGGGGGGAAATCACAACATTCAGATGCAGAGATGGAGAGACTATGTTTGAGGCGTGGGGTAGATTCAAGGATCTTCTACAGTCATGCCCACACCATGGACTTGAGCAGTGGTACGTTATCCAAACTTTTTATAACGGAATTTCAGATGAGCACCGCATGAGGTTGGATAACGCTGCCAGAGGATCATTCATGGATCTGAGCATCGAGGAGGGATTCGAGCTGATTGATAACCTCGCCATGAACCACACCATGTGGTCAACCCCAAGAGGTATGCCTAATAGCACTCGTCGATTATATGAGCCTAACCAGAATAGAGCCATGGGTAATGCAGCGAATGCTATGTACTGTGCGAATTGCGGAGATACGGACCATGTAGCGTATCAATGCACAGTACATGAGGATTACGAACAGATGAATTATGCCCAGCAGCAAGGCAACACACAATTCGGGAACACCTACAACCCGAATTGGAGGAATCACCCGAACTTGTCATATCGAACAACTCAACCGGTGAAGTATTCGGGGTTTCCACAAAGGCAGAATAATTTCCAGCAAAACAACCAACAACTCCAGCAAGCACAGCAAGCCCCGCAAGCTCCTCACCCTCCTCAAGCCTCTTCATCAAACCTTGAGGCGGTATTGCTCGAATTCATGAAGGAGCAGAAGCAGCAACAACAGGAGCTTAGATCTCAGATGGAGTCTCTCACTACACATGTGAAAATGTTGGAAAACTCAGTAGCACAACAAGCTGCCTCATCCTCTCGGAATCCCGGACAGCTTCCCGGTAAGCCCGATCTTAACCCGAAAGAATATGTGAATGCTATTTCGGTATGCAGCGATGATGAGGCTGAGAATTCGCCCTCAAATGAGCGAGGGGATGCTGCTGGTACGTCTTTGGATAGAGGAAAAGGTAAGGTTGCGATTATGGAAGGAGTCGAACCAGATTTAGATAAGCCATACGTTGCTCCTCCGGCGTACATACCTCCAATACCGTATCCTCAACGATTGGTAAGCAGTAAGAACCAAGAGAAAGTGGGCAGATCTATAGAAGGTCTCAAGAAGCTAGACATCAACATGCCATACGTCGAAGCAGTCCTAAAGATGTCTAATCGTGCCAAATTCATCAGAGAGGTAATGTCCAAAGAGAAGCACACCGAAGAGAACGAGACTGTAGCACTCACCGAGGAATGCAGTGCAATTCTTCAGAACAAGCTGCCACCTAAGCTAAAGGACCCCGGAAGCTTCTCCATCCCATGCAAAATAGGTAATCTCGATATTGAAAATGCTTTGTGTGATTTAGGGGCAAGCGTGAGTATCATGCCACACACAGTTTTCAAGCGGAAGGAGTTTGGGAACCTTAAACCGACGAAGATGTCTCTACGCCTCGCGGATCGTACGGTAAGACATCCGGTGGGAATCATTGAAAACGTTCCCACCATGGTAGGTAAGCTTTGCATTCCCACTGATTTTGTTGTACTTGAGATAACGGAAGACACTAGGACACCTATTATTCTTGGTAGGCCGTTCTTAGCTACTGCAGGTGCGATGATAGATGTACAACAAGGAAAGCTGTCCTTACGTGTCAAAGACGAAACGATCGAATTCATCCTGCCCAGCCCCATGGACGAATCACAACTCAAGGAGTCTTGCTTTACAGTAGATTCGCTGGACGAGTTAGAGAAAGACACACACGATCAAGTAAGTCCATCCGATCCTCTTTTACGGTATTTGACACAAATTGGCGATAATGCAGGATTTGCGGACGAAGGAGCTGAGGTATATACGAAATTCATGAGTGCAATTACAGCACTAGGAGACGCCCCACATGAGGAGATACCACGTGATATGCATGCTGATTTCACAGCGGAGAAAGCATTCGAGCTTGAGCCCGACCCGCCGCCTTATTCTCGGTATGAGTACGTTGATTCCGATAAAACATATCTTGCTGTTTTAAATGCTAACATGAGTGCAGACGAGATGAGAAGACAGCCCACACGCGTGAAGAAGCGTAAGAGGCTCAGCTCTTCAATATGTATGTACGGGAATTATAGGGAGGACAGCCACGAACCTTCACTCGAAATTCAAAGGAGGCTGCACCCGCACTTGCACGAGGTAATGGAAAAAGATGTCATTAAACTTTTCAACGCAGATACCCCTTATCCAACCTTGGACAGCGAGCAAGTGAACCCCGTGCATGATGTGCCTAAGGGATGGCACGATAAGAAGACCCTACCTCATGACTTCCAATCAGGTGATTTCGTTCCACTTTCTAATTCTCGACCTAAGTCTTTAACGGGCAACCTACTGTCTTATTGGTCTGATCCTTTTCAGGTACGAGACGTGGAACTATGGAGTGATGCGGGTGACACGTTCAACGCCAATGGACAGCGGCTAAAGCTCTACCAAGCCGCTCAACCGATCGAAAGTGGAAACTCCATTTCCCTTTCCGATCCACCCGTCGCGCACGCATGAGGAATGGAGACGTCAAAGCTTAATGACGTTAAATAAGCGCTTTCTGGGAGGCAACCCAGCTATTTGTTTTTACTTTTCATGTTTAAGACTCGATTATTTAATTTCCATAAAAAAAACAAAAAAAAAAATAACACCACAAACGTGCTTCACTTCCTTCATCCTCCATCGGAGCTTCACGTCGAGGACGCCGTTCAATTCAAGTCTGGGGGAGCAGCTCACGTTTGTCAGGTGATTTCGTTTCATTTTCCTTTGATTTTTAGTTTTTAGGTTATTTTTGCGATTTTTAGTTCGTTTTTGTTTTCATTGAGTCAGAGTCGTCCCAAGGCACTTGTCCGGTGCCACGTTTTGAGATGAACCCCGAACTTAGGAATGCTTAAGAGGTTGACCTTTTCCGTTAGACTTTGCATGATTGAGCTAGGTTGTCCTATGCGTTAGAGCTTATTAGTCGGCTGAAAAACAATAGGTCGTAGTTCTAGGGAATCCTAGTGTTACTTGTGGGGAAGTTTAGACGAGGTTGCTAGGCTAGTTTATCGTTTATTCTTTCTACCCAGATGGTTATACTTCGTGTAGATGACACTTTACTTTGGTTACATTGAGGATCATTGGATCATATAAAATCGAGCTTGTTTTGCAGATTAAAAAGCACACACTAACACTCCGCTGTCGATAGAAATAGTGCCTAATAAGCATGATCAAAAATCGATATGAGTGCATCGACCTTGTTACTCCTTCGGTGGCTCGGGTCTAAGTGGTGGGTTGGCGATCATCTTTCTACGTCCTAAGGGCAAGGCACAAAAAGCCACCTACTCCGCTGCACTCTCACACGAGATGCATGAGTATACCGTCATCGGTAGTCTGGGTCTAAGTAGAGGCTAGATCCCTTCAAATCCGACGTCCTAGAAGCCTAGTGTGTATGCAAAGAAAAAGAAGAAAAGAAAAGAAAAAAAAATGGAAAAGAAAAATAAAAAGGAAACAAAAGAAGAAAAGAAAAAGTCATAAAAAGAAAACAAAAAGAAGAAAAAGAAAAAGAAAAGAAAAAGAAAGAAAGAAGCTCGGAAAGAAAGAAACAAGTATCCTCGGTTGACCTAGGTTTAGCATAGTCTGAAGTCTTGTCTGGTGGAGGGAGTTACGGTAGCGTGTCTAGTCTCCTTTGATTTACTTTCTTATGGGTAACCGTGGTGGACCTAGGACTAAGGCTGAAAACTCGATTAGGACGAATTTGCTCTCGA
>CM071863.1:38841143-38856008 GCA_036759665.1 Gynandropsis gynandra
GAGGAGTATGCTAGTTCACGCGATGTCACAAGTCTAAAGAATGTCATCCAAGCCAAAGCTCGACCCGCAACGGTCATTGATTAGGTTAAGTGACCCGCGTGTACTCTTTTCCCCTCGTCGGTTTTGTCCCACCGGGTTTTCCGACGACGGGTTTTTAACGAGGCCGCGAGTCACTTATTTTCCCGCGACCTAATTAATGACCCGATGCGAGACACGAGACGGACGCATTACAAGGTGCACGGCCAACAAGGAGCTTATCTTCTTGTTTGAAGTTATCAAGGCATTTATGGAGGCCCTTGCATGAAGAGTAGCATTTATTGAACTTTGAGTTTGAATTTTCTTGTTTTCATCTACATATGGCCGGCCACTTTGTAAAGAAACAACATCCAACTTTTGAAAATTAAGCTTTCGAATTGATCCTTGATCATTCTTGAATTCCTTTGTGAGTTCTTTGGTTGTTGGTGTGTAATATCCAGCTTCCTACTCGTTGGTGCCTCATATCCAACGATCCGTTCGTTCTTCCTTGGTGCGTCATATCCATCGAAGACGAACTCGGTAAATCGAGAGCCTTCCGCAACTCTCGTGCGACCATTCGCTCCACACACCCTTGTGCAATTCGTTGCAGCAAGGCATATCCACACTAACCGAGTCTAGAGCGTCGATTCAGTCGGGATCGCGTCATCCATTGTATAATATTTAATGAATTTATAATGAATTAAGAGTGTCTTTTCTTTTCCATTTTTGAGATCTAGCTACCAAACTCTTGGAGAGATTCTAAGTGTTCACCGACTTATTAACACTATATCACAAGTATTATGGTGTCGTTTATTGAGTCTAAGGTTTTTTAGTCAAGTTGTAGTTGCGGTTTCGGACATTATTTCTTATGATCCAAAGAAAAAAAGTTTCTTTTAAGATCTAGAATGTACTTGACACTGGTCAAGAGAATGCAAGTTCCACCTTTTATGGATACAAGTGCCATAAGTTCTAGACTCATAGCACTCGATCTAGAAATGGAAAAGACAGCGAGAAGCATTCACAAGTAAACAAGGAAGAGACCAATGGCTGATAGTGATGAAAATAGAATTAAGGAAAAGAATACTTATGGAGCATGCATTGCTCCTAAGCATACCCAAATCTATCTTGTATTCGATGACCGAATATCGATTGTAGCAAGTGTGAACTTCAGAAGTCATTTCTATAAATACTTAATCAAATCGCATTTCAAGAGAGACTGAATGGAGATCCAAACCTTCATTTAACGAAGTTCAAGATTCTGTGCTACTCACTCGGGTGAATTCTAGGAGTGACGGATGAGGCTATCATGTTATTGATCTTTCCATTTTCTCTTATAGAATAGGCATCAGACTCCATCCACACATGGATTCAGCTTCATGAGAGGTTCTTGATAGGGTTTCTCCCACCTCATAAGACACGAAATTCAAAGAACATGATTAATTCCTTCACTCGAGAGAATGGCGAGATGATGTATGAGGTGTGGCAGATATTCAAGGGCTACCAACGATCATGCCCACATGATAAGATGGATCAGAAATATTTCATTTCCAAATTCATTGGGGGAAGCTGAGAAAACATCTGCATTTGGATTAGTACGACATGTTAGGGCTCACTTCACAACCTTCACTTCACTTAGCTCGAACAAAAATATTGAAAAAATAGCTAACGAGAGGAACAACCTAGAGACTATGTGAAGAGAGTTCCATCAAAAGAGTTGGTAAATGAAGTCTTAATTCTCATATAAAAACTATTTGAGTTGAAGCTCCAAATGGAAACCATGAAGCGCAAAAGAATCACCATCAATGAATCCTCATGGGCATACCTAGCAGAATAGATGAGAGAGGATGCAAATTACATGACAAACAACCATTAATCGAACACGTACAATCTGAGTTGGAGAAAGCATCTGAATTTCTCATACAACACCACAATGTGCAGAATCAACCAAAATAGGCCACCACATCCAAATCTGGCTTTCCTATTGGACTTCCAATGGCACCGCAACAATCCAAGGTAGATGATGAGATCAAGTCTATGTTTTCTCAATTCTTGCAGGAATAGAAGACTCATAGCGCGAAGCTTCGAGGAATGAAGGCGGATCACGAGAACTTCAAGCGGGTGATATATACTATAACAAACTTGGCTAATCCTTTTGCTAACACATTACAAGAGTAGACAATAAATAATAGGAATAAGAGACTTTTGGGGTGGTTCAAAGAGTGAAAAAAAAATATTGGATATCATCGAAGGATCAAACTACTATTAGAGATGAATCAAAGGAAGGTCAAGGTGGCTGCTGATCGAGAGATCGATTGAGCTTCTATTAAGCTTTTTTATTTACTTGTTTTATTATGTAGTTCTTTCACAAGATGTAGATCCATAGATTCAGTCTATGATTTTGGCTAGATTTTTCTATATTTGAAATCTATGTACTTCATGAATGGATTTATTGTTCTTTATTTTTATGATTTAATGCGTGTTTGTATTCTTTCAATTCTTAAATGCCCCACTAGAATTCATTGTCACATGGTATAATTCAGATGGAGATGCCGGATTATATTACATCATATGCATTAGATAAACATGAATGACCGTATCGAGAGGTAAGATAGTCGGTTTAGTAATAATGATATGGAACGATAATGTAATTACCATATAGGTCATTAGATGGAGATTTCAATGATTCAAAAGTTTGAATAAGGGTTGAGAGAATTTAAATTTATTTATAGTACGTTCAGTTTATAGGTCATTAAATGAAGACGTTATTGATTGAAACACTTGAATAGAATTTAGACTACGAGAGTAAGTAGATCCATACAAGATGATTGAATTCCTCGATAAGAATAAAGTTACTCTTTCCAAAATCTTTATTGAGTTGATGTACTTGAGAATAATTCTAGAATATGAATGCATCGTATTTCTGGTATAAAATTATAATTGTAAGTTTTACTTGTTTATATTAGATAACAGATATATCCATACCCTATTTAATGTTCACGACCGTAGTTTTTGTGACATTGATAGTCTAAATTCCTCTTAGTCCTCGTGTTCGGCCCAGGTACTACACGATCTATATCCTTGTAGAATGTCTAGACTAGGTATAATTATTAGATATAATTACTAAAATTTCATTAGTATTAGATCACACCTAGACAATACATCAGTTAGTAATGACTAGTCTATCAAAATCATGTATACATTGTTTTTTATCATTTTGTATGCACTTGCACTATTTCATTTAGAAAATGTGCTTTGTATTTCTACTGTGTCGAAGAATCGGTCCACCAATTGTATATTCTAATATTGTGTTCATTAAATTCTTTTCTTGGGTATTTTAGATGAAGGATCTCAGTATAGGGATGTCATTGCTGAACTGAAAGGTTAAAGAAAACTCTACGAGTGGCCAACCCGTATGTCTCCATCGTGTCTTTTTATTGGATGGTGTGGTCCTAAGTCCCCTTTGTATGAATGGAACATGTGTCTAGGTCATCATGTTTACCTAATTTAAAACATATATTGTCTAAGTTTCAGCTTCCATTGTCTTAAATTCGTCAAATCCTTTATACAACGTGTGCTCTATTCTGACGTACGGACTTCTCCACATGTGTCTAAGCTTTATCGTCTTATGTGAGGGCTTCAAATATTGCGTCTTATTTGTTGAAGTAACATGTTACTATAGACTTTATCGTCTCAAATAGAAATCTCATGTCAAAGACTTCTTGCTTCATTTCAAAGCCTATGTTGAGCACAAATTCAACTTTAAAATCATCACATTCTACTTCAACAATGGTGGTGAATTTGTCGCTTTTATCCCCTTTATCACCTCCTATGGTATTGCACATTGCATTACACTACCACACACTCTTGAGCACAATGGATTGTCCAACAGACATCTAAAACACATTGTAAAGAGTGGGTTATCCATTCTCATGCATGTGTCTCTCCCGATCACTTCTTACATATGCTTTTACCATCGTGGTCTACCCCATCATTAGGATTCTCATTCCAGTTCTAGATATGATCTCTCTCTCTCTCTCTCTATGTATGCCTTTTTTGTTCTCCTCTCAAATATGATAAGCTTGGAGTTTTTGGGTGCTTATATTATCCATGGCTTCATCCTTGTGCCATAAACGAGTTATCTCCTCGTTTTCATCTTCTTTGCTTAATCTCTCACTCAAAATGCTTATCTTGGCTTTGATCCTATCACGGATCATTTGTTTTATTCTCGTGATATCCATTTCCCTAAGTATACCTTTGCCTTTGCCAACTTTTCCAAGTTCTTTACCATCCCACCATCCATTTCTGAGTCCTCTACACCCTCATGTCCATCGGTCACCTCTGTGTCATATTACCTTTAGCCACGAGTAATGTCATCTACACAGCAGCCCTTGAGCTCAAATCCCTCGTCATCGTCAGATGTGCCACAATCCTCTCTCTTGGATGTGACACACCCCTCTTTACCTATTATGGTCGTTGTTAATGTTTTTTCGCTGGTATAGAACACTCACTCCATGGTTACTAGATGGAAGAACAAATTTTTCAAGCCAAATCCCAAGTTTTCGTATCATACCATAATCCTTAATCAAGAGCCGTACACAATTCACCAAGTCTTGAAAGATATCAAATAGGTCTTGCCATGAGTGATGAATACAATGCTTTCATTTGATATGGTATTTGGAAATTTATCTCGACGATTGATGCTAACAATGTTGTTAAATGCAAATGGAATTTTCACATCAACATACATTTAGATGAATTAGTGGAATGCTACAAAACTTGTCTTGTTGCCAAATATTTTCATCAATGTTCAGGTGTGAACTTTCATGAAACCCTCAGTACTATGGATAAACCTACCACATTTCATGTTTTTCTCAACATTGCATTTTTTTGGAAATGGCCATGTTGAACACTAGATGTCAACAATGCTTTCCCCTAAGATCATCTACAAGAAAAGATCTATGTCTCAACCACCGGTTTTGTTGATAAGGATCTACCACATCATGTGTGTAAGGTGTGAAAAACTATTTATTGGCTTAAACAAGCCCCTCGAATGATATTATGAATGAACTTAGATAGTTCCTAATTGTCATTGGGTTCACGAATGGTCTTGCCAATACATCCTTGTTCTATCAACATGATGGTGATATTCACATTAGGGGTGGGCAAAAAACCCGCACAACCCGTCCCGACCCGAAACCCGTCCCGAACCCGCAAAAAATTACTCGTACCCGCGGGTGCGGGTTCAGGTTCAGGTAATATTTTTCTATTACCCGCGGGTTCGGGTTCGGGACGGGTATTTTATTTTCACAACTACCCCTAAAATTTTAATAAATTACATAAATGTCATTAGGTTAACCCTCCTTCCTCTTTACCTACCCCTTTCCTATCTCTCTGTCGTCTATCCCTTTCCTCTCTCTCACAGTCTCACGCCCCTTTCCTCTCTCTCTCTGCTATCCCAGTTTCCTCTCTCTCTCTCTCTGTCTCACGCCTCTCAGCGTCCATTTCTCCTCGCCCGATCTCTGCTTACCGTTCGCCGCTCTCTGCTTCTCTCGCCGCTTGTCGCTCTCCGCTCTCGGCTTATCGGTTTCCGCTCTTTGCTCGCTGCGTGTCGCTCTCTGTTCTATTTTGCTCTGCTCAAGCCGCTTCTTCGCCGATGCCTTGGGAGAGTCGATGAACTAGCAAGGCTCTCTTCGTCTGGGACAGACGATTCTGCAAAGTTGTGCCTGCGATTTTTATCAGTTTGCCTTGATGCCGTGCTAATGGCGTCATCGTTAGCACAAGACGGGCTTGTGTTCTTGGATTTTCCTGAAGATATCCCTTCTATTTTTTTGTGATTTGTATGTAATTTATTTTGTATATTGTATATTGAATGTATATTGAATGTGAATGTGAGATTTTGAGATTTGTTTTTTGTTTTTATGTTATTTTTTAATTTTAATTCGGGTCCCCGCGGGTTTCGAAACTTATGGTGAGTTTTTGCGGGTACCCGAAAGTCGGGTATCCGTGTCTTGCGGGTACGAGTACGGGTAATAGAATGAACTACCCGTGCGGGACGGGTTCGGGTGCGGGTCTTAAGATTCTGGCGGGTACCCGCGGATGCCCACCCCTAATTCACATCTTTATTCTCATTTATGTGGATGATCTAGTTGTCATAGGAAGTTTTCCCAAACGGGTCTAAATCGTGATGGAATCCTTGGTTGTAAGGTCTCCATCAAAGATCTTGGTGATCTTTTCTACTTACTTACCCGACACTGTTTACTTCTCACACAGAGTAAGTACATTGATGATATATTGCAATGAAAAAATATGACCCAAGCAAAGCCAATCACGAAACCTATGGCCTTGAAATCTCGATTATCCCTCATGTTCGGTAACCTTATTCCTCATGCAATTGAATTTCATCATGTGGTTGATAGTTTGCAATATTTGTCTCTTACCAGACCAGACATCAGTTTCTCAGTAAACAAGTTATCACATTTTATGCATGCTCAAACGGATCAACATTGGTAGCATGTCAAGCGTGTACTTCAATATCTTGTTGGATCTCAGCATCATGGAATATTTCTCTCTGCTAAGAGTTTCATCACTCTTCATGCTTTCAGTGATACAAATTGGATCGAAAATCGGGATAACTATACTTCCATGGGGCATACATTATTTATCTTGGCACCCATCCTATGTCATGGTCCTCCAAGAAGCAAAAGACACTAACACATTCCTCTACAGAGGCTGAGTATCCATCCATCCATTGCTTTGACATCTGAAGAAATTCATTGGGTTGTCTAATACTTTCTGAACTTGGTATCTCTTTACCCACCTATCCGTTTATTTATTTTGATAACATTGGTGCGACATATCTTAGTGTGAATCTTGTCATTCACTTTAGAATGAAACATATTGTTTTATTGGTCGTTGACAAATTCAAAGTTACTCCCGACGTGTTTCACATGTCAATTCAGAGGATCAATTGACAAATCTTCTCATAAAACCTCCACTTCAACCATCATTCTCTACTTTATAACGGGACTCGTCTCCGATGAATTATCTTGCCGATCTATTAAAAAAGAGAATAATATTAACAAATATGTAATATTACAATAATTGGGTTAAATAGTACGTATTTATAGACTTTTCTTTTCTTAAGCTTGATACAATATTGTTATGTCATTTTCTTAATCTATAATGTCTTATACATTTTTTGTCCATTTCCCAACTGTGTGAATGTATACATGTATATAAACACACAGACAGTACACAGTGACTTATTGATATACGTCCTTTTTATCTATAAGAAGACCAAAAAAGTCTTTTGTATAATAGCGGCGATTTTGATGGTGATATTTAGAAATGCAAAATTAAGTCTCATAAAATAAGGATCTTAGTGACTCTGTGTCTTCTTCTTCTTCTTTTCTTCCATTGATACAAGCAAATCTCACTCAAATAGTCGATTCATCTCTACTGGAACGTCTATTTTGTTTTCCTTCTGCAAAAGATTTACAAAAGAACAAGAAATTTGATGTAATATCTCGAGACCCAGATTCGGATTTTCATAGTTCTTTGACGTTTTCTGTGATTCTGGTCGTGTCTCTTGTTCTTCTTTTTTCTTGGTGTCTTGCATCTGTGTTTCCTTTTTTGTCATTTTTTTAGTAAGAGAGTTATTTTGTGGTGTTGAGGATTGGCATAAAGAGAGAAAAAGGAAAGAGAGAGCGTTGGTAATTATAATATTGCCATATTTGAAAATTGGTATAGTTAAATTTTGGTATTATATCTGAATTTCCTTTTCTGATCAACAATTATTTCTCTGTTTATAAATTATATCGAATATATGCATCAGAGTCTCTTTATCTGAAAATTTCACCTCTCCAGAGATACTGTGAAGAGAGCCAAAGTTCAGAGAGAGAGAGAGAGAGAGAAATCGAGAAATACGGAAGAGGAAGCGATCGAAGAACATAATGTGGTCGTGGTCATCCACAAAAGGTCGATCGAATCTGGAGAGATTTCTCCGAGGAATCACTCCCTTTCCTCCCTCTTTTTCTCTCCCGCCGGTAAACAAATTTTCTTTTCTGTTCTTTTCTTTTCTTTTCCTTTCTTCCCAATTCAGTTTTTATTTGTTCCATATTTCTTCCACAGATTTCGCATAAATACAAATTAAAGATCTACGAACATTTATTACTGTAACATATTATAATAGGTTAATTCGATAAGATTATAAATGGGGAAAATGTGGGAATAAGGACAGTAATTGCAGGGTCCAAGTAATGAAATTTTAAAAAACGAATATATTTTATTTCATAATACATTATATTGTGTTATTCGAATCCAATCAACGTACAATACAAGGGTGGACGTGGAGTTCCTAACAATTAGATGGTGTGATTAAAGACAGCAATTACAATCGTAGGTAGTGATAAAGTGTTCATGATGTTGCATTATTGCTTAACTTGTTCCTAAGTTGTAACATTGCGTTCTGTGTTGTAGCAGATCTGTGTAAATGATGTGAATAGCTTATGGACACAACCAGGCAAGGATGAGATTGAGTACTTCACACTTCGTGATCTCTGGGATTGCTACGGCGAACTGAGTGTGTATGGACTCGGTTCCCAGGTCAATTTAAGCAATGGTGAAAGCGTTACGCAGTACTACATTCCATACTTATCCGCCATTCAAATCTACACTAACAAGCCCTCGGTGGCTTCCAGGTTGCTTGCTCATCTTGTTTTCCAGAAATTTCTCTTCTGTTTTACATCATTCTAGATTCTGGTTAATTTGTAATGGTCTAATGATCCTTAGTCGACGTTGAATAGCTCGGATATCTTGCTTTTCATACCGATACAGAGTTTGAAACGAGTTTAAAGTTCGTGCGTAGGGTTGTATATATGTAAGGATGGATTAGTCTCTAGTGGTCAGAACATGGAGTTCTTAATGTAGTGATGAGAATTAAGTTTCTTTTGTGATTTCGGTGCAGGAACCATTATGACATGGTTGAATCTGAGAGTGAATGTTGGAGTGATGACAGCGAGAGCGAAAAGTTGTCGCGGTCGCTGAGCAATGATTCTAGCAAAACCTGGGATGCTGTCTCCGAAGGTTCGAGTTTTGATCAGATTCATGATGCAACATCTCTGATGGGAGATAGGCTCGGTGACCTTGACTTCCAGTACTTCGAGACAGCTTCTCCTTATTTCCGGGTCCCTCTTACAGATAAGGTTGTCTTAGTTACCACTTACCACTCTGTGTCGATCTTCTCTTCCCCAGTCATCGTGGCAAATCTGACATTAAGACATACTTTGGTTTCAGATCAATCAGTTTGCGGAGAAGTACCCCAGACTAATGTCTCTTAGAAGCGTCGATATCTCTCCCGCAAGTTGGATGGCAGTTGCGTGGTAAGTAACTTTTTTTGTTTGGTATTTCATATGTTTGTCACTCAAGCGATCGAATGATGACTGATGATATCTCGTCTTCGATATTGTCATGAATAGGTATCCGATATACCACATTCCCTCCCGCAAGAACGAGAAAGACTTATCGACGTGCTTTCTAAGTTACCACACTCTATCTTCGTCTTTCCAAGGTATTTTTTTCCTCTTATTCTCAATACCGAAGCAATTCACAATGGAACTTTACAGATAAGTCACGATAATAGGCAATACCTTGGTCTTTGATGTTTCGTTTCGCTCATGCAGATAATCTGGTCGAAGTAGAGGACGATAAGACCGGAGAAGGAACATGTTCTTGTCCTAAGGAAGGGACGAGCAAGAGAATACCGCTTGCACCCTTTGGATTAGCGACGTACAAAATGCAAGGAAACCTATGGGGAAAACCAGGAAGCTATGATCACGAACGGCTACTTGAACTCCACAGCGCCGCGGATTCATGGCTGAAACAACTCAACGTTCATCACCATGACTATAACTTCTTCGCTGTTAACCTAACCTTGTAGATTCATTGTCATATCCATCTCTTGTTGTGGCTCGTTGTAGCAACCGCCATCGCGGATTATTCCTCCATAACCGTTGAACTCTGTTTTGTAGTTCGTTGTCTCAATATCAGAGTTTTCTTGTAATTTGATATGGTCGGATACGTTCTACTAGTCGCTTTTCTTTTAGTAGTTTCCAATCCTTCGGATACATATTGGGTAGACCATTGAAACAAGTACAATAATATGCAAATTGACTAGTCATCTTGGTTGTATTATATTTTCCGAAACCTTTGATGTTGCTCTTGTATGTATCTTAATATATATCCATTGAGTTGTAATGAAATGAAAAACAAAAATTTTAAAGCTAATAAATTTTTAAAGATTCACTCTTAAAAATTAATCTATGTAAATATTTTTAAAGGAAAAAATATTTTTGTAGAAAAATTTCCAAAACAATTATAGATTTTAGGAGTTTGGTTACGAAACAAAATTCTAATTTGAGACATCTCTTGTAAAATGTATAAATATGTTTTTTGATGAAAATTATAGTGTTAGAATGCACGACCACGTTTTTTTTAATACTATAATTTTTTGTGATAATTTGTTTTCTTACACCCAAAAAAAATCTCATCACACCTTCAATCTGTTGGCAAAGTTTGTCGTGCCGCGGCTCATCACCCTTTTTGTTCCAGCCATTTTATGTTTTCTCATACGAAAAAATGTTCATCACCCCATTTGATCTGCCCACAAAGTTTGTCGTGCATTGCTCAAACCCTCTTTCGTTCCATCGACATCTTGTATCATTTGATGATGCCATGTGAATCGCTAGAAACGGTTTGCCCCTTTCTTCGTATCTTATTAGTCAGATTGGTTTTGAACCCTATACAATGCGAGCCCCTATCCGGACTAATGCCCCTATCCGGACTAATGCTACGCGCATCCGGAATACAATGGGATCTTGTTTGTCGACCTCCATCATCTAAACGAGACAAATTGCGAAAATCATTACTAGTTTTAAGAGGGAAAATGAACTTGTTGGTCACTTCTATCTTAATCCCACATATCATTATGGGATGGTGCTTTTCACAATGAAATTAACTTGTGAGAATTATGATACTTTTGCTAGCTTATTTTGGAATGCACAAAGTGCATAACACAAAATTTGGCTTTTCTTCGATATCGGAGACTTAATAGTTCGACGATTGGAACGCGTCAAACTTTATGATTATTGTTTGAGTTATGGAGACTAATAGAACAATTTGTGTATGCATGAATATATTGTATTTTAGGTGTTAGTTAGAGTTACTCATTACTTAGTTTACTTTTTTTCTTACATTAATTTCTATAAATCATCGTAGAAGAGAATATTATTTTTCTCATTCATTCGGAAAATATTTTCAGTTTCTTTTTTCTACATTCTCCTTTACATATCAAGATTGATATTCAACTAATTATGATAGTATCAGAGAAAGAGTTCGCTCTCTACAAGGCCTAATTCTCATATGTTTGTTGTTGTTAATCACTTCTCATGTTTTTCAACAATTTTTTTATTTCTTCACTCATACATGCAAATCGTTCTGAAACATTTCGTTTTAAATCACATAATAATCTTTACTATATGGGTGAAAATGATCATTCTAACCTCATGCTGGTGCTAGATTGAGTCTCGAATCATGATGAAAGTCATCGTTTCTTTCTTTATAATTGTTTTTTTTCACTAGAATAATATGGATTTACCTTCTTGAACAATGAGGTTTTGACTATGTTTCATCGTTTCATTACATTTAATACAATATAAAGCTTAAGAGTGTTCGATATTGTAATGCAAAAGAGTTCGATATTGTAATACATTCGTCTATTGCAAAGGAATAATAATACATTTTCATGTTGTTCTAACACTTCAACAAAACTCAATTTTAGAGCATAAACACCAACACATTCTAAATGTTGGAAGATATGTTCTTTTTGCCATATGATCTTCCATTACCTTATTAGAATGAATGTGTTTATTTAATCAACATGATTCCGACCCCTGTTCTTGCTAACAAATCTGTTTATGAAAAGTTGCATAATAGAGTTCTGAAGTACTACTCACATATACGAGATATTGATGCATTTGTTTCGCTTCTAACTTGTCGCGAAACAAACACAATTTCTGCCAAAAGTTTAACAAGTTGTATTCATTGGAATCTTCGTGAATATAAAGGTTATAAGCTTCTTGATTTAAATATGAATGTTATCATCTTTTCTAATAATGTTAAGTTTGTTGAAACTACATTTCCTTTTAAGCAAAAACCTTATTATAGCACTTTACTTCGAGTGATATATCTTCTAACTTTCCTAATATAAATTTTCATTACCTATTCTTCATCCTCTAGTTCTCATGCTTTTGTCAATGATAAATTAAGCATATTTTTCTATATGAAAAAAGCATTATCTGTAGAATTTGAGAGAATGATAGTAGAATTTGAGTGAATGATAAGAATTATGAAGAACAAGAGAATAATTTTTGTTCTGTATTTGATAGATAGTTTATAAAGGTTTATATATGTGTTGCAACGTGCATAGAAAAAGGAAACGCAATATACAGTTACATAAAAGGAAATTGTAGAAAAAATGAATGACTTGGAGATGATCGTGGTAGAATGATCTTGTTGCAAAAACTCAAGATATGTTTCCTTATAGAATGATCTTGTTGCCAAAACACAAGATATGTTTCCTTTTTCCAATTATAGCAACATTCCCCCTCAAGTTCGTAATGATCTAGACTAAGTAGTGTTGCCTCGTTAAAACCTTACCGAGAAAACCCAATGGGATAAAACTCGGTGAAGGAAAAAGAGTACAAACACTAGGTAGTCCTTATGATGCTATCATTCGAACTTGAACTTCTACGAGGTTTGGGAATATCTATTAAACCCATTCTCCTTTGAAAACTAGAGCGAACCTTCTCAGGGAGGGCCTTGGTGAATAGGTCTGCGAGTTGATCGGAGCTTCTTGTGTAGGCTGTTGAGATGAATCCTTTCTTGATTTTCTCACGGATAAAGTGGCAGTCCACTTCTATGTGCTTCGTCCTTTCGTGGAATACCGAGTTCTTCGCTATATGAATTGCTGCTTGATTATCACAGTGTAGGGTGGTTGGTTCCTCTGAGTCACTTCCAAGATCACGGAGAATAGCCTTCAACCAAATGAGTTCGCATGTGGTGTTTGCCATACTCATGTACTCTGCTTCTACACTTGAACGAGCAACTACGTTCTGCTTTTTGCTTCTCCAAGTGACAAGATTTCCTCCCACAAAGGTGCATTATCCGGTCGTTGATTTTCGATCGGTTTGGTCCCTGGCCAAATCTGCGTCACAGTATCCCACGGTTGTTGTATGACCATTGCTTTCCATCCATACTCCTTTTCCAAGCGATCCCTTGAGATACCTGAGAATTCTCTCCACTAGATGCTAGTGTTGTTTTTTTTTGGGGCATGCATATGCTGACTAACTTAACCTACAGCAAAACAGATGTCGGGACGAGTTATTGTGAGGTAGATTAATTTTCCCACGAGTTTTTCATACTGGGCGACATTGGATATAAATTTCCCCTCGCGACGAGTCTTGTGTTTCTCCTCAATAGGTGTCTTAACCGGCTTGGCACCTAGTTTTCTTGTCTCATTCAGTAGATCAAGAGAACGAGTAACTTCAATTCCAAGGAAGTATTTTAATTCTCCTAAGTCTTTAATATCAAATGTTTGCTTTAGATACTCTTTTGTGTTTTCAATTCCTATGCGATCATTTCCAGAAATTATGATATCATCAACATACACTAAAAGCACAATTGTACCTGATTCCCCCTGAATTGAAAAACAGGGATTGATCCGCTTCGCTTTTGGTAAAGCTGACGCGATCCCGACTGAATCGACGCTCTAGACAAGGTTAGGGTTGGATATGCCTTGCTGCAACGGATTGCACAAGGGTGTGTGGGGCGAGTGGTCACACGAGTGTTGCGGAAGGCTCTCGATTCACCGGTTCGTCTCTAATGGATATTACACACCAATGAAGAACGAACGATCGTTGGATATGACACACCAACGAAAGGATGCTGGATATTACGCACCAACAACCAAGAACTCACAAGGAATTCAAAAGATCAATTCGAAGTTTAATTTCAAAAGTTGGATGATTCTTCTTCCATGGGGTGGCCGGCCATAAGTAGATAAAAACAAGGAAATTAAAAAAAAAGTACATTAAATGCTAGGTCTTCATGCAAAAGCTCTAATCAATGCCTTGGTTTCTTCAAACAAGAAGATAACTTCCTTGTTGGCCGTGCACATGGGACTACATATATATTCATCCACTATAATCACAAACCGGAATCGACATTTATTTCGATACATATTATCTAATAAGTTATAAAAAATGTTCGTTTAGGCAAAAACATGCTTCCTTTTACACATATCTATTCATCCACCATAATCACAAATCAATGACCGTTGTGGGTTGAGCTTCGGCTTGAATGACGTTCTTTAGGCTCTTGACTTCACGTGAACTAGCATACTCCTCATGAGCGTGGGCGGACGTAAGGATCCCGATAATAGCTTCCTTGAGCTTCGCGGCCTTGGCTCGGGTCATGGGACCAGCGGGTATGATCAAGGCATCCTCTTCTAGAGCTCGGGCTCGGGTTACGGGACCGACATATTTTGACCTAATGGTGTCTCGGGTCGCGCTGGAGGTGGTCGTGTCTCGGGCCGCGGGATTGGCATCTCGGGTCGCGGAATTGGCGTCTCGGGCCGCGGGATTGGTGTCTCGGGTCGCACAAATAGCGTCTCGGGTCGCGGCGTCTTGGGTCGCGGCATCTCGGGTCGCTCTTCTTCCTCTCTTTGGGTCGCGTCCTCCTCAGTGTTGTTGGTCGCGTCTTCAGCGTCCTCCGGGATCATATCATGCCCCCTTC
>CM071863.1:38858699-38902887 GCA_036759665.1 Gynandropsis gynandra
TATTTCCCTATGGCAAATGGGACGGTCACTTGGTTTGTCACCTTCATCTCACCCTTCTCATTCAACCACTGAAGCTTATACGGCTTCGGATGCTTCTGAACTTTTAGTCCGAGCTTTCGAACCATCGTAGCGCTAGCCACATTCGTGCAGCTTCCACCGTCAATGATGACGCTACAAACCTTGCCGTGAACCAAACAGCGGGTGTGGAACAGACTCTCACGCTTTTCTTGCTCGTCACACTTGGGCTGTGTGTTTAGGGCACGCTACGTAACCAACAATTCTCCCGTGGCCGGTTCCTCTTCTCGCGTCTCATCCGATAGTTCGGTCGCCTCGTCCTCGGATTCAAATTCTCCATCATCACGAAGAATCATTACTTTCTTGTTGGTACAGTCACTGGCATAGTGTCCTCTTCCATGACACTTAAAGCATTTCACGTCCCGAACCCTCGAAGTTGTGGCATCGGTTTTACCTTTGTCTCGCAGCGCGGCTGAAACAGTTTTCGGCGCGTCTCGGCCCGCGGTCTACGTCTTCAGCGGGTCGCGGCCTGCTTGTGCCGTGTTGTCCCTCCGGGGATAACTCGGTCTCTCATCTCGTGTTTTTCTGTATTTTCCAGCCCCATAACCCGAACGGGGGTTGCATCGTCGCTGGAGTTGTTGTTCGATGAGGATCGCCTTATGAAGCATCTCCTCGATCTCCACGTAATGTTGTAGCTCGAGTTGGTCTTGGATGTCTATGTTGAGACCTCCAAAGAACCGTGACATTGTTGCCTCTCGATCTTCTGTAAGATCAGCCCGTAACATGAGCAGTTCCATCTCTTGGTAATACTCCTACACGGAACGGCTCCCTTCGGCGATGGACCTCTCGGTGGTGATGGTTTGGCACGAACCTCTTGCGCATTATTGACCTCATTTCCAGCCAAGTAGCTACTGGTTCCTCGCTATTTCTTCGTCGTGAAATCGTGAGTTGATCCCACCAACTCAGCGCATAATCGTAGAATTCAGTGGCCGCTACCCTAACCTTTTTGGCCTCGGGGTAAGCTTGACATCCGAACACTAGTTCTACTTTTTTCTCCCACTCTAGATACGCTTCGGGGTCGGCCTTGCCGTGGAACGTGGGGATTTTAAGTTTGAGACCAGCGAGGTCATCCCTCAGGTCGTCTCTCCGCTCCCTAGGCGCGCGTTGCCGCCGGTGACTACTTCGGGACGAGGATGAGCTACCTCGTTCATAGTAGTTGATGTCCTCCTCAAGCGGGTTCCTTTCACGTTGCTGGAACGTTTGGATGTTTCTTGGCCGTGGGGGACGTTCGGCTTAAAACCCTTGACGGAATTCCTCCATCTTGTTGTTGAGACTTTGCTCTAGGCGAGCCGCGAGAGCCTCAATTGGGTTTTTCCTTGCGTGAATCTGTTCGTAAGCTCCGGCACACTTAAAAAACGGAGCATCCATAACCGGAAAGAAAACAAACACAAAATCCTAGACTAGAACACGTACGGATATGGTCGCGCACTCACACGTTCGAACGGGTTTTCTACCACACGGACTAGATAAGTTCGAATATGATTTCAAACACACAAACTAGTACGTTCAATATACGCTCTAGACAAGGTTAGGGTTGGATATGCCTTGCTGCAACGGATTGCACAAGGGTGTGTGGGGCGAGTGGTCACACGAGTGTTGCGGAAGGCTCTCGATTCACCGGTTCGTCTCCAATGGATATTACACACAAATGAAGAACGAACGATCGTTGGATATGACACACCAACGAAAGGATGTTGGATATTACGCACCAACAACCAAGAACTCACAAGAAATTCAAAAGAAAGATCAAAAGATCAATTCGAAGTTTAATTTCAAAAGTTGGATGATTCTTCTTCCATGGGGTGGCCGGCCAAAAGTAGATAAAAACAAGGAAATTCAAAAAAAAGTACATTAAATGCTAGGTCTTCATGCAAAAGCCTAATCAATGTCTTGGTTTCTTCAAACAAGAAGATAATTTCCTTGTTGGCCGTGCACATGGGATTGTGTCCTTCTCGTGTCTTGTGTCGGGTCATTAATTAGATCGCGGGAAATAAGTGACTCGCGGCCTCGTTAAAAACCCGTCGTCGGAAAACCCGGTGGGACAAAAACCACGAGGGGAAAAGAGTACACGCGGGTCACTTTACCTAATCAATGACCGTTGCGGGTTGAGCTTCGGCTTGAATGACGTTCTTTAGGCTCATGACTTCACGTGAACTAGCATACTCCTCATGAGCGTGGACAGACGTAAGGTTCCCGATAATAGCTTCCTTGAGCTTCGCGGCCTTGGCTCGGGTCATGGGACCAGCGGGTATGATCAAGGCATCCTCTTCTAGAGCCCGGGCTCGGGTCACGGGACCGACATATTTTGACCTAATTGCGTCTCGGGTCACGGTCGCGGTGTCTCGGGTCGCGGAGATTCCCTCTTCTTCAATTCTGCGGGTCGCGTCCTCCTCAGTGTTGTTGGTCGCGTCTTCAGCATCCTCCGGGATCATATCAAAAGCCATGTTTGGCGAGGGCATCATGGAGCTTATGGTACCAAGCTCTTGGGGATTGTTTGGGCTCGTATATAGCCTTTTTTAGTTTACATACTTGTCCTGCACCCTTGGTATATCCCGGGGGACATTGCATGTATATTTCTTCGTCAAGATCGCCTTGGAGGAACGCATTCTTGATGTCCATCTGCCATAGATCCCAATTAAGATTAACAGCAATGGATAACAAGATTCGTATCGTATGAAGTTTTGCTATGGGAGCAAAGGTCTCGGTGTAGTCTTCTCCGTAAGTTTGAGTGTAGCCTTTTGCCACAATCCGGGCTTTGTATTGTTCGATTGACCATCACTCTTGTATTTGATCTTAAATATCCATCGACAGCCGACAGGTTTCTTATCTCGAGGGAGATCGACAAGGTCCCATGTTTGGTTTTTCTCCAGTGCGCACATTTCCTCCTTCATTGCAGACATCCATTCGAGCTGATTCACGGCCTCTGAGTCCGACTGAGGTTCATGATATTGGTCAATTTTATTGAGAAAAGCACAATGGTGAGTGGGTAATGAGGAAATATCACAATAATTTTGAATTGGATAAGCAACAACAAGACCGGTATAATATTCTCCCTTGTATAGCTATTTGGAGACTGGTTTTCGAATACGGGTGTTGCGACGAGGGATAACAGCACTGTAATATTCCTGAATGATGGCATCTTCGAGTGTTTCTTCATGACTGTCTCTGTCAGCGGTCCGATCAGTGTCGTCAACGACCCAAACTAAAGCTCGAGCAGGACGCTCCGTATCTATCCCAGAACCCGTGTTTGCCCCACGCGGGTCTCTGCTCTCCCCGGGTCGTGTTGTCCCTCTGTGAGACCAACACGCTCGGGTTTGGTAGAGAGCACGAGCGGGCTGTCCTGATCTGTGCTTGCCCTACGCGGGTCTCCTGGCTCCACGACCCAGATTGTTTCTTCTGCGAGATTTCTGTCATCACCAACACGAGCGGGTTGCGCTGTCTCATCAACGGCCCAATTCCTCCCATCATTTTGGCTATCTTCTTGACCTGTAACACCTTTACTCTGCAGTTGAGTTACGAAATATTGTAGGGAAGAGTTGAGATCATAGGGTGCCGAGAGATTTTCAAGCTCTTTCCAATCTTGATTTCTATAGAAACTGCGTCCTTCATCAAACTTGACTTCTCGAGACACGATTATGCGGCGAGAGTCCGGGTTATAACATTTGTACCGTTTCGAGGAAGAACTATATCCCACAAACATGCACTTAATGTTTTTCGGATCGAGCTTGGTACGTTGATTGTCTGCAACAAACACGTAACAAGCACACCCAAAAATACACAAATAGTCTATGTTGGGTTTTGAGTTGTTTAATACCTCATATGGCATTTTGTTGTCAAGGCACTTAATCGGTAGACGATTAATGAGGTGACAGGCTGTGAGGACCGTATCCCCCCAAAATCTCTTGGGAACATTTTGGTCGAACATGATAGTACGGGAGACCTCCATGAGGTGTCGGTTCTTGCGCTCTGCGACTCCTTTTTGTTGGGACGTATAAGGGCATGATGTCTGGTGAACGATACCGTGTTGGATAAGGATCGATCTGAACTTGTGATTGATGAATTCACCACCATTATCTGTCCGGAGGCACTTAATTTTTGCTTCGTATTGGGTTAGAATATGCTGATAGAATTTAACAAAACAATCATAGACGACAGATTTAGATTCTAAAAGATATAGCCATGTAAATTTCGATTTCTCGTCAATAAATCTTAAAAAATACTTCTTTTGATCTCTAGTAAAACATGGAGCAGTCCAAACATCCGAATGGATCAGTTCAAAACACTTGTTATACAGAGTTTTAGAAATAGCAAAAACGGTTCTACAATACTTGCCTAAGATACAAGACTCACACTTCTCATGATTATAACTAACATTCGGGACATGTTTGAGAGATTGAAAATGAGGACGACCTAGTCTAGCATGCCACAACTTAGACGAAACATCATCTTTGTTGGAAATATATGAAAAAACTAATAAAGCATGAGATAAAGAGTCCGTAGGGGTGATAAGCTCTTCAAGCACGTAAAGACCATTTCGTAGTGTTCCATCTCCTATGATACTTTTTGTCTCAATATCCTGTAACCAAAATTTGTTAGAATCAAAGCACACAAGACAATTGCACCCTTTAGCCAATTTTTTAACCGAAATAAGGTTAGTTGTAAAATTAGGTACATATAGAGTGGTCGAGTCTTTTGTAAGAAATTTTAATTTTCCTATGCCTTTTATCGGGTCACTTTAACCATCAGCTATAGTAACCTATCCTATTGATTTTTTCGTATGCTCAAGAAGATATTTATCTTTTATCATGTGTGATGTCGCTCCCGAGTCAATGACAACGTGATGTTTAAGACAAGAGAGTAAAGCAATGTTACCATCCTCTTTTGGATTAGCCTTGGTATTGTTTGAGGCGGTGAGAACCTTGCTAAGCATGTGTTCAAGCGCCTCTAGTGTCATGTATTGGGATTGTGATCCCTGTGAGGTCTCGGGTTGTGATGCATAGTGGACTGATTCTCTCGTATATGATCCCTGCCTTCCTTGGGCTTTGAGGTGAGGGTGAAGGATCCAACATCTTTCTTTGGAGTGCCCGTTTTTCCTGCAGTGATCACAGTAATAAGAAGTTATACGGTCCGTAGTGGACTTGAAGTTTCCGGAGAATCCATCGTGTTGCTTGCTTAGATGGGCGATCTCCGTAGGTCCCTTGAAGAGCCGGTTTGATCCCTCTTCTTTCTTGATCATCATGCACACTTCATTAAGTGAAGGAGCTGAAAGGTATCCGAGTTTGCAGGTGTAGTTTTGTGTACTTAACTTAATCGAGATTAACTTAGTGTTCAGTGTACTAGATAAGTGACAAAGACAAAGCGTGAGGAGAATAAGATAATAAATACCCGACGATGTTAGAAGGTGCAAAATCAATCAGTGCCGGAGCTGATACACCTATAATGCAAGGAATTATAGACTTACATCACGATATCTTCCTCATTCTGATTTTGGTTTTCGTATTATGGCATTTCCACTTGTGCGTCATCCACATGATGCGGAATAATGATCAAGTCGCTTCCTCCTCTTCTGCTGCTGCTTCTTCTTCTTCTTCCAATAACAAAAGAAGGGATAAAAGGCATAAGAAAGAAGCTTTCATAACTAATTTAGTTGTGGAAAAAGTGGAAAAAGTATCTTGAAGAGCACCAAAGGGATTTAATTAAGGAATTTCCCGGTTCTTTTCCATATTTTACTACGACTACGTTTTTGTCTAAGGCAACCAACGAACTTCTACGAGGTGCGGGGTTGCCGGAAAATTCTCATTGGCGAAGAATATGATTAATTAGATCATGATAAGATGCATCAAGAGTCGACAGTAAATTAAAAAATTTGTCTTGATTATCTCGAATCATGATCTCCTTCGGATCCGTTGTTGCTAGACGTAGATTTTCAAGTTCAGCCCATAGGTCTTTTAGTTGGGGAATGAGTTCATTGAACGGGTGGCCTTCTTGTTGGATTGTATGGAGCCTCTTGCGAACCTCATAGATTCGGTTGAAGTTGGAGACGTGTCCGTAGACCTCCTTGAGTTCGTCCCACAGATCCTTCGGCTTGTGGATGTGGCCATAAGCGTGAAGGAGACGGACTTCGAGGGAGTTTTGAATGATGACGAGGGATGTGGACTCGTCTTGTGCCTTCTTAGCTCGATTTGCAGCAGCATCGGCGGCCTCTCCTTCATCGGGTGAGGGTTGAATATAACCCCACAACGAGCAGCTCTTGAGATTCGCTTCAAGGAGTCTGGACCATATGGTGTAGTTGTCACCATTGAGGAGAAAGGGTATGCGCTTGCTTGCGGTGTCCATAGCTAGGCGGCGAGATTTGATACAAGAATAAAGTTGCGGAAGGATTTGAGTCTTTTGATCAAAGATGCTCTAATACCATGTAGAATTTGAGAGAATGATAGTAGAATTTGAGCGAATGATAAGAATTGTGAAGAAAAAGAGAATAATTTTTTTTGTATTTGATAGATAGTTTGTACAGGTTTATATAACGTTATAAAGTGCATAGAAAAAGGAAATGCAATATACATTTACACAAAATGAAATTGTGGAAAAAAGGAATGACTTGGAGATGATCGTGGTAGAATGATTTTGTTGCTAAAACTCAAGATATGTTTCCTTGTAGAATGATCTTGTTGCCAAAATACAAGATACGTTTCATTTTGCCAATTATGGCAACATTATCGATGCTTAGAACTCCTCGCTATTTACATGATTGTTAATTTTATTTACTTCATAATTCTTCACCTTTATATATTTTTCGATACCTTATCATTGATCACTAGTCTTGAATTATGAGAAATTATATCTTTCTATATAAGTTCTTCTAATTTGAATTTAGCAACATAACATTAATCTCTTAAGAAAGTTGTGTTGTTTAAAGAATGGAGAATTGTAATGGATGAATTATTGGATTTAGAAAATAAAACTTTGGTATTATATGACTTTCACATAAACAACATGTGGTATGTAAATGGGTATTTAAAGTTGAAAGGAACTATGATGGTTTTGTTGACATATATATAGCTCAAGCTCGAGTAGTAGCTAAGGGCTTCAATCAACACGAGAATGTTGATTATTTTGATACTTGTGCACTTGTCACAAAAATAGTTATAGTTAATTTGTTTTTAGCTTTGGTTACTATACACACTTGGAGTCTTTTCTTATTGGATGTCTTCATTGACTTTTTGCATGGTGATATAGATGGTGATATATATTAGTCTTTGACCGGATACACTCTTTTTTCATCAAGTATTTATTTTCCCCATCACGTTGTTTGCAAGTTTAATAAGTCAGTATATGGTTTAAAACAAGTACCTCGGTAATGAAATCAGAATTTTTTTTTATATTTTGATTTCAAATGGCTTTAAACAATCCTAGATTGATTATACATTATTGTTAAACATAATGGTTCTATTTTTCTAGATTTTCTAGTTTATGTGTATGATATAATTATAGCAAATAATAATGATTTTTTAATTTTAGAACTCAAAACAACGCTTAAAAGTTTTCAATATTAAAGTTTTTGGGTCTCTGAAGTTATTTCTAGGATTAGAAAGTTACTAATCATTGTACTAGTGTCTCAATCTATCAAAGAAAATATTGTTATCTAAGTATGTTTAATAGCTTTAAAACCAGTTTGTGCCTACACAAAAAAATGAGTACAAAAAGTGGAACAAAAGATCAAGAACAAGCATACAAATATAGCTATATTAGCTGTGAAATGACATTGTGGACTGTAAATAATGATCTGGTCAATTGAAGTTCGAGTACTTCATGTTGAGTTGGACCAGAATTTGATAACTACAAACCCCTTTTACAATGATATTGTGGCTCTTAGGCTCATAAAATTGTGACCGAGAGACAAAAGAAGCAAGTTATGTTGTTTTTTTTTTTTTGTTTTTGGACAATTCCATGTTTAGTCATATTCGCTGCAACATCGTAAGCATGTAGACTACATAAGAACTCGACTCTAATTACTCGATAATTGTTGACTATGAATAAAAGTTGAACGTGGTTGCCACATAAGAACAACAAAGCAACGCAAACAAATCTGGCGGTTGGGTTGATCTTCTACAAGTATATTTCTTGGACTGACATCAAAACAATTTAACACTTTGATATGATCATCAATTCTTAAAAGTCATCATTTTTTATCGTACTCCGGTAAGACATATATTACCACTTTTGTTTTGGATTCCAAAGCTTCTCACCATATTATTATTGACTTTATTTTGTCCTTCTAATGAAAACCTTTTATTGTGTCCTTCTATTGCCATGATGATCAAACAATGCCAAGAATTGAAGTCTTTAGTGCTAGCAAGCTTATTAGCTACAAAAAAAAAAGAAGATTTATAAGATCATTGATGTCGAGATAGTAAAGATTCGCATGGAAATCATGATTGGCTGGTGGATGGACCATCTTTACATAAAGAGAATGGAAAATATTTCCTAAGAACGTGTTTGGACAATTCCATGTTTAGTCATATTCGCTGCAACATCGTAAGCATGTAGACTACATAAGAACTCGACTCTAATTACTCGATAATTGTTGACTATGAATAAAAGTTGAACGTGGTTGCCACATAAGAACAACAAAGCAACGCAAACAAATCTGGCGGTTGGGTTGATCTTCTACAAGTATATTTCTTGGACTGACATCAAAACAATTTAACACTTTGATATGATCATCAATTCTTAAAAGTCATCATTTTTTATCGTACTCCGGTAAGACATATATTACCACTTTTGTTTTGGATTCCAAAGCTTCTCACCATATTATTATTGACTTTATTTTGTCCTTCTAATGAAAACCTTTTATTGTGTCCTTCTATTGCCATGATGATCAAACAATGCCAAGAATTGAAGTCTTTAGTGCTAGCAAGCTTATTAGCTACAAAAAAAAAAGAAGATTTATAAGATCATTGATGTCGAGATAGTAAAGATTCGCATGGAAATCATGATTGGCTGGTGGATGGACCATCTTTACATAAAGAGAATGGAAAATATTTCCTAAGAACGCTTGGAAAAGATATGAAAAATCAAGCGAAAGCAAAGATATGCTCTGATATCACATTACGATAGATCTTGTGACGGTCTATTTTTTAGAGATTGAAACAGAGGATGAAAATAAAAGAAAACTCAAAATTGAAAATGACACAATTGATGATAATTTTCAAAGAGATTTTCATCTTGTTGATTTGTGTTTAATCGGAAATATACAAATGACAATGCAAAATATGTAAGGTAAGTAGATATGCGGTTAATGATAACATATTTTGATTTGATATCAAATCTCACAATGGAATAAGATCATATCAAATCCCACATTGGAATCAATATGATATCAAATCCCATAACTGTAGGGATTTACCTCAATGCATCCTCAAGTTGGAGTTGTATGTCAAGAACACCCAACTTTGACAAAAAGATTTTTAAATTCCTTCCTTTGAGTGCCTTCATGAAGATGTTCACAAGCTGTAATTTGGTGGAAACATGACGGGTCGAGATGAGATTGGTAATGATGGTATCACGAACGAAATAACAATCAGTTTTGATATTTTGGTGCACTCATGGAACACAGGATTTCAAATAATGTGTAACATCGCTTAGACTCTCACAATCGAGAAGGATGTGATAAGGATGATGAATACCCATATCATTGAGAAGAGATTTGAGCCAACAAAAGTTCACATGTAGGCATCATTATTGCACGATATTCGGCTTCGACAAGGGAACAAGGCAAATTGTTTATTTCTTGCTTTTCCATGAAGATCGTAGAGGACCAAAACTAAATGAATCATCTAGTGACATAGGATCGAGTCAACAGACAACCAGCCCAATTAATTACACCAAGTTGAGCTAACGATTTGAATTAGAATGCAATAGAAGTCCATATCATGGGTATCCCTTGATGTACGACGTCTTAATATTCCTATCAAGTAGCCTGCATAAACTGTGAAAGTATGAGAATAGAATAAGACAAATCAGAGAGGCAACCCACACACTACAAGAAAATTGAAATTTTCTAATGGAAATTCTGGACGAACTACAAAAGGATTGTTGATGGATAGTGGATTCAGTTTGTAATCTGTTCGTAAATTTGCATATGGGAGTTTCGTTCAGAATCTGTCTGTAAATACGAAAGAATTAGGAACGAAAAGATGACATGTATAAAATTCCATACGAACAATGTTTTCGTCCAGGATTTTCGAACGGATGAGAGGAAATTATCAGAAAATTGTGGATTTTGAGCCTGTCGAATTCTAAGCCTCAATCCCGAGAAAATACTTATTGGAAAGCCAACATGAGGTTTTATGTAAACTTCCTCAAGTAGATCACCATGCAAAAAAACATTATGAACACCTATCTGGAAAACTTTCTATTTATGTAGAGGAAACTACAAGAAATAAGTGAACATCATCTTGGTGAGCGGTGCAAAATTCTACACATAATCAACTCCCTCAATATGATTGTCGTCGAGAACAATCAGTCGTGCCTTATATCGTTCGAAAAATTTATTAGAGCAATACTTGATTTGAAGATCCATTTCCTACATATAGCTTTCTTTCCTAGAGGCAATGTCTCTAGTGTTCATGTCCCATTATCCTGAAGGACTCAAATTTCAGTTTGAAAAGCAAGCATATTATCATTGATCTGTTAAGAATTCTTTTGTAGGATCGAGGTTTGCGACCAGCCATGACAGCATCAAGAAAACCACGATGTTGGGTTGAAAATGCCGAAAATGACACATAGAAATTATCGTGATGATCAAGAGGCAATACTTGTGACATGAACTGTATGAGGGACAAGATCTCGAAGTCGTGTAGACGATAACTTTTTCCGAAATCCTCAACCATAGTTGTCGACCGTAGATGTAGGTACATCTCTAACATGATATGCAGAATGCGTGAATGTAGAATTAGAAAAATGACGATAGTGCATCAGAATGCTCGTGTTCTATAGAGGAACGATCAATACCCCGCCTCTCGAATCAGAATCCAACTGATGAGAAGGAATGATTGGTGAGATCAAGTCGGCATGACGTAGCCATGTCCATTCTAACCAGGTAGGTAAGGTGAAGGTGGAGGAAGGTGAATTTTTGGATTGAGCGAAAGGAAAGATATCTTATTTAAAATTTGCATCACGAGAGACAAAGAAGATGTCGCAATCAATATCATACAGTCTCTATCCTATCTTCCCATACGTATATCCCATAAAGATACAACGATACTTCGAGTGGTAAATTTATCATTATGTTGAATATGAGCATAGCAGAGAGAACTAAATACCCGTGGATGATCATAACCTAGAGATGAGCCATGGAGATGCTGAAACAGTGTTTGCCTATCCGGAATAGGAGACGATGTGCAATTCAATCGTCAAAACACATTTGCTCCAAAATTTAATAGGTAAGTTGTCCTAAAATAGCGAAAAACAAGCAACATTAAGAATATGCTAATGTTTGGCTTAACCCTTCCATCTTGTTGTTAGGGCGTACTAACACCAAATGTTTCATGAATATTTCCTTCATCCAAGAAAAATGGACTAATGCTCATACATTTAACCCTATTATCCGTCGGAATATGTTTAATATTGACTTTGAATTGCTAAGCAACCATTGCAAAAAAAATTGGTGTAGATGAGTTGAAACATCATTCTTGTTAAGAACCAAATATAATCACATATCTTGAAAAATCATCCATGATTGTTAAAAAATATTTGACTCTTGAAAATAAATATGTTCGATATAAACCCAGATAAATATGAATTAACTCAAATATATAATAGATATTTTATTGGTGTTTGTAGAAAAACAATAACGTATTTGCTTTGCTCGAAAGCACACGTCACATGTTTGACAAAATATTATGATTTGATATCAAATCTCACAATGGATCAATATCATATCAAATCCATTATCCCGCAATGGAATCGATATGAAATCTAATCCCATAGATGTAGAGATTTATCTCAATAAAAAGCATTATTGTGAAGTGTATTTTATTGTAATGAATGAGTTTTACAGTGGAGTTTCTCTTCTATATATATACGTGTACGTCATCAAGAAAATCTCCAATTCCTAATTGATCTCCCACTCTTCCTCTTCAACTTCTAGTGAAATTCTGCACTGTTACTGATCCCTTCGCGTTATCAACCTTATCTCGTTCTTACCAAATATAACGAGTGATATTTTCTTATTAAGAGAGAAATTGGTCGTCTTTTTCAATGGTTGTTCGGACAATACATTCGAACAACAGATTAGAGTTTCTAGCATTGTGGTCCAATTTTAATTCGGGATATCGAATGGAAACATCACCAATCGAACTCCTAAAAATATGAATCTGGTGATAATATAAAGCCATATAGCAATACATATTAATAAACACTATTTATCATAATCAATTATTTAGTAATGAATCACTTCATTCACATGTATTCAGGAGGATTCATCCCGGAAAAAACGGTACTTTCGAAATCTTATTCTTATTATCATCACGAGTGTAGGTACAAAAAGTAGCAGATAAACTCTTAAGCCTCCTCAACTCAACCAGAGACAAACACGATAAAACATAAGTGTTCTACGCGAAGTGCTTCTTTCATACAGACAAGAACTATAGAACAAGAAAACACGAAGAAGCTGTCGTTGTCTAGTAATCTTCTGGCGCTAAGGGCTGGTGAGTACTGAGGTGAACGGGCTCTGTGGGAATGATCATATACTCGTATATAAGACCGGCTAGGCCACCGCCAATTAACGGTCCCACCCAGTAGATCCAATGGTTCCTCCATCTCCATCCCACCAATGCAGGCCCAAAGGCTCGGGCTGGATTCATCGATGCGCCGTCGAATGGCCCTCCTACGAGGATGTTTGCGCCGAGTATGAGCCCGATCGCTAGCGGCGCTATGATTCCGATGCTTCCCCTCTTCGGGTCAATCGCAGTTGAATATACGGTGTAAACCAAACCATATGTGAGAATGATCTCCATCAAGAGCCCATGAAGTTCACCAACGCCATGAGATACGTGGAAACCCACCGGCCTCTGCATGCCAAAGTTTCATCTCACTTCTGAATTCAGGCATATACTCAAATGATTTGTATAGAAAACATGAAATTCTGTCGTAATTCATTACCATGCCGTTTGTTGCAAGCCTCAACAGGAGACATGCAAGAATGGCTCCAAGAAGCTGAGCGATCCAGTAGTAAACCGCACGAATCACCGAGATCCTGCCTCCGATAAGAGCCCCGAAAGTGACAGCAGGGTTCACGTGACCGCCAGAGACGTTGATGGCGGCTGACACGGCGGCAAAGAGAGCCAATGCATGTGCCAATGCAACCAGGACGAGCCCTCCAGGCGTGTTTGTCCCCGAGTGAGCAGCAGTGTCCCAATATAACTTGTCTGCCAAGTAACACAATTACGAAAAACAACGTCTGTATCACACATGAGTGCATGTCTATTATGCACAGACCAAAAACGAGTGTTTTTAGGTCGTTTTTAATGAACTCGAACCAAAGATCTCTCAGAAAGCCGTACCGAGAGCAAGGATCGAGCCTTCCCCTGCGAAGACGAAGACAAAAGTTGAGATGAACTCAGCTAAGGAGGCTCTGATTGAGTCCGGGTGAGTCGCCTCGTCGGCCCTACCAAATCCGTACGCTCTACGAGCCGAAGTCGCCATTAAATCCTTTGATCGATCGAACCTAAATCTGCAAAATATCTTGAGTTTCTGCTGGTTTTTTATGATGATCAAGAAGGAGAAGAAGAAAGAAAAACAGAGTGATCAATGATGAAGAAGCAAAATGAAGAGAGGGAGCTTAAAGAGCCAAATCGTGAATTTGGAGGACGTGGGACACATGTGAGATTGGAGTGTTTGAATATCGACACGTAGCTTCATTTGCATGCATTAAGATCTTCATTTTTTTGTGCACGTGTAAATCTATTTCTTCCATTTATGTTTCATTTACTATTCTTACCTTAGGATAGGAACCAATATATATGTATATATGTGTGTGCCTATGTATATATAGAATGATATAGCGATGTGCTACATCATGTATTTCGTGTTGTATATATGCAGTTATATGAGTAACAATGACTGCATGCGCGACAGATGGATCATAATGTATGTTTCTAAATGTGTACCCGATTTCGGATTTCCTCATCATGTTTTGCCTTGTTGTGTACAAAATCAGGAAAAATTGGTAAATATATTTAGTCACAATGAACAATATTTATATAGTTATATCGCATTGTATAACCGTTCGAGTAGAGTCCTTTTAAAGTGTAGGGTTGATTTAGGTGCGGAAACTATAGATCTAGTAATATTTAATGAGTAATTTTTCGGGGTTTCAATATCAAACATAAAACTAGAAACGATTTCGTAGATCTTTCGTGTTGAACGTGTGATAGTCGGATGTAAGACTTGATAATGTAAGCTCTCTACGCGTATCCACGCCGAGATCGGATCTGCTTTGATGCGGAATTCGGGAAAAACGAAAACTGTTTTTCGTTCTTCGGTTTTTCTTTCTGACGGCTAGGGTTTTAGTTTTTAGAATATTTGTTCTAACGAAACTCGTTTTCGTTTATTTATAATTATTAACTTTTTAATAATTACGACTTAAACCCAAACTATTGAAAATATTACATAAATGACATAATACTTTCAATCTCCCACTTGCTTTTACGTAATATCTCATATAGTTGAAGTACATGTATCTCCATACACATACTTGCTCGTACATCTTATGTACTATCCCCAAAACAAAACAAATACAATTATATTCTTCGGTGCTAGCGGATGAATATAACTGCATTCCACACTGATTGTCTAACAATCACAAACAGATACCGAGACACTTATATGCGTGTGACCTCGTAGGGTCATCACTAAACTGGTAGTCAATTCGTCTTACTAATTAACTAATCGAGGTTGGCGTTTAGCAACACTCCTCAACGACCACATAGTGTGAAGTAACATATTTACTCTGTAGAACCATGATAAAAGGATAATATTATTATTTCCCTCCATCTTTACAGCTCCGGATAATCCTAGGACATGGTCTAATTGTCAAGCCCTAATAGATTATCAACTATGTTTCATGCCTAACATAACTGACTGGTGAATGATCGCAAGAAACTCCTTTCTTCTCATTCAAATGCCCTGGCCAAAGTCTTTTCAGTCATTATGTTCCTGACAACATAGAGCTCCAACTCTTTACTTAGAGTTGACGGATTCCATCTTGATCAATCACCAACTGCACAAGCATCTAATCATTCCCAATATCCTTTCAACTTACATCCCAAGACATAAGGTGTCCAGAATCAAAGAATGGTAGATAACTAATCAATTACCATGTTGATCTCAGGTCTAAGGAAATCATAATATTCTAATCCTTTCATAGAAATTCCTATTGACAGTTCAATGGTAATGAACCATTAGGAATTCTCCCTTAGGGTCAGTTCAATGATCACATCTCTATGTGCATCATCCATACATGTGATTTAGTAAAAGAGATCTACTAATTTCTATCAAATAGAAACCATCACATCCATGTTGATCTATCCGGATTACTAATGTCCAATTAGTTATCCTATGATCAAGAACGATTTAGATTAAGTTTTACCAAAACTTGACTCTCTTTATCATGATCTCTACAATGATGACAAGTTTCTAAACTTAATCATGGACTCTATCATACTAGCTATGAAAATATATACACATATATATTATGCTAATATCATCAAAATAATAAAATAATGTCATTTTATTTATTTGTAAGTGTTCAAAATACATGACATAAAAATAGCTCTTAAATAGCTAAAACAATTATACTATTCCTAGAACTAATTCTAGCATGTCATGTTCTTCAATCCAATCTTCAACTTGTGCTTGTCAAACTCATTTCAACCAAGTGCCTTTGTGAGTGGATCTGCTGCATTCTCTTTTCCTTCTACCTTCTAGATTTGAACGTTCCCACGCTCAACGATTTCCCTTATTAGATGGTACTTCCGCAGAATATGCTTTGATCTTTTATGAGATCTTGGTTCCTTCGCCTGGGCTATTGCCTCGGTATTATCACATAATAAAGGAACTGGTTCCTTTATCGAAGGTACAACACCAAGTTCAGTTATGAACTTTCTCATCCAGACTACTTCCTTAGCAGCTTCACAAGCCGCTATGTATTCTGCTTCAGTAACCGAATCAACTACAGTAGCTTGCTTGGAACTTTTCCAACACACTGCACCCCCATTAAGGCAAAAGACATACCCCGATGTCGATCTGCTATCATCCTTATCGGACATAAAGTTGGCATCCGTGAACCCTTCTAACTCCAAGTTAGAATCTCCATAAACGAGGAATTGGTCTCTAGTCCTTCTCAAGTACTTGAGAATGGTTTTCACCAATTTCTAATGTTCCTCACCGGGATCGGTCTGATACCGACTCGCTACACTTAGCATGAAGGCTACATCAGGCCTCATACATGTCATGGAATACATGATGGCTCCCACTGCGCTAGCGTATGGGATCCTACTCATGTGTTCACTCTCTTCTTGAGTCTGAGGACAATCCTCTTTGGAGAGAGTAATTCCAGTGCCTATCGATAGATAGCCTCTCTTGGAATTTTCCATGTTATTATTAGCACAAAGGACATAAATGTAATTTACTCCATTAGGGTTTCATATTATCTTGTATATATATATATCATAACTGATGTAATTCATGTAGAGATCAATATACGAAATCCCTTTCTACATGGTATCAGAGCGCTGATCCGAACCCTAACCCTAGCTCTCCTCACCGCCGCCGGCCGCCTCTCTTCTCCTTTCTCCTCACCGCCGCCGGCCCTTACAACCTAACCCTACCCTTCTCGTCGGCCCTCTCAACCCTAAACACCCTCACCGTCGGCCACTCCCACTCAAAACCCTAACCCTAATTTTTCATTCGAACGCCCCTACACGCCGTCGGTCATTCCCAACCTTCTCTCTCAATCCCGGCTCCACCATCCCTCCCTCGTCCCAAAGCCGCGGCCAGTTGTTATTGCTTTGCGGTCGCCTCCTTCCTAGCATCGGAACCTCGATCTACCCATAGATCTACCTTAGATCCAAAACCCACGTTCAGCCGTTGCCAACGTCCAAACTTCAGCCGTACCCGACCGGGCGCTACTATACTACCCGATCGGGCACTTTCAATAACTACCCGAGTATCTCACATTTTGCCCTACCCGACCGGGCACTCTTACACTACCCGACTGGGCACCTTCCTACCGCTTCCAAATCTCACACACAACTATGGCTACCTCCTCCGCTGCTGATGCAACTCCGGCTTTCAACGTCAATGATCCTCATGCAACACTTCTCACCGTCAACATGACAAACGTGACGAAGCTCACCTCCTCCAACTATATGATCTGGAGTATTCAGATCCGTGCACTCCTTGAAGGTCATCGGTTGGAGTGTTTTCTCCAAACCGATTCACTTGTTCCCGATGCCACTATCACTGTTAATGGCATCTCAACACCGAATCCAGCGTTTGCGCCCTTCAAACAGCAAGATCGCCTCCTATTCTCGGCCATTCTAGGAGCGATCTCACCACCACTCCAACCGATGATTGCTAGGGTTTCCTCTGTGCGAGAGGCGTGGCTTCTTCTTGCTCGCACATATGGTAAGGCATCAAGGGGGCACATCCTTCAATTGAAGGAACAACTCAAACGAAGCTCCAAAGGATCTCAACCCATCGATGATTATATGCGCACCATCATCAACAAGGCGGATGAATTAGCGCTCCTCGGCAAACCTCTTGATGCGGAAGACTTGTTGCAATATATTCTTGATGGATTGCCGGAGGACTACAAACCAATTGTAGATGCTGTGAATGCCAGAGATAGCATCATTCCTATTGAGGAACTCCATGAGAAACTCCTCAATCATGAAGCAAAGCTACTTCAAGCCGCCCCTTTGCTATTCACGCCGCCCGTAAATGCGCTTGCTGTCAACACTCGTCCGAATCAATCAAATCGTAACCGACAGAATAATCAATGGAATAGAAATGCAAATAGATCGTCATCGGGATATCAAGGTCGCTGTCAACTATGTGGCGTTTTTGGGCATAGTGCTCGCAAGTGTTCACAACTTGCAACTCGGAACTCCACCACCACAACGCCACCACCGTGGGCTTCATCACCACGACCATGGCAACCACGTGCTCACAACACCACTCTCACCAACTATGAACCGGAGTCATGGCTTCTTGACAGCGGCGCCTCTCACCATATCACCTCGGATCTCCAAAATTTATCATTGCATTCCCCGTACAAAGGAGGTGAAGAAGTGGTAATTGGTGATGGATCCTCCTTGCCCATCACACATATTGGTTCACTCTCAATCCCTAACTCAATTGATGATAATTGTTTGCATCTTGATGAAGTTCTATGTGTACCTACCATGAACAAGAATCTGATTTCTATAAGTCAATTGTGTCGGACTAATGAGATTTCCGTGGAATTCTTTGATGATCATTTTCAGGTGAAGGATCTAAAAACGGGGGATCCTATAATTCACGGAAAGGCTAACCATGGTGTCTATGAGTGGCCGAAACCCAACTCCATTCAACCGTCCATTGTGGCTCTTCCCAGTGTCAAGTCCACTTTGTCCGAGTGGCATTCACGTTTAGGTCATCCCTCGCTTTCCATTTTAAAGCGTATTGTTTCTACGCATTCCTTACCATTGTCTAAGTCGAGTTTGTCGTCATTATGTAACTCTTGTTCCAGCAATAAAAGCCACAAATTACCGTTTCATGAATCTACAATCTCTACTTCATTTCCCCTTGAAATCATCTTCTCCGATGTTTGGACATCACCAATCATCTCGGTTGATGGTTTCAAGTACTATGTCATCTTTGTTGATCATTTCACTAGATATACATGGCTGTACCCTCTCAAACAAAAATCCCAAGTTCGAGAAACCTTTATCACGTTCAAAGCCCTAGTGGAAAAACAATTCCAAACCGTCATACGTACTCTCTACACCGATAATGGTGGTGAGTACATTGCCCTAGCCTCATTCCTCTCCACTCACGGCATATCCCATTACACCTCCCCTCCTCACACACCTGAACACAATGGCATATCAGAACGTCGTCACCGTCACATTGTTGAAACCGGCCTTTCTCTTTTGTCTCATGCGTCACTACCTTCTTCGTTCTGGTCCTATGCCTTCCCAACCGCGGTTTATCTCATTAACCGCTTACCCACCCCCATCCTCTCGTACGACAGCCCATTCACTAGACTTCTAGGCACCGAACCGAACTATCTTAAGCTTCGGACTTTCGGTTGCCTATGTTATCCATGGCTTCGTCCGTACTCCACAAACAAACTTTCGCCTCGTTCAAAGCCTTGTGTCTTCTTAGGTTACTCCGCCACTCAGAGTGCCTACTTGTGTCTTGATCCCACACGTTCACGTATATATGCATCTCGTCATGTAGAGTTCCATGAAACCATCTTTCCGTACTCCAACTACTCCCACTATTTCCTAACCAACGTCTCCAACCCCAATCCATCCGAATATTCATGGACATCACCCGTAAGTGTTGCACCCTCTTACCCAATGCCACACGTATCACCATCACCTTCCGTCACCCCTGTAATGGATCCTTCACCGGAAGTGCAGACTCATACGACTCCACGGGAGGACACCATAATGTCCGAACAATTGCCTCCTGAAGTCGCCGCTCCAATAGCTCGAGGTAACACTCATCCTATGCAAACGAGATCCAAAACAAAACAGTTGCAGGCTTCAAGCCCGACCGGGCGACAGGTAAATCGCCCGATCGTGCACCACACCCGAGCGGGTGACTCTACCACCCGAGTCGTGCAAAGTTTCGGGGATACTTCAACAACAGACACCCGATCGGGCTCTCCATCTTCACCCGATCGGGCACATCATGCCCGACCAGGTGACCCTTCCACCCGAGCCGTGCAGAGTTTCGGGGCTCATTCAGCAGCAACTACCCGATCGGGCTCTTTATCTTCACCCGATCGGGCACATCATGCCCGACCAGGTGACCCTTCCACCCGAGCCGTGCAGAGGTTCGGGGATCATTCTACAATGGTAACCCGATCGGGCCCGTCCTCTTCACCCGATCGGGCATTCATGTAGAGATCAATATACGAAATCCCTTTCTACAGTTATACCTCTTCATGATGGTATCAATGTATTGGGACTGTGACAGTCCAAGCAACCTCCTTGATATATCTCTATAGATCTTTATTCCTAGAATATAGGTTGCTTCTCCCAGATCTTTCATGGAGAACTGTACGGATAACCAAAACTTCGTCTCTTGCAACGCCAGAATATCATTCCCCATGAGCAATATGTCATCCACATAAAGTACAAGGAAGACAACCACGCTCCCACTAAACTTCTTGTACACACAAAGCTCTTCTTCGCATCTAACAAAGTTGAACTCTTCAATTGCCTTGTTAAAACGAATGTTCCAGGTTCGAGAAGCTTGCTTGAGTCCATAAATGGACCTCTGAAGCTTGCATACCATATGACTTTGAGTTGGCGACGTGAAACCCTCAGGTTGAGTCATGAAGACTTCTTCCTGGAGCTCTCCGTTAAGGAAAGCTGTTTTCACGTCCATCTGCCAAATCTCATAGTCATGGAATGCCGCTATCGCAAGCAGAATCCGAATAGATTTGAGCATTGCCACAGGGGAGAACGTTTCTTCATAGTCAATCCCTTCTCGTTGACTATACCCCTTGGCAACAACTAGACGAGCTTTATAGGTCTCTTGCCCGACAGTTCCATTCTTCCTCTTGTAAACCCATTTACAACCTATCGGTCTGGAAGCCTGTGAAGAATCAACTAAAGTCCATACTTTGTTGATCTTCATAGATTCCATCTCGGATTCCATGGTTTTCCACCATTTCTCAGAATCTGGGCCTTGTATAGCCTCTTGGAAAATCAACGGGTCGTCATCTCTATGACCAACCACATCCTCTTGCACCATTAGAATAAGTCTGTCAGGTGCACGTCGAGAACGTGTTGACCTTCTCAAGAAAGCCTGTGTAACAAGTTCAACCTGCGCTGGGATATCTTGTTGGGTTTGTTCCTGAACAGGTTCCTAAACTTATTCCTGAACGGGCACTGTCACTTCAACATTTGAAGATGAAGCGTCAGAGCCTAACAACATATCTCCCAGCCAAGATTGCTCATTTGACATCTCATGTCTATGAGCTTGCGTTGGTTCGTCGGGTTCTTGAGTCTCGTCAAGAACTACTTCCCCACCATGAATTCCTTCATCAAGGAATTCCCTTTCAAGAAAGGTTGTCGTTCTGGCCACAAACACTTTGTGTTCAAATGGGTGGTAGAAATAATTTCCCACAGTTTCCTTGGGATAACCTATGAACCTACATCTGTTAGACCTAGCATCAAGCTTATCTGGTTGAAGTCTCTTAACGAAGGCCGAACACCCCTAAACCTTGATGTGTCTCAGGTTTGGCTTACATCCTTTCCATATCTCATATGGTGTCTTCGAGACTGCTTTGGTGGGAACTTTTTTTAACAGATAGACAGTTGTTTCTAAAGGATAGCCCCATAAATTCATTGGAAGATCAGTGAACCCCATCATAGATCTCACCATATCTAATAAGGTTCGATTTCTCCGTTTGGATACACCATTATATTGTGGTGTTCCGGGAGAAGTCCACTGAGACAAAATCCCATTTTGCCTTAGATAATCAAGAAAATCATGACTTAGATATTCTCCACCTCGGTCATACCTCATCATCTTGATGGTCTTTCCAGTTTGTTTCTCAACTTCACTGCGAAATCTCTTGAACATTTCAAAAGATTCAGACTTGTGTTTCATAAGATACACATATCCATATCTAGACATATCGTCAGTGAAAGTTATGAAATAAGAATATCCTCATCTGGTTTGAACTTTCATAGGTCCACATACATCTGTATGTATGAGTCCTAGAAGTTCAGTAGCTCTATCTCCTATTCCAGTAAGCAGAGATTTGGTCATTTTTCCAATGAGACAAGATTCACAAGTTGCATATGATTCATAATCATATTGACCAAGAAGACCTTCTTGATGCAACTTGTTTATCCTTTTCTCGCCTATATGACCAAGTCTACAATGCCAAAGGAGAGTCTGATTCAGTGAATCATCTTTCTTTCTCTTATGGCCCGAAACGTACATTTTAATTTGTTATACATTAACATCATGTAAGATATATAGTCCTTGTTGCAAATAACCATTCACACACAAATCATTACCATGATAAATAGAGCAAATATTATTACTAAAAACTGTTCGAAATCCACATCCATCAAGCATAGAAATAGAAATTATGTTCGAAACAAATTTAGGAACATAATAACAGGCGTCTAACAGCAAGGTCTTGCCCGTAGGCATAACAAGGGAAATTGATCCTACGGCTAGAGCAGAAACACTTGCGTCATTTCCAACCTTCAGACTGAAATCTCCCTTCCTGAACCTCATACTGATCCTCAGCCCCTGAAACATATTGCAGATGTTAAAACTGCTACCGGTATCCAATACCCATCTAGACGAATCAATAGTAGTTAAAGAAATCATGAAAACATTTTCCTGAGAATCTTATTACATGGCTTCTTGCCCTTCAAAGACTGCAGGTATTCTTTGCAGTTCCTCTTCCAATGCCCCTTCTTCTTGCAGAAGAAGCACTCAGCATCAGCTTGGTCAGATTTGCCCTTCTTGCCCTTAGGTATGGTCACACCACCCTTGGGCCCATGGAGCTTCTTCTTAGGCCTTTTGTTGCCCTTGACCTTCTTGGAAGAAGAGCCGACCATCATTACGGCACTAACTCCCTTAGACGTCTCGAACATTGACTGACTTTCATAGTCAACCAGTTGGTTCAGCATCTCATGCAGATCCATGTCCATCTTGTTCATGTTAAAGTTAACAATGAACGGAGAGAACGTCTCAGACAATGACTGTAAGATCAGATCTTGAGATAACTATTTGCCCAGTGTGCACCCTAGCTTCACAAGTTTTTCAATAAGACTGATCACCTTACGAACATGGGGCCCCACCGGAGAGTTCACAGACAATCTGGACTTGAATAGAGCCTTCGACAACTGATATCTTGCCGTTCTACTCTGTGCACCGTACATCTTCTTAAGATACGCAATGATAGCAGCAGGATCCATATCCTCATGCTCGCGTGGAGTTTTGAACTCATTGAGGCTAGGATGATACACTTTGCAGTGTCAAGGTCATCATTTTGCTTTGTCCAAGCTAGCAAGCCATCTGCAATGTCATCAGCAGGTTCCTTGATAGGGTTCTCGATCGAATCAAGTATCTTCTCCTGCTTGAGGACGATCTTAAGGTTGCGGTATCAATCATCGAAATTTTCCCAACAAGCTTGTGGACATCGAGAATGGCACGTAGGGAAATTGAAGACATTTTTCGGGAAACCTGGAAGGAAAATTGCAACATTTATTAGAACACTTATTTAATCAAACAGATATGGACTTTCATCTAAATGATTATTTTACTGATTAGTACTACAGTAATATTCAGAAATCGTATTTCTTTCAGTAATATCTCCTGAACTAATCATGCATAAGCCCCCTGATAGTCAGGTCGTTTCTTAAGCATATTAAACAGGTTGATTTTAATATGGCTCTATATACATAGTCACATGGTAGTCAGGTCGTTCATATTGATATAGTTGAGTTCATCCTTCAGCTCATGGTCGGATATCAATTAAGTTTATGTTCTCCGGGTAGTCCAGGCGTTTAGAAAAACTAATTGATCCCTCCTACTAGACATCTGACGTCATAGACGTATGAATCGAATTCTTGAACTACATGCCTCTTGGTAGTCAGGCCGTACCATTTAAACAAGAATCTATTCAAAAAACGTATATAATGAAGGAAAAGCCTAACGATAAACAATCTATCGTCTAAGAACTCAATTATTGATATTTTAAAACTAAAATTCTTTAATTTTAATTTTAATTCGAAAATTTTTTATTTTTAAATTTTTTTTTCGATTTTCCACGCGCGGGTTACGCGCGCCCAATCGGGCTCACGCGACGCGCCCGTTCGGGCATGAGAGGACCGCCTGCTCGGGCTTGGCTGATCCCCCGCTCGGGCTGACCAGACGAGCACAAACTAGGGTTTCCAAAACCCTCGTGCCGTCGCCTCGTATATCGCCCGCTCGGGCTGCTTCGAACCGCCCGCTCGGGCTGGAAGGAGCGGTTAGAGTTTTTGAAACCCTATTCCCTACGCCGCACCTCCTGTTACTGAAGCTCGCTCGAGCTTGACCCTTTGCCCGCTCGGGTTTGATCGATCGGCCAGGGTAAGGGTTTCTAAAACCCTTCACCCGCACCGTCCACCCTTAGCCTCAGAGTCCCACCACCGATGTTCGCCTCTCGCCTGTTGTCGCTCATCTTCCTCCAGCGCTGCGTGCGACGAGCATTCGCGAACGAATCGCTCGCGCAGTAGTTACGCGAGTCGACGAGCGTGAGGAAGGAAGTGTCGGGTTCGTGCAACGTTGGCGGCTCCCACTGGCCGCGCGTCGTCCCTCTGCTCGCACCGACGACAGTCGCAAGGGCGGCTAGGTTTTCGGCCGCCGCCCATGGGCCGAATTTCGGCCGTGTGCTCTCCCTCCCTGCACGCGTTTGCGTGCTGTTCTTGTGCACGCGCGCTACGCGCGCGACTTTTACATTTTTTGATCGATTTTTCACAAAAATCTAGAAAAAACTAATCCTAAACATGCATCCAGACGCTCTGATACGACTGTAGGGTTGATTTAGATGCGGAAACGTGTTCTTATCAACCCGATTATAGATCTAGTCATGTTTAACGAGTAGTTTTTTAGGGTTTAAACATCGAACATAAAACTAGAAACGATTTTGTAGTACCTTTCGTGTTGAATGTGTGATAGTCAGATGCAAGGCTTGATAATGCAAGCCCTCTACGCGTATCCACGCCGAGATCAGATCTGCTTTGATGCGGAATTCGGGAAGAACAAAAATTGTTTTTCGTTCTTCGGTTTTTTTTCTAACGGCTAGGGTTTTAGTTTTTAGAATACTGTTCTAATGAAATTCGTTTTCGTTTATTTATAATTATTAACTTTTTAATAATTACGATTTAAACCCAAACTATTGAAAATATTACATAAATGGCATAATACTTTCATACATTGTTTCACTATTAAGAAAATGCGGATTATGGAGGATCGAACTGTGAAAGCCAATTTGCAAGCGGTTATGGATGGATGACGTTCATCCATAGTCGTAAGTAATTTGCGTTGATTTGGAATTACAGAAGAATTACCATTCCCAAATCTGTTCGGATATACAGTGAAGACATCAATACATATGATTTTTATGGTTCGAAAATCCATAAGAAATTCTGTCGAAAAACCCATTAAAACCCCATGGAAATATATATCCGAATATTGGCCAAGAAAGAAGACATCGATTGTTGATCAAATTTTAGACTTTTTTAAAAAATTAATATATTATATAAAATATAATATTAATATATCTACAAAATAAAGGATATATATTAAATTAAAATACAAATTAAAAGTTCAAATAAAAAGTAAAAAATTACAAAATAAAATATTAGCTCGACGATAGGTGGGGATGCGAGACGTTTTTGTTAACGTCCACCAACTCCATTTTCAATTCATCGGTTTATTTATATGTTTTTCTTTGAACAAGATGTGTACAATGTTCGTTTTCAATGCTATCATGAATGCTATATACACATGTCGTCTATTATATTCTTGGTAAGTACTACAACTAATTAACATTGTATATACATGTTATATATGTGTACTATGTTTTTGATAAATGCTATCACGAATGTTGTATAAAATGGGTGAGCAACGTTCGTACGTACAACGTGCATAACATGTGTGTACAACGTGTTCTACGAACATTTTTAAACCCCTTGAAATAATATTTATGGGATTAAAAAACATTCATAAATTGTTCAAATGATAAACCATAAGGATTTTCAATCGACATTCAATTACTAAAAATATTGAATCACATTTTATTAACTCGGATTGTACTCTCGTTATACCTTTTATTTTCGGTTAAACCTTAATTATTAGTAACCTAATGTTTTATTCCATATTAATTAATAGTTTTATTGTTATAATTCTAAATCATCAATCATAAGCTAAGATAAACAATGCATAGAATGAAGTTTATGTCCAAATTACATATTTTCTCGTACAATATATGATTTGTTGCTATAAACAATTACAATGTCATTTTATGTAAATTAAAGGAGTATTATGATGAACCAAATTATGATAATCACAAATTTAATAACTTCAACCCAAATTTGAGGTTCAAGTAGGGTACAATTCCATTTGATCAATATTGAATTTATTTTATGAAAATAACTGAATATTGAGATAGAAAAATAATGCTCACTACTTATGTTATCTATATTCTACACATTTGTCTCTCATAAAACACGTCAATGTTATTGCATTAGAAATATGGAAAACGATGTTGGTAATGCAATTGTGTTAAAATGATAATGTTTTCGTGTCAAAATTGTGTTGCAAGCCGTGACATGGTGTCTCGTCATGATGTCATTTAATATCAAATGTAATTGTATTACCCTAAGTAATGCTAGGGCAACGTAATTGCATTGGAAAACCTCATAAACTCAAAGTGATGGTTGTTTCTTTTTCATTTTCGAAATTCCGAACGAAATCAATTTTCTATCGCCAAAAATAACTATTTATATGAACCTAGACAAACATTTTATTTTTAGATGGATGAAAACATATTAAAAACCCCTAGCAACTTGATAGTAGAAGCTAAAATTTGTCTCTCCTAAGAAAATGACGTCCTAAACCCCAACTACAATCTCACTACAAAACCACAAACTTAACGAACAACGCTACAACACTTGTAATCCAAATACCATATTTGACTTGGGGTTCTACATATAACAAGTGATTGTACATCGATGTGACAGATGACTAGACACCTATAACAAACACATCTTTCCAATTTGACGATTAAAGAATCTTCTACAAGATACGAATAATTTCTTCTTAATATTATAATACTATTACTTCGACATAAGTTTTTTCATAAGATTAGACTTTATAATAAAAATGTGTATTTATGTGCGTAGAGTGTGTATATCTTATTTTACTGATTTTGAAAACATGTTATAATGTTTAGTCAGTTTTTTAAAATGTTTTTATTTATAGTTAATGATTTGTTTTAAAATCGTTACAATGTTTAATTGTTTTAACCGATATTTTGACAATGCCATATATATATATATATATATTGCAATTCCCGTTTAAAATTGTACCAATTTTTATGGGTTGCACAAATTAATATTCCACGATTATCGTATTGTAAAACCATTGCAATACAAATTATTTTGTTTCAAACTAACAATTCATTGAAAATGAAATAAATATGTTTAGTGGAAGATAAGTTCGACGAGTCACAAAGTTGTCAAATCACATATGATGCTAGAAGTTGATGTCCAATAAAAAAATAAGGCTAGAAGAAAATATTAAACCCACAATGTTTGAATTTACGAAAAAATCGAGAACAACCAATATCTTGATGATACCTATACTATTTTAAGATAAAATGAGGCATGATGTATATATTTTTGTAATTATAATCGTAAATATATTTTTATTGTTATGTTGTGTAATTTCACACTGACTATATAAAGTATACAATTTAAAACCCTCGAATTATTTTCTGGATTCAATTAGATCTAATATCATATTTGATATAATATAAATTTGTGATTAAATATTATAATGTTGGATCTCAATTATGATGTTAGAGCTAAACCATATTTTACATTCAATCCCAGTTGGAGTCTCTCAAATCTATTATATGTACTTTTCTTTTTCAAACTTTTTTTCTTTTGGAGCTTATCTAAATTGTTTGCTTTATCTTCTAAATTCTAAAGTGTGGAATTGGTGTTCTCTAAAAACAATTTAAACCCGAATTTATTGTAAATTATATAAAAATAATAATAAAAGACTTACATAAAGGTCGTAGTTGGTTGGTATTAGGTCTGACCAAATCGATTTTTAGTTCGGGTTCCGGTTCGATTACGACGGATACAGTTTATTCAGATTTCTATAAATAATAACCATATTATAATCAAATTTAAATCAGTTCAGTTCGGTTCGGTTTTATATCGGTTCGATTCGGTTATATGTAAGAAAAATGATAACCAAAATAACTCGAACTCTAATTAATTCGGTTTGATTCAGTTATTATTTTATATATTAATTCGATATTATTTAGATATTAGTTCCGTTTTTTCAAAATTTAAGATGAAACTAAAGTGTAAAACAAAGTTAGATATTACCAAATAAAGAACATAATTAAATATCAAAATGACAATATCTTAAAAAAACATTAACTTATTTAAGTCTAAAAAATGTATCATTCACTAAAATTTAACTCTAAAACTTCTCCATAATTATATGGAAAAGCATCAATGAAGATGACACAAACCTGAAAAATTAAAAAAGATACAAATTAGTAAACATAACACCAACCTAAAAACAATATCATATAGAAATAGTTACCAAGTTCATTGTCATTGTTTGCTTCATACAATACCTCGTTCACGTTGCTCTGTCGACGATCTTCCATGAAATTCTATAAATAAACCAATAATATTATATTTAATGAACAATTATATATCAATATAAAAGTATAAGAGAATACCTTCAGCCAATACAAATATAAAATCGTTTTCTGCTATAACTTTTTTAAGATCTTGTTTAGCATCACAAAAAAGTGGGAATTGTAGCCAATTTTATGAAAGAATTCATGCTTCAACCATATTAGGAGTTAAACAACTTCGATAATGAGCTACAATACGACCTCCTGTACTAAATGCAGATTCAGATGCAACTGTAGAAACCATAAATGCCAATTTATCTATCGCTTTTTGTGCTAAGATTCGAAATTGACCACTGTTAAGCTTCCACCATACTAATATATCAAACTCCAATCTCAATTTGTTAGATCTTACTACTTTGACCTTTTCCATCAAGCAGAGGTCTAACTCACTTGGTGATCCCTCATCTCCTTTTTCTGCCATCATATGACTAAATGCAAGAAAAGGATCACCATCTTGTTCAAAATTAGTGTCAAAAATATCTGACACATTTCGCATAATCATGTGGTACTAACCGATCCATAACTACTACAAATCTCCACTTCACTACCATTTAATTTCTCAAGACAATGTGTTACAAAATTCATTTGGCTTCTTGGATCAAAGACAAATGCAACAACCAACAATTTGTTATTCTTTTCTATGACCTCCCAATACTTTTCATATTTAGATTTATGTTCTCTGCCATCTTACTCAACACATGATCAGGATTACTAACCAATGATGCCAAAATTGTTTCAACTCTTAGAATCTCATTGTAACATGTGCTAGAAGTTACCCTTTTAGTATCTAAAAAATGTAAGAGTTGACTCATGAAATATTCTTAAGAAACGTACCGGCCGATGTATATTTTCTCAATCATTTGTTGAAGGTGGACCAATTTTTTTCTTGCCAGTTCTTGATTCATCATCTTCACGTAAATAGTCTTCGTAAAGTTTGTCTTCTTCTGTCATTCGCTCGAATGTTTCCTTGTACTTTAAGGCTGAAGACAACATTAGAAAAGTTGAATTCCATCTAGTACTGCAATCTAAAACTAAATTTCCTCTATTGAATTTCTCACTTTCCACTCGACTTTTAAATCCCTGTAACCTTGAATCTGAAGATCTTACATACTTAATTGTGTTACAAAAGCTTACCACACTATCGCCCATGTCTGACAATCCTTCTTTTACAATTAAATTTAGAATGTATGCTCCATAGCGCATATGCATAAACTCACCATTCAATACAAGAGTATCTTCTTTCCAACTTTTCAACCTATTCTTTAAGATTTTGATAGCACTATCATTCAAACTAGCGCTATCAACAGTTATGGTGAATACGTTATCAATACCCCAATCAATCAAACATTTCTCGAATTGCCTAGCTATTGACTTTCCGTTATGATTGGATATAGGATTGAAACCAATGATTTTCATATTCAATAGCCAATTCTTATCAATAAAGTGAGCAGTAACAACCATGTAACTCACAGTTGTAATGGAAGTCCAAATATCTGTTGTGAAAGAAAACCTTTATTTGTTCTCATTCAACAAACTCTTCAAAATAGCTTTCTCATTCAGGAATAAGTGAAATATTTATTTAGCTATTATTTTTTGGGATGAAATCACGAATGAAGGGCATGCAATATTGCAGAAATATTTAAACCCCAAACCCTCGACAAAATTAAATGGTAACTCATCCATTATAATCATCTTAAAAAATGCCTTTCTACATGCCCCGTGATTGAACTCAACTGAAATAAGTTTAGCATCACTATTTACATTTCCGTCTTGTATTAGAAATTTCTGAGAGCCACTTTCAATACGACTTTTGTAGACTTTGCAACTCTTAACATGATTTTTTAAACTACTAGTGCCGGATGCTAAAGATGCAACTAATACAGCACCACAATAGTTGCATGAGCATTTGTTTGGGTTGTTCTCAATTGTAGTAAAATGATCTCATACCTTTGATCTCTTAGGAATTGACCTTTTTGGTGATTGTTTCCTTTTCTCACCAATTATTTCTTCTATCAATTCTTTATCATATGGATTTGGACCATCTTGAGGAATATATGGAACAAGCTATATGAAAAATAGATAGAATTGGTTGATATAGATAAATACATATATAATGCTAATACTAGTTAGTAACCACATACAAATACACCAACGAACAAATATACACAAATACACCAGCTAATAATATACACAAACACTCAAGAAAACAAATACAAATACAATACTCGAGAACCATAATGTCCAACCCTAGCTATGAAAATTATATCCCTAAAACCGATGGTGAGCTTCTTCTGCGGCGAACATCATTGGTCGTTAAACCGTTACATAAAATTTACAAAAATCAATTGGTGAAATCGAACCTGGTGTTCAGAAGTTTTCGACGGGAGAACGGGGAGTGAAGAAGACATATTCATCTAGGTGAAATCGCTGGTGAAATCGCCGAGGAAATCGAAGGTTGGGTGAAATCGCCGGGGAAGTCGAAGGTTGGGTGAAATCGCCTGGTGAGACTAAAGGGAAAAAAGAATGGCGTGAAGAGAAGAGAAGCAGAACGGCGAGAAGAGAGAAGCATAATGGTGTGAAGAAGGAACAGCCTGGGAGAGAAGGAGAATATAGCGTGAAGAGAGAAAAATTTAGGGGCTAGGTTTTTTTCTGTTAATATATTTTAATACTCGATCGGATAACCAATATTTTCGGTTATTACTTGAACCGAACCGAATCCAACGGGTTTTACATATTCATATCCAATCGGTTAATTTAAATATATCCAAATCGAACCAAAATGCAAAAATTCGGTTCGGTTTGATTTTTAAAACCCGAACCATAATGTCCAGTCCTAGTTGGTATCAAGCGCTTGGTACGTATTGTGAGATTCATTAGGAACAATATGAACTAATAAGACAAATGATATTGATTTAATCCCATTTTCTCCCATGGAATTTGGTATCAATGTTTTAAGCTAACTTTTTTAGATAAACATATACTTTAATTATAACTCGAGATCTAAAAGTTAACGTGAATACCTCAATGATCAAAGAATTATATTATAAATTTCATTCATGTAAATTAGATCATTAAACAATCCATCATCAATTGTGTCAAATATGAGTTTAGATCTAACTAATACCCAAAGTAGTTCAAGAGTTTAGAGTTGCCAAAGATCATATATATATATATATATATATAAAAGATCAAGGTCCATGTTCTTAGCTGATGTGAGACAATATATCATAAAACTTCTCAGTCTTGGAGTGTGAACATCGCAATCGCAAACCCAACATCAATATATTCAAATCGGGACGAACCATACTCTGATACCATATTAAATATGGATTTGTGTCTAACTAATTTCAAAAGGTAGTTCAAGAGTTTAGGGTTGCCTAACATTATATATATATATATATATGACCAAGATTCATATAATCTTTATATGATGTGGGGACAATACATGATTTATTTATAATCTGAATATTAGATTATAACATGTAATCTAAGAATATTTTTATGAAATTATAAACTTAAACATCTTAAGATTCATTGTTCTATTAAGAGCTTCCATAAACGAGTTTATATATTCTTTATGACTATATTAGCACTAAAGATTACATAAATCTTACAGGAACATCCTTGGTTTGCAGCACCAAGTCCCATAATATATTTTCTTCAATATTACTCCCCGTCGAGAATACTCATTTGGCCGTTCGATGACGTGTTTTCTTATTATTCGTCCATGTGGATTCCGTGTCGGAACAGTTTTTTCCTTCTAAATATCAGGATGAAATTAATTAAAGCAGGCGTGGCCGAAGAGGAGTATCAATATGCAGTGTTTCTTATCACTGAATCCTCCATTGTCGCTGTTTCGCCATGATCGAGCTCTCCTCAAGCTCAGGTTCCAATCATCTCTTCCCTGCTCCAAGCTGCTTCTATTTTCCTCTTCTCTTTCTTCTTCCCTTGGAGGGTTCGCCTCTTCAGCCTCTTCTTCTCCGGCCGAATCCGCTTCTGCCACCGCCGCCGCAGCAGCAGCGGCAGGTTCCGATGAAGTCTTTGCTGAGGAATTACGTCGGATGCTTTCGCTGGTTCCGGAGGTTATGCGGCGAACATTGGAGGAGCACCCAGAGATCGGTAAACTGATAGAGGTGGTTTTGGATTTAGGTCGAAAGCCACTCGCCCGGTTTCCTTCGGGAGATTTCGTGATCTCAGACGATTCTGTTAGGGTTCAGGATCTTCAATTTGCCGTCTCTCAGGTTGGTAAGTGTAATAGAATGATGTGTTCTGTTATGTTGGAGGAGGCACCTGTAGTAGCTTTTTTGGACTATCTATGCAGGTGGGTGAGTTTACTAATGATAATAGAGCAGGAATAAGCCGGACATTGCATCGAATTAGTGCCATAAGGAACAGAAAGGGAGAGATTGTTGGCTTAACTTGTCGTGTCGGTAGGGCTGTTAGGGGAAGTGCCAATTTACTGCGAGATCTAGTCCAGGATGGTAAATCCTTGTTGCTTATAGGCCCCCCTGGTGTCGGGAAAACTACAATGATCAGGTTCATGTTCTTTTCTGGTTGCATTTGAAGTTTATATCGCGGATATGAGTATATATGTTTGTGAGCAAATTGGGTATTGTTGAATGTCACATGATTATTATTTCTGGGGAACTTTTATTTGAGGCTACACTGAATCTGAGTGGTCCAGTGACATAAGCCTGACCAATTGGATTTTCATCATTCCCTTTTACATCAGTCAATTGATTGGAGACCTTGACTGGCATGTGGGTTTGCTAAATTAAGCCATCCATGTTTTTTACAGGGAGATAGCTCGGATGCTGGCAAATGATTACAAGAAACGTGTAATGATTGTTGACACCTCTAATGAGATAGGCGGTGATGGTGATATACCCCATCCAGGGATTGGCAATGCTAGGCGAATGCAAGTCCCTGACTCTGACATGCAACACAAGGCATAAAACAAATTCTTTGTTAATTTCAATTATTATTCTGTGTTTCATTTGTTTTGATGTAAATTTCCTGCTTCCCGTCCCTGCGTAACACAAAGATTGTTTCCTTTTCTATTTGGTTCGCAATTCAATGTGCAATGTTTTTCCTTGAAAATGGTCTCTCTTGGTAGCTATACTTTGTCTATTAAGTGAGGTGGTTACTACTTACATGAGGGCGATGGTATTTTTGTTTTTTCTCCAGGTACTGATAGAAGCAGTTGAAAATCACATGCCTCAAGTGATCGTGATCGATGAGATTGGAACTAGACTTGAAGCAATGGCTGCAAGCACAATAGCAGAACGCGGAATTCAGTTGGTTGCCACTGCTCATGGAGCAACCATAGAGAACGTGATTATGAATCCTTCACTAGACTTGCTGGTTGGAGGAGTACAGGTTAGACATTATAGTATTTCTAGAAAATGAAGCAATAGTTCAGATTTCAAGAGAATTGATGTGCTTGCGTCACATTCTATATTATCAAGGATTAATGCGACTCTTAAACTCTTCTATTAGAATATGAGGCAGAGAAGGTGGATGTTTGTTGAATAACAAACCTATAGGTGGTGAAGGGGAATTTGGGGTAATATGGGAAGATATCTTTAGGTTGTTACTTAGCTATATAGAGAGGGTAAAAGGGAAAGGTTAAGCAAGGAATTTGTGAGAAACGTTTTGAGTGTTGGGAGAGCTAAAGTGATCTCCCGATACCACCACATTCTTGCATCCCAACCTATCTTCTCATTATCAATACTAAGTTTCTTTTCCTTTACCTTGCTAGGATTTGGAATCATCAAAATGCTCAACAAACTCTTAGGTCTCAGGTTACCACTGAATTCAAGATAGAATTTGGACAATCTAGTTATGTATCGGGATGAGAATCTCTTGCCAATGAAAACGACAATTCCATCGTCAATTAGATAGATTCATATGAAGATGGGTTTCCTGTGAAGTAATTGGTTGATAAGATTCTGTTTTCCATTCCTTGATGATGGCTTTGAGCTCGTGGAATGTGTTCATTTACCTTCCATGCAGGAGTTATGAAGTAATTCAAGTTTTGGTAGTTCAGAATGCTTATAAATTATAATTTTGGATATGTTTTTATAAAAACTTGATTTTCTCATCCCGAGATATTGTTAGTTTAATTAGTCTTATGAATTTGTATTCTCAGATACGTTTTTCTTTCACAAGACAATTAACACTTTTGGCAGAGCGTGACTCTAGGAGATGAGGAAGCAACCAGGAGAGGTGGCCAAAAGACTATCCTCGAACGGAAAGGCCCTCCAACATTTAGTTGTGGTGTGGAAATAATTTCAAAGACTGAGATTCGAGTTCATCGTAGTCTTGAAGAAACTGTTGATGTTGTTCTCGCAGGTGCAATCTTGTCCCTATCGCTTTGCAGCGTATGAAAGAAACAAAGAACATATACAAAGGGAGAATATTTTGTTGCAACATTACTGGTGGAAGTACTAAGCTACTGACACAGTTACCATACTTTAATAATTATCTTCTTTTGGCTCCATGATGTTAAGGTCGTGTACCAAACGTCAAAGTCTGTAAGGTAAATTCGCAAGGAGGGGAAATCATTATAGAGAAAGAACCTTCCGCTGACATGTCAATACAAAAGAAACAAGAAATGTCAACTGAAGATATTTCCGAGCTGAGCTTTGAAGAAACCAACTTTGAAGGCCACTCCTCAAAGGAGATAACTGAAGCAGAATTTATAGAACACGAATCACCACTGTATCTATACATCTATGGGGTAAGAAGGAATAATATGGAGAATTTATTTTGTTCCCCTTTAATGCTTATATATCATGGAGCTTTGGTGTATGTCGATGTCGATTTAATTTGGCCTTTCCTATCTGTTGAACCATAACTAAAGTGATCAGTTGAGAACTCACAATGTCCTCTGTATCTCTCCTACATAGGTTGCAGAGTCAAGTGTTGTGCATGGAATCAAACAATTAGAGGTGAAAACTGCAGTTGAGTTAACTGATAACATTAGTGAAGCAGACGCATTGCTTGCTTTGCAATCCAAGCTGAAGAAGAATCCCCGGATTAAATCAGTGGCTATAACTCATGGCATACCTGTATACATAACAAAGGTAAAAAATAAAATAATCGGAGATGTGTCTCCGAATCCTCCCGTACGGTAAGAGCGGTAACAATGTACCCTTTATCAGCATTGCATACTGATATTTACCTCTTTTTCGTGTAGACTAGTTCAGTTGTCCAGGTAACAAAGGCATTACGGGCGTTGCTGAACGATTATGCAGATGGACTAGGAGAGTTTAGATCAGAAGATGGTGCAAAACTATCAGAAAAGATGGATGCCATAGAGGTACGTGTAACAATGTCTCGTAGCTCTTACATGCTCTTGTGCTGAGTTCAAATTACATGCTCTTGTTCGATCAAAACTATTCATCCCTAAGCGGCACTTAATTTCTGTGACCTGTGATTGCTTGTTGATTGTCATAACAGGAGAACATGAATGTTGTTTACCTTGGGAGAAGATGTGTATCTGATCATATAGAATAAATTGTGACTCCTAGAATTGGCAATTCACTCTTCTTTGGTAAAGATTGTGATACAAATTACTAGGCATATAGTTTCTTCCATAGTACCTCAATTCACATGGTATTGCATCGATCCATCTTTCGCAGGAGGCAAGGATCGCAATCGAGCGGGTAGTGATACCTAAAAGGGAACAAGTTGAACTACTCACAAGGCCATCACAGATCGTCACTCTCCAAGCAAAGCTCGTCAAGAAATATGATTTACGGTGTGAAAGAATATGCAAAGGGTCCGAGACGCGTCTCCGAATCCTCCCCTATGGTAAGAGCGAAGATGTAGTAGAAGACAATGGAGAGTACGACGAAGGGGATGGAGATCTCGACGAGTATATTGGCCCCTCTGGCGACTCCAATGGTTCACCCTTCACCATAGACAGGTTACCTCTATTACCGGACTAGTATTCTTTACCACAATCTCTGTTTGTATAGTATTCATCATTCGTTAAGATTCCCAGAATTGTGCTAATTGGGTAGAGGTTAAAATTACAGTATACTTTAATGCATGTACAAACTTTGTGGTTAAATTAAGGCTTTGAATCTATCTATATTACTAGTGTCTCATATCCGATTGATTCGTCCCAAAGCTGAACAAAAGAATTTGGAAACTCGAGTAATTCAAGTCAGTTCAGGTTGGGTTTTCGTCTTAACTGTTTGGATACTGATGGAGTTAAGAATCAACTATCACTTTTAATGAGGGATTTTGCTGGTTGAATTTCAGAAAGAGATAGTTACAGTGTACAAGTACTCCCAAGAAGGGAATAAGAGATGAATACCAAATCTCCAGTATCTCCTATCTTATATACTTATTTAAATATAAGTCTAAAATGTAAAAATAGGAAAGAAACAATAATAATTGCAGTAATCATAACATCCCTGATTCTTCTCTCAATCCTAGATTTTCTTCAATAACTAAGACTGTTTGTTTCCAACTTTAGATTGTTTACGGGAATAGACAATCCAAGGATTCTCACGTGCCTTGATACCTTGTTGCTTGGTTTCCATATTTCTATCGTTACCATCCATCCCCAAAGAAGCCTTGTCCACAAGGCTAGAGTGAGGAAATTGGTCTAGGAAATCAGCAACAATTCCTCTTGAGGCCGTCCTTTCCACTAACCAAAAGTTGACGCTCATTTGATGAATCAGATCTCTTGTCGCGAACATCTAGTATTTCTTGTGGCTCATAAGTAGATTCATCAACTGCCATGTCCACGGGTAGGTTTGGAACAATAGGGTGTTGTCCATTGATTTTCTTGAGTTGAAAGATATTAAATACATGATGAATCTTAGCTGAAGATGGAAGTTCGAGTCTGTAGGAAACTGAACTCAACTTCTGGATGATTTTAAATGACCCATAGTAACGAGAGGCCAATTTAGGACTGATTCATCGCTGACGGGAGGATTGCCGATGGGGACGAAGCTTTAGGAGTACGAGGTATCCTTCTGAAAACTCCAAATAACGCCGTGGGTGATTTGCTGTCTTGGACATGCGTTGTTGAGCCCTTTCCAGATTGTAACGGAGTTGCCGAATGAGCTTGTTACGGTCTAAATGTTCATCAGCCACCGTTGCCACTTGAAACTCCCTCGATAGAAACTGCTGAAAAGTCGGAGGGGGTCGACCATAAACACTTTCAAATGGTGTTTGACCAGCAAGTACGTAGAAAGTAGTATTATACCAATACTCTGCCCAGTGCAGACAACGACCCCAATGTTTAGGTTGTTCAGAACAAAAACAACGCAAATATTGTTCCAAGCAACGGTTGAGTACCTCAGATTTCCCATCTGTTTAAGGATGGTATGCACTGCTCATCCGAAGAGTCGTGCCCTGCAGCTTAAAGAATTCTATCCAGAAATGGCTGAGAAAGATATGGTTGCGGTCACTCACAATGGATCTCGGTATGCCATGGAGTCGGGTAATCTCTCGCGTGAACAAATCAACGAGACTTTTAGTTGTGAAAGGGTGTCGAAGACCAATGAAATGTGCATACTTCGAGAGTCTATCAATCACGACCCAAACACAATCAAATCCATATGAACAAGAAAGACCTGTGATGAAATCCATAGCAATATCTTCCCAAACAACTGTTGGAATAGGTAAGGGCTGCAGAAGACCTGCAGGACATTGTGCTTCATACTTATTTTTTTGGCAAATAAGGCAATCAGCAACAAATTTTTGGGTTCTTTTCATCATTCCTCGCCAATAGATGCTATTCGCAATACGACGATATGTTCGGAAAGCTCCAGAATGGCAACCCACAGGAGTTGAGTGAAATTCTTTTAAGAGCTTTGGTATCCATGGTGAATCTGCCGACAACACAATACGTCCCCGATAAAACAATCTATCACTCACTAGCTGAAAAGACTGATGATTATTGGGATCTTGATGTAGGTCTTCCACAATCTTGTTCAATTGTGGATCAGATGAGACAGCTACGGACAAAGCATCCCAATCAATCCAAGTCGACATGGACAAGGCTGTTAACTTTGTCTCCTCATTCATGCAAGAAAGGGCATCTGCAACTTTATTAGAAACTCTAGGTTTGTACTCGATGGAGAAATCGTAACCGAGCAGTTTTGCAAGCCAATTTTGTTGCGATGGTGTTGTAACTCGTTGTTGGAGAAGATAACTTAAGCTTCAGTGATCTATGCGTACCACAAACTTGTGACCGATTAGGTAAGGGCGCCAATGGTGAATGGCTAGAACGAGAGCCATTAGTTCTTTCTCATATGTGGATTTTGATAGTGTATTCCCAGCCAATGCCTTGCTGAAAAATGCAATTGGACGTCGATCTTGCATTAAAACAGTCCCAACTCCACAACCAGAGGCATCACACTCGATCATGAAAGGTTGCTGAGAGTTTGGCATCGCAAGAACAAGGGCTGACGTTACTGCTATCTTAAGGTTTTCAAATGCTGATTGAACTTCTGTGGGCCAAACAAAACGAGACGACTCTCCCTTCTTGAGCAAATTAGTGAGAGGTTGTGCTAGCTTGCTGTAATCACGAATAAAACCTCGATAATACCCTTTGAGACCAAGAAATCCACTAATAGCTCGTAGTGACCGTGGTGTCGACCACTGTAATACACTTACAATCTTAAGGGGATCCATGGACACGCTTTGGCGAGAAACAATGTGGCCCAAATACTCAACGGAGGGTTGACCGAAAGAACATTTCTTGAGATTAGCGCAGAATTGATGCTCTCCAAGAATCCCGAGGACAACACGAAGGTGCTGCAAGTGAATTTCCCATGAAGTGCTATAGACGAGGATGTCATCAAAGAAAACCAAAACTGATTTACGCAGAAAAGGTTGGAAAATGTCGTTCATAATAGCTTGCGGGGGCATTAGTGAGCCCAAAAGGCATGACAAGGAATTCATAGTGCCCCGAATGAGTCCGAAATGCTGTTTTAGGTATGTCTCTTGCTGCTACCCGGATTTGATGATAGCCGGACCATAGATCAATCTTAGAAAAGAATTGTGCTCCATGCAACTCACCAAGCATCTCTTGAACCATAGGTATGGGATACTTATCTGTCACTGTTGCCTTGTTAAGTTCCCGATAATCCACACAAAATCGCTAGCTTCCATCTTTTTTACGGACAAATAACATTGGACTGAGAAAGGGCTGTAACTCGGTCAAATAATACCGGCACCAAGCATCTAACCCACTAAAAGCTCAATTTCATTCTTTTGTTGGTGCCCATAGCGATAAGGCTTAACACTTATCGGAGACGTGCCTTCTTTGAGAGGAATTTGGTGATCATTGTGTCTCGATGGGGGCAACCCTGATGGCGCCCTGAAAATAATCCCATGCTAGTGGAGGAGGCATTCAAGTTGGCTGCATTGATCAACAGATATATTTGTTTTGTTGATGGATAAATCTGAAGTATCAGATAACTCCCATATCCAAACACAAAAATCAACCTCTTTTAGTTTTCCCAGAGAATGACATGAGATAGGAGTGCGAGTTAAGGAAGGATCTCCTGCTAAATGCACCATATGATCACCATGTTTGAAATCCATTTGCATACGAGGCCAATTTTCTTTAACATCACCAAGGGTCTCCAACCAAGTGATCTCTAAAATAAGGTCAACACCCTCAAATGGAAAAAGAAAGCAATCAACGGTCAAAATGAGAGAACTTACATGAATTGGAAGCTTAGTGTACTTCCTTGCAGATTCCTCGCGACGACCATCACCTAGACTTACTCCGAAACGGGGCGTGGCTTCGTAGTGATGAGAGAGTTTGCTCGACAGTTTGTTGGAGATAAAGTTATGACTGGCCCCGCTATCTACCATAATGACGACGTCGATATCCTCAATACGGCCCTTGAATTTCATTGTGCGAGGGCGGTCAATGCCTCCTATAGTAGAAAGAGGAAGGTCAAGCAAAGTGAGACGTGTCTTGTTGTGACGGAATGTTGATAGTAATTCCATCTATAGCTTCCAAAATCTCCAACTCTCCTTGATGTATTTTTTCCTCGTCTTCTGCCGCAATGAATGCGCGCAGGGACTTGTTTGGGCAAACATGCATTGGGCTATATGGTTGTTTGCAACGGAAACAGAGTCCTTTTGCTCGCATCTCCACATAATTTTGGTGTGAGTATTGTCAAGCCCGCCTAGGCCGTGTGAAATTATGTGGACTGCGATTATTCTGAGATGTCGAAGATCCCACAAACGGTTGGCTTAGTGCAACACTACGCCCTCTGTCTGAATGTTGATGTGATACAGACTCCTAACGGTTGGGCTCAGTGGTGTCATTAGTGAATTTTGATGGGCTTGAGTAAGAAGAATTGAATAGCCCAAGTTTACACCCAAGTCCAAATCCTATACTCGACCTTCTATTGCCTCCTTCTGTCCTCGAGCGAAAACTGCCACTGAATTCAAGTTCTCTTTCAATGGTACGAGCGACCTTCATTACAATCCGTAAATCTACTATATCATATGGTCGAAAACGCACCCTTATTTGTTCTTTAAGGCCATTAAGAAACAAGCCAAATTGTAGTGAAGGTTCAATATGCGAAACAAGTGTTGCACGTCCGCGAAATTCGTTGAGATATTCATCCACATAACCGATTTGATGCAGTGCTGCTAATTGTTCACCAGGTGGGGTTGATGCATCACAAGTGAATTGATCCAACATCTCTTCCTTTAACTGCATCCAGGAAAGTGCAGGTTGTTGCTGGTGTAGCCAACGAAACCAATGCAAAGCTGTTCCTTCCATGCTGATAAAAGCCAAGGAAACTTTTGCCTAATGCTGAGTTTGTTGAACGGTAAAGTACTGTTCTGCACAAGTGATCCATCCAATAGCATCAGAACCATCAAAATTGGGCAGATCGATACGTTTTGCGGCCAGATGCAATTCCACTTGGTTGGTGTCATCAGTCTCAATCTGCTGGTTTGGAGGAACAGACGAGCCGAAGGGTTTGATCGGTCACATTGTGCGGAAGTTTCATGATGTGGGATACCAATGCCAAGTTGTTGGGACACATGAACTAGATCTGTGAGTTTCACTATGGCAGCAGTCATATCTGTGAGTGTTTTCTCCACACCCGATAATCTCTCTATAATTTGTTCATGATTCTTCTCCAATGTTTCAATACGCCACTATGTTCTGGTCTGAGCCATCGTCGGCAGGTAAAACCAAATGATGGAGTTAAGAATTAACTAACACAAAAAGTGAGTGAATGAGGGATTTTGCTGATTGAATTTCAGAAAGAGATAGTTACAGAGTACAAGTACTCCCAACAAGATTCAACCCTTGTCCCCAAAGAGATGAATACTAAATCACCGATACCCTCCTTCTACCCTACATATTTATTGGAATATAAGTCTAACAAGCAAAAATAGGAAAGAAACAATAATAATTGCAGTAATCATAACATCCCTGATATTTTCTCCAATAACTAAGACTGCTTGTTTTCAACTTTAGATTGTCTACGAGAATAGACAATCTAAGGTTTCTCACGTATCTTGATACATTGTTGCTTGGTTTCCATATCTCTATCAGATACCAATGAGTATTCACAATAATACCTTCTAACATTTGCAATATTTAGGGGTATTGAAAATTATATTATGTTTTCATCTGTTGAACATTTCAACATCCTTTGACAGGTTCCAACAACGACCATTGAACAATCCTTGATAATATATCATCAGAGTCTATTATTAAATCGCTGCAAAAGTTCAAACGAATATTCATCGATATTTTTGTTGCAATGTTATAGACATAAACTGTCATTGATATTTGTTACAATATTTTAGGTTCGTTGGAATTGGGAGAAAGTTTTCAACAATACATTTCTTGAAAAGTGTGAAAAAGTTGAAAATTGTGAAAAAAATATCAATGGTATCAATTGAAAATCTATTGAAAAAAATATATATTTCAATGGATATCCATTAATAATAGTGCAAGAAACTTAAATATTATCAATGAATTTTCATTGATAACAGTGTCGAACTTCATGAACTTCACTCACTCCACTCCGCTCAAAAAATTAAAAAGATGGATCATGAGAGGAGCACTCCAAATTATTCATGAGGAGAGTTCCACCAAGAGAATCGACAAACGCGGTCTCAACCCTCTAAGTTGATCATGTTGAGTTAAAGCTTCAGATAGCCACCATGAAACAAGGAGCATTGTTATCCTCTTTGGATCTCAATGGGCACCAAAATGATCCTTCAGTATAATGTATATGGCAGATCAATTGGGAGAGGATGCAAATTATGATATGTTCCTAGACCAACGTTCTTTTGTGAGATTAATGTAAATAGACCGAAACTCCCTAGCAACTCGATAGGAGAATTTGGAACTTGTCTCTCCTAGGAATAGACGTCCCAAAATCCAACTATAACCCAACTAGAAAACTCAAGACTCATTTAATACGCCACAAGACTTTTGATCTAATGTTGATAAGTCAATGAACACTCAAAATCTCTCTGATGTGCGTTATATCAAGTTATAAAACCTAGACTAACGCTTCCGCAAGAATACGGATCGTGTAGTAACTAGGGTCGACCCCAAGGAATTGATGCAACTTATGAGCTATTAAACTAATGGAATAGACGTGTAAGGTGACTAAAGTTGGAATTGTGATTAAGTTAAACTAACTAAATCGAAGAGATAAAACTTTATGGCTAAGCACCATGGGTGTCGAGAGTTTGCATAATGATGTAACGAAGTTCTAAAAAGATAATTGGTCTAAGGTACTATCATGAATTCAGGGAATTCAAGCTCTCCTATAGGAACTGACTGGCGTAGACTTGTCCACTATCTAGCATGCATATACCAATGTATCCATTGCGCATCTTACATGCATAGACGCATTATGACATATTCTAATCCCTAGATTCAACCGATTGACCTGGCGTAGATTCTAAACCGGCTAAACCCTAAATCATGGCTAAGTTCCAAAGTCTAATGCCCTGGCGTTGGTTTATTAGACTCCTAACATCATTCATTCGAGTGGCATACAAGTAATGAAAGCATTAAGATCAACCATGAAATCTGAAAACATGATAAAATACCAATTTCATTCATTCGAGTGGCGTACAAGTAATGAAAGCATTAAGTTCCACCATTCATTAAGCGTAAGACTTCATTACAACGTAGCAAATCTCTCTAACCCATGGCAAGGAATCTACTCAGACATAAATACAGACAAGGAAACACAAGAGAAGTCTAGATTCGACATAGATGTAGAAAGAGATGACTCCCTATTCATAAACCGATGTCTTCGGTAGATTCTCCTCGCTCCCGATCCGTAGATCCGTCTTTTCTTCCTCTTCCTTTTGCCCTAGTGTCTCTGAATC
>CM071863.1:38912426-38940810 GCA_036759665.1 Gynandropsis gynandra
ACCTGGAAAAGGCAGTGTAGTCTGACATTGAAAAGACTAGTCGGAAGGGTCGCAATGGTCGGAAGGGTCGCAATGGTCGGAAGGGTCGCAATGGTCAAAAGGGTCGCAATGGTCGGAGGGGTCGCACGGGGTTTTCTTGACATGAATGAGCCCGAGCGGGCACACCAAATGCACACCTCCCTGGTCGTGTTCCTTGAGTGCCCGAGTCGTGCCAAGCTACGGGGATGTTTGGTAGCAATCAGCCCGACCGGGCACTCCAAATCCACCCGAGCGTGCATGACTTGAGGTGTTATTTCCGCTCCTTTCGCTCGATGTTTGAGTGCACACTTCCATCTGTGGCCTTGCACAGGTTGAACTTTTTCCTTCAACTACGTTTGCGGGGTTAGATTGCCGTAATCTCTCGTGTTTCTCCTCATGTCTTCGTTTCCTACACAAAACACGAAATGTAGATGAAGTCCTCGAATAAACACGATAAGTGAATGAAATCTTAATAATCTACTCTAAACTAGACCTAAGAATGATATAAAAACTACAACGGATTACGTGTTATCACTCTCCAAGAGTTCAGTAGCTAAATCTCAATAGTTAGTAAGAAAAGACAATCTCTAATGATAAAAACTTAGTTTAAAATATCATACATTGGGTCCAGAATTTATAAGGACCAAAAACATAATGTAAAAATTAATAAAATAAACTAACTTAATAAAAGTTGATAAAAGTGCTCAATCGAGGTGTAACAATTCAGTCGAGTGGTACATAAGTCATTAATTTAAATCCGCAAAACATAAGTACATTCGGCCGAGCAACACCTATGCCCGTTCAAGCTGTATAATACTCGTTTTTAGCGGTCTAATACTCTGAATCCTTTATTTTTTCAAAGAACTTACTCGGGTTAAACGTTTCTTTGCTCGAGCCGAGCTTATTTAGCTCCTCCCTCTACTTGCTCCTTTTGGCCACTTCTTCTTGTAGGTAAATTTTGTGGTCTTGACTTGGTGTTTCTTGAAATCCTCGTACATCCATGGGTTATCCTTATACATCCCCTTGAGTGAATATATTCCTAAGCTCCTTCGTTATAGCCTTCTTGATCGGACCTTTTATGATCCGTGGTGGAACCAAGACCTGAACCTTATCATATAAAGGAAATTCTTTCTCATGAGTTTAGTCTCATAAGCCTTTTTCTTGATTTTTCTCAAAACCTTAATAATTTGATGATCTAACTCAAGGTCACTCAAATTCTCATATCTCTCATCCTTCTGTAGACGCAATAGATCTTTGTCTACTTCATTGGGTGTGAGGGTGCTAAATAGACTTTTTCTCCTTGAATTTAAACATGAATTTTTTGTTGAAGCCTTCGTGTTGAGCTTTTATATCAAATTTTCACGACCATCCCAATAATAGATGCCAAGCTTTCATCGGAACAACATCACAGAGAACATCATCTTCGAGCTTGCCAACGCTGAAGAAACATTTACGTAACAATGTACCCATCTTTTCCCACTATCGTTTAGCCACTGAAGTGTGTATGTATTTGAGTGCTTTGTTGTTATGATATATATTAAGTCAACAAGAGCAGTGCTTGCCACGTTCGTGCAACTCCCATCATCTGTATTGATATTACACACCTTCTCTTTGATAAGTCTCCATGTGTTAAAGATGTTTTCCCCTTGCTCTGTTACATCTTCTATAGCATGTAGGTTAAGGGCTCGTTGCACTACCAGCAATTCTTCCTTTGAGGCCTCATATTCCTCAGCACTTTCATCCGATTCTTCAGCCCTAGGTTCCACATCTTCATATGATGTCGTCTCATAACCCCCATTGGCGTGTACTAGAATAGTCTGCGTGTCCGAACAATATTGGCTTAATGCCAATGAACTTAACATTTAAAGCATGTAATGTCACAGTTACACGTAGGGATTTCATGGGTACCTTGCGTTTTTGGTTTTGACGTCTCGAGTTTTGGCTCAATCTTGCTGCTAGTGTATGATCTCTCATTCTCTTGAGTTTCCCTTCCTCTACGTTTGAGTTGCTACTCGATCTTAGTGGCCAAGTGAATAATATCCTCCATATCCATGTGGTGATGAGCTTCCACATAGTTTTATTTATCAGGATTAAGACCGCCAATAAAGTGATCCATGGTGGCCTCGTGATCCTCATCCATATTGGTGTGTATCATGAGGAGATTCATCTTCTTGTACTGATCACCTTAAATATTGACTGCCCTCTTGATGATAGTTAGATGATAAAAATCGATATCTCATGATTGTATGTATCCGTCGTAAGTGCTAACTCCATGCTATCCATTACTTCTTCTAGAAAACGTGAGTTGAGCCCACCATGTCAGTGCGTAGTCATTAAATCTTGCAAATTCCAACTCCACCTTCTTCAACTCGAAGTAGTGATGGTATTCAAAGACCATCCCCGTCTTTCGTTCCTATTCTGAGTATGATTCTGCAACGCTTTTCCTACAAAGATAGGTATTTCCATCTTAATGTTACTAATGTTGTTGTCGATTTTGTTTTGTGCTCTTTGGTTGGACCTCTATGGATGACCATAATCTTCATCTAAAACCTTGACATACTCAGCCTCATCCATGTCTATGGGGTACAAATTACGAGTTGTGTTTGTTTCCTCTGTGATTGTTCTTGTCGAATCCCATATATTGTTTCTTCCACCCGATCGCGTCTTTGGTGGGCAATAGTGACTTCTCTTGCATCGTTCTTCTTAACTCGTTCATCATTAATTGCAACTGTTTGTGTAACTAGCAGATCTCTCACTTTGCGGTGGTTCATCGTGATGGTTTTTAGAGCTAAACATCAAAACGAGAGCTACAAAACAGAAAAGTTAGCCAAAAAAAATGAAAGAAAGGGAGATTAACGAAGCTCACGATCTTTCAGAAGGTATTTCGCTCGATTTTTACTCGCTATCATATATTTTTCATGGCTTCTCCTATTCGATTGAGTTTAAAACTTAAGATTAAAAACGAAGTTAATTCACATGAATTCAAACTAAATCTTGACACTTTAAATGTGGAACGTCGTCGTTATGTATAAGTCTCCAAATCTAATTCATATACATTTCTATTTTCTTTCTAATATATTTTCCTACTTTTTACCTATTCCTTTTTTATGTTTCTTTTATTTTACATTTTTTCTTTTTCTTTTTTTCTATTTCTTTGTTTCTTTTTCCTTTTCTTTTTTCCTTTTTTGATTTCTTTTTTTTCATTTTTGTTCTTTTTCCTTTTCATATCTTTCTTTTTTCCTTCCTTTTTTGTTTTTCTTGTTTCTATCATAAAATGATAAAACTAACTAAACTAAAGTATATTTAATCATAAAATAGACTAACACAAGAAGAAACCTCAGATACCATTTGATATGATCGCACACTGATATTCTTTAGTGAGATAGATGGAAGAGACTGATTATTGCAGTTCACTCACCCTTGTCATTGGCATTGTCTTGGTCGAAGAAGCATAAGGACGTCAAAGAAGAAAAAACTGTGACATAAAAGAAGCTAGGACAAGTGATTGAGAATTCAATCATGGTGAAGAGAAGAGAATCAGGTGGACTTTGGAAACTTGGAGACAAGCTAATGATCAGAAATCAGAAGTTTTAATTTTCTAGACCACTCTACCGCAAGTATATGGTTCGTGTAGTACCAGGGTCGAACTCAGGGAAGTAGTACAAACGTTAGAACCAAGAACCAAGAGAATAAGATAAATCAATATATGGTTATCAAACTAGAAAATAAAGACATTAAAGAATAACAAGACTAAATTCAATAAGATAGAGCACCACGGGTTTCGGAAATGTAGGGACATATAATAGATGTTTCTAAAAAGCATGAAATCGGATTATCTCAATCAATGGAGAACTCAAATCTAAATCTAGTACCTAGGTAATCAACACTTATCTCTCAATGCAACAATGAAACTTCTATATGCATGAAGAACAAATGGGGAATTTAACCTCTATTATCGGAAGTGACTCTCTCGATGCCTAAATTCACTATCTAAGAAATCAACATACTCATCTCTCGATGCAGTGAATCAATAACCTAGATGCATGAAGAACGATAGGGAACTCAATCTCAATTATCGGAAACAATGAGAACTCAACCTCTATTATCGTAAGTGACTCTCCCGATGGCTAAATCCACTACCTAGGAGATCAACGTACTCATCTCTTGATGCAGTAAATTAATAAATGCATGAAGAACAATGGGAGCTTAACCTCAATTATAACAATTACTAAATAGATTAACCGATCGTTAGATTTTCATTAATCTAATTCCTTCTAGGGTTAACTCCGAGACTTAAATTCGACTTCTCAGCCTAGACAAATTTTTAATCTCATTCAATAAGGTGATCAGCAAGTATAAAAGCATTAAGGACAACCCATCAAACCAATCGAGTGAACAAAATCAAAATCAAGCATTAAGAACCAAACAATCCATTACAGAAGCATCCCTAACCCATGGCAAGGAGATCTACTATGAAATCATAGAGAAGTAAAGACAGAAATTATTCATGTTCCCTATTCTCCAAGAATGGCCTCGGAAGAATCCTTCGGTTTCCCGTCTCTTTAGCCCTTCAGTCGTGTGCTCTCTCTCCCCTATCTCCCTGCTTCCTCCTTCGTCTATTTCTACCTAGTTCTTTTTAAAATTGATGGTTGTTCAAACTGGAATCCAAGTGGCGTTCCAATCTCCATAACTTTTGCTTTGTTAGTTTGCTCCATGCCCAACCGTGTTGCACTCTTCCTATGGGTGATCGACCGAGCATTGAAGTTGCCTAGAACGTGCAATACTTATGGGGCTCTTTCTGGTTAATAAGCTCTGTCGTGCTGCTACAACTGCTCAGTCGTGCTTGTGACTTTAGGAGCTCCCACGGTCGTGCTGATTCAACTGCTCGGCCGTGTGCAATACTTTAGGAGCTCGATCGTGCTTCTTATATGCTTGTCCAGGCGTTCTCCTTTCATTCTGCCTGATCATGCAGCAGGATGTTGCTCGGTCGTGCTCCCTTCACAGTTCGGTCACAGTTTCGGGTATGTTTGTCGCATTTACTTGTGTTTTCTTCATATGTCTTTTTTTCCTGCACAACACGAGACATGATAGAAGAAGCCCTCAATTATGCTTAATATGTCGGTAAAGTCCAAGAATTGTAACAAAACTAAACCTAGGAATGATGAAAATACTAAGACGGATTAGGCGTTATCACAACCCAAGATTAGAAATGAAGGCCCACGAAGAGGGGAATGTCAAAACGGTTACAATCTACATATGGGACAATAAACATCACAGTTTGTTAAGTCAAACAAGAGTTAAAGACCCTATATTTTTAGTAATATATGGAATTTTTTCTAATGTATGAAAGAGATGCGCAAAAAAATATTTTATAATGGTCTTTATATATATGAACAATACGGAGGAGGTGAGACGTATCACCTTCAGTAAAATTCAGATTCTCACCAAAACACCAAAACACTCAAAAACATCAAACATAAGCCATCTAAGAATCAACACATTCACAAACCAAATTTTCTTTTTCTACTTTACACAATCAAGAGAAGAAGGAGATGTTCATGAGCTTATGTTAAAATTAAAGCTCATTAACTACTAACCAACAAATGGTATTAGACCAATAGTTTGAAGGAGACCTATGTTGTTGTTATGTTTGAGGACTGTGTTAGATTTATTTTAAAGTTTCAGGTTGTTGAGAATTTCAAGGAGAAGAAATGCGGTTAGGTTATTTTCAAAATTCAAACTAGAAGAGAACTAGAAGATATGGGAGTCAAACTGGAAGAGAACAAGAAAATAAGAGGAGTCAAATTGGAAGAGGACGAAAAGATAGAAAGAAGCTGAAGATGAGGAAATTTATTATTGGATTTACGTGAAGATTAAGTATGGAAACATACTATAGAAAAGGAGTTGAAACATCTAGATTTAGGTATCGAGAAAGTGTCATAATAAGTTATATTTTATCATTGGGTATTGCAAGTATACTTTGAGATATACAAGATACATTTGTGTGAGAGAGAAACAATAAGTTGGTTATTTACGGTCTAACTCAGGGGGAGTTATCTGTGGAAGTCTTCTTAAGTACTTTGAATCGAAAAACAAGTGTACCTAAAGACTAATTCGTAAATAAAATCGGTATTGTTTTAGATATTTGTTTCTCTTTGTGATATGTTGCGTTCAAGTTAAATAAATTAACCTAAACTACCCACAAGTACACGACATGTGTGTAGTGCTCTAGGTGTCAATCCAACAAGGACTACGCAACAAAAACTAAACTAAATACAAATTAAACTTACGACGAACGAATATGGTTTTGAGATCAAATAACTAAAGGCAATAAACTAACGAGTTCTCGACAATTAAACAAATGCTCTAGGATACGGTTTCACCACAAGGCTCTCTGGAACCAACAATCAATCAATCTAATCATGCATTCCCAATCAAGGCATCTAAGGCGGACGATCCTAATATGATTCTACCCTCTTTCAAGGCATAAATCATGATTTAGTCAAGTGCCCCCTACTTTCGTGGCTGATCCCTTTAACCTAAACCCATCAAGTTCTGTGATTCATCTGATTTCAAATCCTCAGCCGTTATTACTATACTTTTGCAACCTAGTCTCGGTTGTTATAAGCTTGAATGTACGAGATCAGAATTCTCCTTTCGGTCCTTCTCCTAAACCCCTAAAACATGCATCTACTTGGCCTTCGCAAATACACGATATTCAAATACGCAGACAAATAAAAAAACTAAAATAGGAATTGCATTCATAAATCAATCAAAAGAGGTTTCAGGAGTGCCAAGGGCTAATCCTTTCTCCTAGAACAAAACTACTACTCAAACATGGATTCGAAACAAAGTATCATGAAATAAATAGATAGTCTATAGAGCATAGAAATCAAACAAAACGAGGTCTGGATCGATTTTCCAATGCTCCTGAATGTCTTCATGGTAAGACTGCTCGACGCTGCCCCTAAATCTGAAAGCATATGAACTTCTGGGCTCTTTCTTCTCCTTGGACGAGCTCCCTCCTATAAACAACCTATTCTTTCCTTTTCTTGCAAAAGCGTCTGGTTTCCTTATTTGTGCAAGCGGCCGGTTTCTTTATTTGTGCAAGCGATCGGTTGTTTCCTTTTCTGTTTCTGTGGCGTGCGGTTTCCTTTCCTTGTTCCACGCTGGTTTCCTTTTCTTGTCAAGCGGCTGGTTTCCTTTTCTCTTCAACCTTGCGCCTTTCCTTTTCTCTCCAACACGAAAACAAGTTACACCATATCTTGCACATTTCTTGTCCGTTTCTCATCTCATTTGCTCCGTTATGATCTTCGACACTTGTACTTTGTCCAGTGTATGTTCTTTAACTCTAAAATGAAACAAATATGCCTAAAAACTTGCAGGAACATGTGAACACAAAAACAAGTAAAACGGATACAAAATTACACGTAAACATCACAATTATCATCACAAACATCTCTAAAATCATGCGAGAAACGTGTATGAAAACGAGATGATCACTTTGCTTTTAATATCTATCAACGTTATATTTCTATTTTTTTCAATATATTAAATCCGGTAACCAAAGTTTAGAGAAAATCTAAGTATTGGTTGACATCCTAGAAGACAACATGGAAAGACCAAGAGATTTGTACTCTTTTGGAAAACCAATCATGTTAGACGTTTCAAACTATGGATACTGTAAAATGAAAATTAGAGCCAGTATAAGATTCATCGACAAAGATGCATGGAGTGCAGTAAAAATTGGATGGAATCCACCAACACTAATAGATGAACATTGAAATGTCAAGGAGAAATGTTCGGATCAATGGAAACCAAGTGAAAAAAGGAATTCAACATTCAAATCAAAAGGTCTTAGTGCTATTTTCTCATCTGAAGACATCAATGAATTCAAGCAAATTCAAGGATATGAATCAACTAATGATGCATGGGATGCATTGGAAACTTTACGTGAAGGCACTTCAAATGTTAAGAGAACTCATCTTGAAAAAACTGGAAATGGGAGAATATAAAAGTGTCAAAGAATTTAGCAATAGAATGAATGCAATTGCTAATGAAGTAAGTGTACTTGGTCAAGCTTTTGATGACAAGAAGCTGGTAAAAAATTAATTCGATGTTTGTCTAAAAAGTTTCATGCTTAGAAAGTGGCCATGAATATGTAAATGAATACAGACATCACAAGTTTTAAAGAAATTGTTGGATTCTTGCTGCATATGAACTGGAGCTTCGACTTGAACAAAGGAATGCGTCGAGAAAGGGAAATAAATGAGTTGTTCTTTAAGACACAGATGAAAGTTCAAGATTGAATAATCTCGAAGAAAATGTTGTCCTACTGACAAAAAAATTTGGAAAGTTTATGAAAAAACATTCAGGATTTAGGCGGTCAAATGATGAAGATCAAGGAAATAAGAAAGAAAGCAAGTCTGGATTTCAATGTCATGAATACAAAGGATTTAGAAATTTTAAATCTGAATGTCCAAGTATTTCAAAGAAAGAAAGTGTTCTGAAGGGATTACGAGAAACACGATGTTATAAGTGCAAAGGTTTTGGTCATACCAAAAATGACTGTGCAGATTCAAGTGTGATCAAAGGAAAGTCACTAATCACATGCAATGAATCAAGTTCTGATTCTGAAGAAAGTAGTAAAGAAGATCTAAGAAGTTTTGTTGCTTTCATTGGTATAATCGAAGAAAATGAAGTTGAAGAAAATAAAGACAAAAAGGTTGAAGAGATTGAGAATGAAGAAGATAAAGTAGATGTAGAAAATATCTACAACGAGTGGCTGAATCTGAGCAAGCTGAACATACAGTTGGTTAAAACAAATGAAAATTAGAAAACCAGCTTCAAGAAATTCAAAAGAAGTTAACTCTCAAGGAAGAAGAAATAATACTAGTCAAGAGTGAGCTTGAAGAAACAAACAAACAACTGAGAATGCTCTCGAATGGCACCGAAAAACTTGATGACTTACTGTCATTAGGAAAACAAAGAGCAAATAATCATGGCATTGGATATATTGGGAATAAAGAAAATCCTCAAAAAAAAGTTTGTATCCGAAGGAAAACTAGTAGATCTAGCCTCAACAATGTATGAAAATCAGAAACAAAGCTCTTCAATCAAAAACACTGTGAACAAAAGAAATTTTGGTTCAAATAATAGACACTACAATCATGGTTATAATTTTGGAAGTATATTTCCAATGCAATATTATAGAAATAACTTTGTAAGATGTTATTTTTGTGGAATAAGAGGACACAAACAGTTCAATTGCAATAAGAAATTCAGGTATGATTCAGGTAAGTATTCTCAACCTAAAATTATAAAAATCTAGATAGAGAAAAGTGACGACCTCTATTGAAATGTAGCTTACATTTTTGCTCAAAAAGATAAATCAAAAATTTGGTATTTTGATAGCGAATGTTCTAGGCACATGACATGTATAGGAGAAATTTTATCAAATTTTCCTGAAATCAAGAACGTTGGTAGCGTTATCTTTGGAGATGTAAACAAAGGTAAAATTCTTGGAAGAGGAGATATGGAAACACCTGGACAACCCCTTCTGGAGAATGTGCAATATGTTGCTGGATTGACTGCTAATTTGATTAGTATTAGTCAACTGTGTGACAACAATCATAAGGTTCAGTTAAATCAAAAGCAATGCTTAGTAATGATTTCTGATGATAAATGTGTTCTTACAGGTACAAGGTCATCAAACAACTGTCACATCTGGAGTGAAGAGACAATTTGTGTCAAATCAATGGAAGACAACTTGTCTTTGTGGCATCAAAGATAAAGGCATGTGAATTACCGCTCACTAGTAAAGCTATCTAGCTCAAACATTGTTAGAGGTATGCCTAAGCTAAATCTTGATAAATCTGAAACTTGTGAACTTTGTCAATCGGGAAAATAAATAAAATTTCATCACAAGAAGATATTTGTTGTTAAGATAGGAAAAATACTAGAATTGGTTCATATGGTTTTAATAGGATCAATGAAGATAGAAAGTTTTGGTGGAAAAAGATATATTTTGTCGTTGTTGATGATTTTTCAAGATAAAAGGGAGTATATAACGAATTCGAAGTGATCATGAAAGAGAGTTTGAAAATGATGTTTTCATATATTCTGTTTGAAACATGGTATTGTACATGAGTTCTCTGCTCCAAAAACACCACAACAGAATGGTGTAGTTGAAAGGAAGAATAGGATTCTTCAAGAGATGGCTCGTGCTATGCTTCTCGATAAGTCTATTTCAATTCGTTTTAAGGCAGAAGCAACAAACACATCTTGTTATATCATAAATTGAGTCTATGTACACCGTGGTATGTCAAAAACACCATATGAATTTGGAAAGGTAAAAGTCCAAATCTAAGTTATTTCCATATTTTTTGGTGTACTTATTATGTTCTAAATGACATGGAATATCTTGGAAAATTTGACGCAAAAAATGATGAATGAATCTTTCTTGGATATGGAACTAATACAATTGCCTACAGAATTTACAATTTATTAACAAGAATAGTTATTGAATCTGTAAATGTTGTGTTTGATGAAGATCATCTAACACTACAAAAAAACTTGTTGTTTCCAACGGACGGGGCAACGGGTCCATCCGTTGAAACAAAATGGCAACGGATTATAACGGATTTGTGAATACTTTCAACGGGCGCGGATCTGTTACAATCCGTTACAACTTTCAACAGAGTTTTAACAGATATTATATGTTGCCCCATTCGTTGCAATACGTCACAATTTTTAACGAGTTTATTACGTTGGTAGTTTTCATTGGAAGTCCGTTAGAAAACGGGAAAAAATTTTCAACGGTCATCCGTTGCAAATTGTAACGGATACCCATTAAAAATGGCAACGAATGCCCGTTGAAATAGTTAATTTCGAGGTGCATCGGTCGAAATAAATTCAGGTGAATTTGCAACGGGCATCCAATGCAATTACCAACTGATGTCTGTTGGAAATTTCACTATTTATATTGAAACCAAAGATTGCATCAAAACATCAATAACAAGCACCTTTGTATCCATTGTTGAATCCAAAACCAACTTCATAAACTGTCTCACCACCGGGAACCAGAAAATGATTCCCGATGGTGAGCCAGTTTATGAGGGTGCTTTTTGTGGAAAGGGATTTCATATATTGATCTCAACATGAATTACATCAGTTATGATATATATATACAAGATAATATGAAACCCTAATGGAGTAAATTACATTTATGTCCTTTGTGCTAATATGCCCCCGCAAGACGGAGCACCTTCGGTGATGCCGATCTTGTCACAAAGTGTAAGAAATTGTTGACGTGCGAGCGGTTTCGTGAGTAAATCCGCGAGTTGATCCTTTGAGTTGACGTGAGAGACTCGAAGGATGCCACCTTGCACTTGTTGACGAACAAAAAAATAATCCAAAGCTAGATGCTGCATGCGAGAGTGGAAGACGGGATTTGCACTCAAGTATGTTGCGCCAATGTTGTCACAATAAATCACAGGATGTTGGGATGTGGAGATACCTAGTTCCGTGAGGAGGGACATAATCCATCGAAGTTCCGCTGCTGTGTCAGCAATAGCACGGTATTCCGCTTCCGTGGATGATCTAGCGGTGAATTTCTGTTTCTTGGAAGACCAAGAGATGGGATGGCTGCCAAGGTAGACAATATATGCCCCCGTAGAAGTATACTCATCACGATCTCCCGCCCAATCTGCATCACTAAAGGCGTGTAGAGAGAGAGTGTTACCAGCGGTGAAGAAGATACCACGATCTCGTGTTCCAACCAAATACCGTAAGACCCTTTTGAGCGCTTGAAGATGTTCCGTTGTCGGGGCATGCATGTATTGAGATAATTTGTTGACAACGTAGCTTATGTCGGGTCTTGTAAGTGTGAGATACTGTAGACTTCCAACAATAGTCCGATAATTGGTTGGGTCGTCTAACTTATCACCTGAGGACAAGGTAAGACGTGCGCTAGGGGCCATAGGAGTGGTGACTGATTTAGCTTCGGAGAAGTGAGCTTTGTTGAGGATATCCGTAACATATTTGCGTTGAGTGAGAAGTAATCCAGAGGCTGTGCGTGTTACTTCAATGCCAAGAAAGTAAGATAAATTGCCCAAGTCTTTGATGGAGAAGCGGTTTCCAAGCACTATGATGAAGCGTTGGACTGCTCCCGAGTTGCTTCCTGTGACCACAATGTCATCCACATAGACAAGAACATATATAGTTACCTCGGGATTGTGAAGAATAAACAAAGATGCGTCGGCCAGGGAGTTGACAAAGCCTTGGCCGAGGAGAAAATCCCGAAGTTCCGAATACCAAGCCCGAGGAGCTTGTTTGAGACCATAAATTGCCTTGTTGAGTTTGCATATGTGGTGAGGATGATCATGATCAACAAAACCTGGGGGTTGTGTCATGTATACCTCTTCCGTGAGTTGCCCTTGAAGAAATGCATTGTTGACATCTAGTTGACGAAGACTCCAGCCATTTGCAATTGCAACACTCAAAATCAGTCGAATGGTAGTCGGTTTAACTACGGGACTGAATGTTTCAAAGTAGTCCACACCCGGGCGTTGTGTAAAACCTTTCGCCACAAGTCTGGCCTTGTAGCGATCCACCGAACCATCAGGTAATCGTTTGATACGATAAATCCACTTGCATCCAACCACATTTGATGCATGTTGAGCCGGTACAAGATCCCATGTTCCGTTACGAACAAGTGCATCAAATTCCTCACTCATGGCCTTCCTCCAACTCGGATCTTTAAGGGCTTGACAGACGGTTGTAGGTTCGGTGTCAGAGAGAAGTGCCCGATCGGGTGAAGAGGACGGGCCCGATCGGGTTACCATTGTAGAATGATCCCCGTAACTTTGCACGACTCGGGTATTAGTGTCACATGCTCGGGCATAATGTGCCCGATCGTGTGAAGATGGAGAGCCCGATCGGGTAGTTGCTGCTGAATGAGCCCCGAAACTCTGCACGACTCGGGTGGAATGGTCACCCGCTCGGGCATGATGTGCCCGATCGGGTGAAGATGAAGAGCCCGATCGGGTATTTGTTGTTGAAGCATCCCCGAAACTTTGCACGACTCGGGTGGAAGGGTCACCCGCTCGGGTGTGATGCACGATCGGGCGATTTACCTGTCGCCCGGTCGGGCTTGAAGCCTGCAACCGTTTTGTTTTAGATCTCGTTTGCATTGGATGAGTGTTACCTCGAGCTATTGGAGCGGCGACTTCAGGAGGCAATTGTTCGGACATTATGGTGTCATCCCGTGGAGTCGTATGAGTCTGCACTTCCGGTGAAGGATCCATTACAGGGGTGACGGAAGGTGATGGTGATACGTGTGGCATAGGGTAAGAGGGTGCAACACTTACGGGTGATGTCCATGAATATTCGGGTGGATTGGGGTTGGAGACGTTGGTTAGGAAATAGTGGGAGTAGTTGGAGTACAGAAAGATGGTTTCATGGAACTCTACATGACGAGATGCATATATACGTGAACGTGTGGGATCAAGACACAAGTAGGCACTCTGAGTGGCGGAGTAACCTAAGAAGACACAAGGCTTTGAACGAGGCGAAAGTTTGTGTGTGGAGTACGGACGAAGCCATGGATAACATAGGCAACCGAAAGTCCGAAGCTTAAGATAGTTCGGTTCGGTGCCTAGAAGTCTAGTGAATGGGCTGTCGTACGAGAGGATGGGGGTGGGTAAGCGGTTAATGAGATAAACCGCGGTTGGGAAAGCATAGGACCAGAACGAAGGAGGTAGTGACGCATGAGACAAAAGAGAAAGGCCGGTTTCAACAATGTGACGGTGACGACGTTCTGATATGCCATTGTGTTCAGGTGTGTGAGGAGGGGAGGTGTAATGGGATATGCCGTGAGTGGAGAGGAATGAGGCTAGGGCAATGTACTCACCACCATTATCGGTGTAGAGAGTACGTATGACGGTTTGGAATTGTTTTTCCACTAGGGCTTTGAACGTGATAAAGGTTTCTCGAACTTGGGATTTTTGTTTGAGAGGGTACAGCCATGTATATCTAGTGAAATGATCAACAAAGATGACATAGTACTTGAAACCATCAACCGAGATGATTGGTGATGTCCAAACATCGGAGAAGATGATTTCAAGGGGAAATGAAGTAGAGATTGTAGATTCATGAAACGGTAATTTGTGGCTTTTATTGCTGGAACAAGAGTTACATAATGACAACAAACTCGACTTAGACAATGGTAAGGAATGCGTAGAAACAATACGCTTTAAAATGGAAAGCGAGGGATGACCTAAACGTGAATGCCACTCGGACAAAGTGGACTTGACACTGGGAAGAGCCACAATGGACGGTTGAATGGAGTTGGGTTTCGGCCACTCATAGACACCATGGTTAGCCTTTCCGTGAATTATAGGATCCCCCGTTTTTAGATCCTTCACCTGAAAATGATCATCAAAGAATTCCACGGAAATCTCATTAGTCCGACACAATTGACTTATAGAAATAAGATTCTTGTTCATAGTAGGTACACATAGAACTTCATCAAGATGCAAACAATTATCATCAATTGAGTTAGGGATTGAGAGTGAACCAATATGTGTGATGGGCAAGGAGGATCCATCACCAATTACCACTTCTTCACCTCCTTTGTACGGGGAATGCAATGATAAATTTTGGAGATCCGAGGTGATATGGTGAGAGGCGCCGCTGTCAAGAAGCCATGACTCCGGTTCATAGTTGGTGAGAGTGGTGTTGTGAGCACGTGGTTGCCATGGTCGTGGTGATGAAGCCCACGGTGGTGGCGTTGTGGTGGTGGAGTTCCGAGTTGCAAGTTGTGAACACTTGCGAGCACTATGCCCAAAAACGCCACATAGTTGACAGCGACCTTGATATCCCGATGACGATCTATTTGCATTTCTATTCCATTGATTATTCTGTCGGTTACGATTTGATTGATTCGGACGAGTGTTGACAGCAAGCGCATTTACGGGCGGCGTGAATAGCAAAGGGGCGGCTTGAAGTAGCTTTGCTTCATGATTGAGGAGTTTCTCATGGAGTTCCTCAATAGGAATGATGCTATCTCTGGCATTCACAGCATCTACAATTGGTTTGTAGTCCTCCGGCAATCCATCAAGAATATATTGCAACAAGTCTTCCGCATCAAGAGGTTTGCCGAGGAGCGCTAATTCATCCGCCTTGTTGATGATGGTGCGCATATAATCATCGATGGGTTGAGATCCTTTGGAGCTTCGTTTGAGTTGTTCCTTCAATTGAAGGATGTGCCCCCTTGATGCCTTACCATATGTGCGAGCAAGAAGAAGCCACGCCTCTCGCACAGAGGAAACCCTAGCAATCATCGGTTGGAGTGGTGGTGAGATCGCTCCTAGAATGGCCGAGAATAGGAGGCGATCTTGCTGTTTGAAGGGCGCAAACGCTGGATTCGGTGTTGAGATGCCATTAACAGTGATAGTGGCATCGGGAACAAGTGAATCGGTTTGGAGAAAACACTCCAACCGATGACCTTCAAGGAGTGCACGGATCTGAATACTCCAGATCATATAGTTGGAGGAGGTGAGCTTCGTCACGTTTGTCATGTTGACGGTGAGAAGTGTTGCATGAGGCTAGGGTTAGGGTTCGGATCAGCGCTCTGATACCATGTGGAAAGGGATTTCATATATTGATCTCAACATGAATTACATCAGTTATGATATATATATACAAGATAATATGAAACCCTAATGGAGTAAATTACATTTATGTCCTTTGTGCTAATACTTTTGGATTTGATAATGAACACAAAGATGCTGGTTTTGGCGACGGAGGTAGCCGGCGGAGAGGATCCGAGTCGAGTTCAACACTTCGCCTCTGAGTTGAAGTCATTTCCTAATTTTTTTCCTGTTCTATTTATTGTTACCCTATGTTAATAGTGTGATTGAGAGAGATCTTAATGAAATTTTAGTTTAAAAGGAAAAATAATCTAAGGAAAGTAAAAGTTCTTAAATTAATTTTTGACCACATATTTCGCGTCGCTTCGGTTTTTGCTCACCGCTTGAGTTCGACATGAAATCAGTTCCAATTATATCATCAAATCATCATTCTTACAATCTTAAATATTGTAATATGTAAAAATATCGGATTGTAACGGATTTGTAAGCATTTTCAACGGGCATAAATCCGTTGGAATCCATTACAAATTTCAACGTAGGTTTAACGGGAGGGTAACAGATTTCTTCCGTTGGTCATTTTCGTTGAAAGTCAATTAGTAGCCGGGGGTTTGACGTGCATGATGTAATAGAACACACGAACAACAGCATCATCCAAGGGTCTTTACAGGACCAATTATATTATTCTTGGCAAGTTATGCCAGAAGTCGTGCGCCAGCGATGGTGGCGCACTTTTATCGTAAGTTTTAAATTACATTTAATTTTAAATTATTAGTTATATATATTTTATAAAACTAACAATTTATGAATTATTTTGTTGTGCACATACAGATGACGGAGAAAGGATACAACGCGCATCTATGCAGCATGGATACGCGACATGCAGGCTCGGTTGCCCCTTATGATGAACAACGCGAAGGCGCAACTACTACACCAAAAATCAAAAACCGACATGGGCAACAGATGCGGTCTTCAATCAAATAATTCAGCATTGGGAATCTGCAGACTTCAAGACCAAGAGCGAGAAGGCCAAAAAATGTCGGTACGGCGAGAAGGTTCCCGGAGATGGTCCGCATCGCCATACTTCGGGATCAAAATCATTCCTTAAGAGAAAATTAGAATTGGTAAAATTTATTATTAGTTAAATTTTTTGTTTTTTAAATATTTATCTAATGAAGTTTATTTTATATTACAGATGCAACGGATAGGAAGAGAACGATTCTTCTTGAACTGGTATTGGAAACCCACGCCAAGAAGAAGCCGATCGTCGGGGAAGAGGTCGACGAACCCGAATTCGTCGATCCTCAAGCGGAGAGAACCGTGAGAGCTATGACAGAGAAGATTACACAGCAATCACAAGCTTGCGGTTCGACTCCCTACGAGATGAGTCCCTTACAAAAGGACAAAATTTATTTAGAGGTAAAACTGTTTCTTTTGATTTTCTATTATTACTAAAATATTTTGTAAAAATCTAACTCTAATTTTGTTTGTTTTATAGTCGGTGAAACCGTATAAGGGGCGTCTATACGGTTTCGGGGCACTTCAAAAAGATATCGTCGAGGACGTCTCGACGGTACCTCCCGAAGTCCAAGAGAGTTTCACGCAACAACGGGGGATCGAGGAACTCGAATCACAACTTCGAGAAAATCGAGCCAAAGTGCAGCACTTGGAGAGTGTCATCGAGTTGATGTCTGGCCAGGGGAGGGGATCAACGCTGCGGCCAGAACCGGATCTCGATTCGGATGCAACGCCGTCTAGAGGTGGTGGCGATCAGGGAGATGATGATATCGAGCAAGCCGAACTAAATGAAACGTAATACGAATAGTTTTAGTTTTAATGGTTTTTGTAAATGATTTTAATATTTAAATTAAAAACTTTTTTTTAAATATTTTTTAACCAACTTTCCAACGGATGCCCATTGCAATTTCTAACAGGCATCCGTTGGCGACTTTTCCCGCCAAATGGTAAGGGACGTCCGTTGCCCTTTTCCGCCAATTTGCAACGGACGTCCGTTGCCCTTTCCCGCCAATTTTCAACGGATGCCCATTGAAAATTTTAAATTCCGCTCATTTTTCCCGCTTGTATGGAAACGGACGTTTGTTAAAACATTTTAAGGGACATTCGTTTTCAATGAGCTTCCGTTGCAATTTTGTAACGGGTATCCGTTACAACATTTTCCAATGGACGTCCGTTAAAAATTTTCAACGGCGCCGTCCGTTGGCCCTTCCATTACAGTTTTGCAACGGATATCATTCGTTGCAACTCCGTTGCGAATGCCAACGGATCCCGATTTTCAACGAGCGATTCCCAACGGTCTCGGATCCGTTGCTGTCCGTTGAAAAACGCCTGTTTTTTTGTAGTGTAACTGAGAAAGTTGTGTTTCCTTTCTCTAAAGGGAATTGACAATTGTTCATCGAAATCATTCAATTGATGTTATTGGTAATATTGGAGATGGTAGAAGAACACGAGGTAAATCCAAAGTAAATTATCAGGACATGGTCAAATTTTCTTGTTTTACATCTCAGACAGAACCTAAGTGTGTTAGTGATGCACTAAATGATGATTCCTAGGTAAAATCAATGCATGATGAATTAAAATAGTTTGTCAGAAATGATGTTTGGTCGTTACTGCCTTGTCCAGTTGATGTGAATGTTATTGGTACAAAGTGGATCTTTAAAAAAACCAATGAACTAGGTGAAATCATTATAAACAAAGCGAGATAGGTTACACAAGGTTATACATAAGTTGAAGGTATTGATTTTCATGAGATTTTTGCACCCGTTGCTAGATTAGAGTCCATAGATTACTACTTGGAGTTGTATGTTCTCTTGGTTTTAAGTAGTTCCAGATGGATGTTAAAAGCATCTTTTTTAATGGGCTTCTGCAAGAAGAGGTTTATGTTGAACAACCTAAAGGTTTCAAAGATCCTCACTGATCATCTCGTTTTTATACACGATTCTCGCATGATTTTAGAGATGTTTATGACGATAGTTGCAATGTTTACGTGTAATTTTGTATTCGTTCTACTTGTTTTCGTGTTTTCATGTTCTTATATGTTTCAATGCGTATTTGATTCATTTCGGAGCTAAAGAACATACACGTGACAAAACACGAGCATTGGAGATCACAAAGGAACAAACGGGATGAGAAATAGACAAGGCAGAACAAGCATATAACTCAGCACGACCGAGCATGCAACAAAGAAGACAGCACGACCGGGGAGCAAACCATCATGAGGAGCACGTCCGAGCAGTCCATGATGCACGACCGAGCGGAATGGAAAAGAGACGAAAACAATTCAAATTTTAAGGAATAAAATGTCAAGAGCACAGAAGACATAGAGGGATTCACTGATCATTAATCATTCAAGAATCATTCATTCACCATTCATCATAGGAGAGTCCTCTTGACAGGAGATACACAAGGAGAAAAAAAATATCGATTCGGCACTAAGCCTCGTTTGATATTTCTATGCTCCTTACTCTATCTATTTCATTTTGTTGTTTGGATTTAAAATCATAACTGAGTAGTTGATTTGTTCTAGGAGAATGGATTATCCCATGGTGATCCGAGAACCTCTTTCGATTTATCTTTGAATGCAATTTCCCGTTTTGCTAAACTATTCTTTGTCTTAACGTTGAATGTCTTGAATTTACAAAGGTCAAGTAGATACATGTGTTAGGGATTAGGATAAGGACTGAAAGGAGAATTCTATTCATAGAAGATCATGCATAGAACAACCAAGACTAGGTCACGAAAGTAGAGTAGTAACGGTTGAGAGTTAATCGGATGAATCAATGATCGTATGGGTTTAGTTTGGGGTATCAGCCACGAAAGTAGGAGATAACTCAATTGAATCACGTTCCTATGCCTAGTGATAGGTAGGAATTATGTAGGATTGTCCATCTTAGATATCTTAATTGGGAATGCATGATTAGATCAACCGATAGTTGGTTTCGGAAGCTATGGGTGAAACCATATCCTAGAGCATTTGTCTCATTTGTCAAGAACTCATTAGTTTATTGCATTGTCATTATTGCATCTCACAATCAATATTTCATCGTTTCAAGTTTGATTCTAGTTTAAGTTTAGTCAATGTTGTGTAGTCCATGTGGGATTGACACCTAGAGTACTACACACGTGTCGTGCACTTGCGGTAGTTTAGGTTAACTTTTTTTTAACTTGAATCACATCACTCACCATTCAGATCATGTCTACAAGTTAAAGAAGTTTTTATATGGACTAGAATAGGCAACACGTGCGTGGTATGACAGACTGACAAGCTTTCTAATCAAGAACGGCTACAAAATAGGTGGATAGATAAAACCTTGTTTATACATAATGTTGATAACATTTTTCTGGTAGTGCAAATTTATGTTGATGATATTTTCTTTGGATCAAAATCACAGGATAAAGTGAATTGGTTTGAAAGATGAGTTTGAAATGAGTATGTTTGGTGAACTAAACTACTTTTTTGGTTTACAGGTGAAGCAGCTAGATGAATGATTTTTTGTGTCACAAAGCAAATACGCAAAGAAACTGATCAAAAGATTTAAAATGGATCAAAGCAAATCGGTAAAAACCCCTATGTCAACCTCTACAAAATTGACTAAAGACTCAGAGGTAGAGGATGTGGAAGTAAAGCTTTATAGAAGCATGATAGGAAGTCTGCTATATCTCACTGAAAGTACACCTGATTCGTGCTTAAGTGTAGGAATTTGTGCCAGATACCAAGCGAAACCTAAGAAATCTCATTTGATGGTTGTGAAAAGAACTATAAAATATATGAAAGGTATAGCAAATTATGGCATTGTTTATACCAAAGAAACTAATTGCAAACATGTTGGCTTTATTGATGCAGATTTGGAAGGCAATGCAAATGATAGGAAGAGTACATCTGGTGGTTGTTTCTTTATCAAAAACAATTTAGTGTCTTGGCATAGTAAAAAGCAGAACTCTACTTCTCTATCTATTGTTGAAGTTGAATACATTGCTTTGGGAAGTTGTTGTACTAAACTAATTTGGATGAATCACATGTTGATGGAATATGGTATGAGTTCGAAAACATTTGTTGCTTTGTGTGATAATACTAGTGCAATTGATAATTCAAACAATCCTATACAACATTCAAGAACGAAACATATTGAGATTAGACATCATTGTTTGAGAGAGACGATTGAACAAAAGCAAATGAGGTAGAATATGTTCCTATTGAACGTTAGTTAACAGATATTTTCACAAAACCATTGGATTTAAATCGATTTGTTTCTTTAAGAAAATCAATAGGTGTTTGTGAACTCTGATATTGTTTTAAGAAGTGTTTTGACTGCATAAAAAATTATAAGCTTGAAATTTCAATCTTAATGAGAAAGATAAAATAATGTATAAGGTGTGATGTTATGTTTGTAAGCACTCAATTTTTAAAATCACTTAAATGTTATTTAAGTACACCTGCTCAATCTTAGCCTCTTACTCCTCTAACAGTTAAGTGTGAAAAGATTCTTGCTGATCTTTCTAAAGAAAAGAATAACTTCATGAGTAATAGCTCGGGTCTAAGTTGTGAGATATTTAATTGCATGTATAATGTCCTAATGATACAAAGCAAATTCTTGTTTAAATATTCCTCTATGTTCAAATTGATATGTAAGAATATACCTAAAAAGGTAATCAGGGAGATTGTTATATGAACAAAAATATATCTAAACAACATCCTAGAAGTTGAATACTTATAATTAAAAAAGAATAATGGGTGTTCTAAAGATAACAAAAAAAAAAGTGAATCAAAGAATTGAGTAAGTGTATTTAATATGGCAAGCCAACCTTATATATTATTTGTTAATTCTGAACAGATTTTTGTTTCACTTAATCATTTTTTGTTTGATGGACAATGTTTAAAAAATAAAAGAGAAATAAACAGAGTGATTTTTAAATAAACAAGTTGTTTTTTTATGAAAAATGGTTTAACTGATGCGAAAAATGGAGGCTGTTGATTTGATAGACGTGACAAATGCAGTTATTTTCATTTAAAACTATTGTAGTGGTGTTTTTATTTGAAATTGTCTTACATCTCAATATATTTAATCAAACCCTAATTATTTTCTCCAAAAGAAGTGCATTTCTCTCTACAACGAACTCAGAAAAAAATGACTAACACACGGAAAATGAAAAGAGAAGAAGCAGATAGAAGAGCAACAAACGAAGAAGAAACATACCTATACAATGACTAACACACGTAAAATAAAAAGAGAAGAAGCGGGTAGAAGAGCAACAAACGAAGAAGAAACATACCTATACAATAACGAGAGAATTTATTGAGATTATCCCTAGATTACCGAAAATCCTCCAAGGATTAATGGTAAGCAATTCAAAAAACAGCTGGAAAAAGGGTTGGTCCTAAAAGAGCACAGACAAATCCCACCAGGCAACCTACATTCTCCATGGAGTCCTCTTCTACAATGAATAGGCGAGAGGAAAGTCCTAAATCAGCTTCAGACGAGAGTTACGACCAAATGAAGCTGAGGACACATTAGACATGAAATCTCATCATTAGAGACAACTGACATCTTCAAAGTCTCCAAACATTCAAGGTATCCCTAAAATGACTCCTTCGAAGGTTTTCTCAAAAAATTTATGTTCAGTAATAGGAATCTCTAGGTTCAATACTTTGAAAGAGAGAGAAATTTTGAGTGAAAGGGGTTTAAATGTTGGACAGTTTAAACATTTGCCATTGTGGGAACTGCTTGTTGAAAGAAACTTGGCAAATACAGTGACAAACATTATTCTTGTATGTAAGGAATTGATCTATGAGTTCTATGCAAGTTTGAACTCTGAAATAGATAAGTCTGGATAGAAGCTTTTGGACAAATTTATGTTCAAGGGAAAATTGTCCAGTTTAATGCAGAGATAATCAACAAATTTATGGGGACTCCTAATGTTGAAACGTCAAGGGTCAAGGAGCTAGAAATTGATCTGGAAAATCAACACAAGAGCTGACAGGAAAAGAACTAATGAGCTGCTCGAGACAAATTTCAAATTTTAAGCTCAACCGGGAATATGCTCTTCTAAACAAGATTTGCAAAAACCAATTGGATACGAAACAAGAAAACATATGATATTCGATACGATACTGCAATTTTGTTGTTCTGTGTGAAGAATGGAATTCACGTCAATTTTGGAAAGCTGTTTCTTGATAAGATCGTTGGTCTTGGACTGTCAAATGCAAAAAACATTCATCTTGTCATTTCCATGCTTGATTCTAAACATTTCAATTCAACAAGTCCAAGATCTTATCAGAGATGAGGAAAGAAGAGAAAAGATTTCTCTCTGAATTATCTTTGAAAAACGCTATGTCAAAAAGTTGCTAGCAACAGGAGATAATGTACAGGATGAAAATGATGTTACACACAATTTCATCAACTTAAAAAGAAGGCTAACTGGAGCGATACCTGGGTTTCAACTGATTCAGAAGGAATTGAAAGGGTTAGCCAAGCTAACTCAAAGTAAATCACAGTAACACTAAGTCCATCTTAATGGTGTTTAGTCTGCATTTCGAACTAAGGTTTGTTTTTGTTTGAATTTCCTATCACACAAATAGGGGAGATGCAAGGAGTACAACTGCAAGTGCAAGCAATGCATCGGAAAAAAAGGTCGTGCACTTAAAATGTTCTGAACTCTTGTCCTATTTGTAAACTTTGAATTCAGTGTGAAGTTTGAACTCTTGCTTGGTTTGTGGACTTATTTGTGAATTAGAATTTTTTATGTTTGGGTGAATTAGTACTTCTTGATAATCTATGTTTGTGTGATAACCATTCAAAGGGGGAGATTGTTGTTGCTATGTATGAGGACTGTGTTAGATTTATTTTCAAGTTTCAGGTTGTTAAGAATATCAAGAAGAAGAAATGCGGCTTGGTTATTTTCAAAATTCAAACTGTAAGAGAACGAGAAGATAGGGGAGTCAAACTGGAAGAGAACAAGAAAATAAGAGGAGTCAAATTGGAAGAGGACAAGAAGATAGGAAGTAGATGAAGCTGAAGACGAGGGAATTTATTCCCGGATTTACGTGAAGATTAGGTGTGGAAACATACTTTAAAAAAGGATTTGAAAAATCTAGGTTTGGATATCGAGAGAGTGCCGCAATAAGTGATTTTTTTATCATTGGGTATTGCAAGTGTACTTTGAGAGATACAAGATACATTTGTGAGAGAGAGAAACAATAAGATGGTTATTTACGGTTTAACTTAGGGGGACTTATTTGTGGAAGTCTTAAGTACTTTGTATCGAAAACAAGTGTACTTAAAAGAGTGATCTGTAAATAAAACTGGTATTGTTTTAGATATTTGTTTCTCTTTGATTTTAATATGTATCAACGTTGTCTTTCTATTATTTTCAACCTAAGATCACAATAGATGCACAAACAAGCACTAAGAAGCACAAGCAAAGAAAGCACACAAGCCTAGCACAAGGAGCACTAAATTTGTCCAAGAGGGAGCAGAAGCAAGAAAACAACAAGGAAAGTGAGAAATCGGTAGAACCAAATCTGTAGATAGGAGAAACAACAAGAGACAATAAGTATTCTCATCCTGACTAGAAACCCTTAGACTCATCGAATGATGCCATAACACATGTGATCTACTGCTGATAATTCGGTGAACACTCATAATCTCTTCAAGAGTTCGATAGTTAAATCCCGAGAATTAGCAAGAATATACAAGCTCTATCGATAAAAACTTAGTTTAAATTTCATACAATGGGTCCCTTATTTATATAAACCGAATGATAATGGAAAATTAAATAAAAAACCAACATTATAAAACTCAGCAGAGTTCTTGGTCGAACAGTTGAATCACTCACTCGAGCGCTGCATAAATCTTATACATAAATTCCACAAAACTTAAGTATGTTCAGTAGAGTAACATCTATGTCCGGTCGATTCCTCCCACACTGAATTGAGCTGTGTAATACTCGGTTCGAGCGATCCAGTCCTCCATATTTTTTTAGAGATTTTGCTTGGTCTGCTCGAGCCGAACGCCTGTAGCTCTTCGCGCTTCTTTTCATCTTGGCCTCTTCTCATTGTAGGTGAACCTTGTGGCCTTGACTCGGCACTTATTTATATTTGCATCCATCCATTGATAGTCTTTTTAAGTCCATTTGAGTGAGCGCATTCTTAAGCTCCTTGGGTTTGGCCTTCGTGATCGACCCTTATATGATCCATGGTGGAATCATGACCTAGACCGTATCTAACTACATGTCGAACAACCCCTATTCAGGAACGTTTAGTCTACATTGGAGAAATCATCAAAACTACCCATGGAGGGGAACTATAAAATAGGCTGCCACACCCCAATCTTGCCTACCAGCCAAGGGGCTCTCCAATGGCACAACAACAACATGAAGCATACAATGAGATGAAGTGCATATTTTCTCAATAGTTGCGGGAACAAAAATCACACGATGCGAAGGTGCTCGTGATGAAGGTTTAACATCATAAGTTCAAGTAGGTGATGGAAAAAAAATGGAGGAAATCCACAAGCATTTTAAGATGTTGAACTCCCTAGTCACCCAGCTTGGATCCGCTCCTTATCAATCGGTTGGAACACTCCTATGGAAACCAGATCAAAACCCCTGAGACAATTGCAACACCATAGAATTGAGAAGCAGAAAAAAGTTAGAAGCACATGTCTACCATAAATTCGAGTAGGGAGAAGTTACAATATCTACTTCTGGGATAGTTCTAAGTCCACAGAGATTACAATCTCCATGATAACAATGGAAAAAGTAAAGGAACGAACATATGTTCCACCACAACCTCTAACTCCCCTACCTTTTCCATTTTGACAAAGAACAAAATGATGACAACCAATTTGAATGATTGGTGAAGATGAATAAGAAGTTGGAAATCACGATGTTATTCCACAACGCCATTATGTAAATGCCATTATACACTAAGTTCTTGAAGGATAACCTATCCAGTAAATATGTTATAAAAAAGGAGACAGTGATGCTCAATCAAAAGTGCACCGCCATCATCCAACACGAATTGCCATCTAAAAGGGCACACCCATGTAGCTTCACGATCTCAGTCAGTTGAGTAATGTTTCTATTATTATGTTCTTTATCATTTAGGTGCTAGCGTAGGTTTGCTCCCGCTATCGATATACAATAAACTCAACGTAAGATAGCTCAAACTGAAGAGGAAAGCATTACAATTAGTAGATCATTTGATCAAGTATCTATTGTGCGTCCTTGAAGATGTGCCCTTGAAGATCGGAGAGTACTAAATGCCAGTTGACTTCATAGTATTAGATATGAACGAGGATGCAAGAGTACCGATCATCCTCAGGTTTCCATTTCTACATGGTGAATTTCATCATCCATGTGAGGGTAGGAACATTGACACTGAAAATTAGGGATGAAACAATGGTCTTCACCTTGGAACAAAACCTTAACCAATCTTCAATGATGGATTTCATATGTTACATTGACATTCAGAAAGCTCTTGTGGATGATATCATTTAAGAGATAAAGTATATGTCACTTTTCGAGATGACCCTCTTGGCTTCTAATGAGGGCATATATATTGACCATATTTAGGTGGAAACATACAAAAATTAAATTCTCAAATATATCGAAGAAGCAAATGATCTAGCGAACTGTTCGACCAAGCAATACCTTTACTTGGGTCGATCAAACTCACTGGGAGCTGCAAACCTCACTTGATCGATCGCCCCAAATATTCATTCGAATCGAGGTATTAATTAAACACATTGTATACTTGGTCGAGCAACACCACCACCCTGGTTGAACGAATCCTATGGACAACCAAGCTTCACCAAGTCTAACTAGGGGACGATTCACACCCCTCAACGCCATGCATGCCTGCAATGTAGAGGTCATTACCACATTGGAAATATCTCCAAAAGAAGGGACAAGTGCACGACTAAACTGGAGCATCGCTAACACCCTTACCACATGGGTTGAGGTACTTTTTTTCCAATACGAGTCCATATATTATAATTTATTTTGTATACTCAATAATCTGATCCTAAAAATAAATATGATTGGCCTACACAACAATCTTCATATATAGATTGTTTCGCCGTTCTAGTAAGTCAAATAATTATCTGACATCATTGTTTGTAGCCTCTTTCGTTGTTTGTTCTGTCACCATTTTGGCACACCTTTGTAGCTGCAATAACCTCACCAATTATCTCATTTGATCGTGATTTCGAGTATTTTGCCACCTCGTACACTGTTGTCTTCATCATATGAGAACAAAACATGAAAATTCTCCAAGAAACTACTTGAAAACTACAACGTGACTGCATTACTTCATTCTTACATCTTTTGCACAGACATAATATTGTGTCGTGTTCTTGATACAAATGTGTTTAACTCAAAACTCATGAACTATTTCAACCCTTAGGAACTCTTGTGTGATCTCTTTATTATTGGATCTCTCATTCAATACATTCTTTTTTTCGATCCATATACATTGCTTACTTGAATATGAACACATTTTTTTAGTGAAATTTAGAATTGAGTGAAATGTAAATAGGTAGCGAATGAAGAAACTATATCTTCATCATTGATCACCAAAAATTGAACATACAATGGTAAAATTGATCAATGATCACATATAATGTTTAATTTTTTTTATATTCACTGATATTATCAATAGATGATCGTTGATAATCCCAATAAATTATCGTTGATAATTCGTTCGTCGATATTTTTCAATGCCCTTTATAACGAATACTAATGGAAGTTTTCAATGATGCATGATAGTTGATACACCATTATTAAATTGTAACACCGTTCAAATTGTCAAGAGATTTTTCAACGGAATCAACAAATCTTTCAAAGTTCGTAATTCATTGAAATCTTATTGATATTTTTAACCGATTTCAACCGTCATCTCACTGTTAGAATTCGTTTTAGTCCCACTGAAATATGTTGGAAAATCTATGGAAAGTGGTGTTTTTTATATAGTGATGCATATATGTGTACTAAGTGTAAATATATATGCTTAAATGCATATTAATATGTATGTGGGCGGAATGTCAGTTATACCCTTATAGGGCTAAACCACTTCAAAAATACCCTTCCCCAAAATAATTATTAAATCCGAAAAATAAAAACTGAAGAAAAGACAAATTTGCCCTTAATGTTCGAACGTGGAAAAATGGAAGTTCGGCAGTTTTTCGAGAAAACGAGAAAGCCGAACAGTTTTTCGTCGTGAAACCTGTTTAAAAGTTGATAGCAAGAAAGAAATAAGTGATGTCGAACTTGAGAGGGATCGATTTGAAGTTGGCGAGAAGGAAAATGGCTAGAATCAGCAGCATCACTAGCGAAGAGAGCACGAGTCAATCTTCAATGGCATCAATAAGTGTAAGTAGTTCGATTTCTAGGGTTTTGCAAGCTTTCGAGTCACAAAATGGTTTATTGATTTGAAATGGGTGAGTGTCAGTGTCAGTGAGTCGGTTAGGTCGCAAGGGTCGCAGGAGTTGCATGAACATCTTCGACTCCGTGAGTCGGTTGAGTAGCAAGGGTCGCGGTAGTTTCATGACCATCTTCGACTCAGTTTATTGATTTGAAACGGGTGAGTGTCAGTGTAAATGAGTCGGTTAGGTCGCAATGGCCGTTTGAGGGGCGTGGGTCGGTTGAGTTTCGCGGAGTGTCTGAGGGTCGTTTGAGTCGCATGGGTCGCACGCGTCGGT
>CM071863.1:38942105-38969493 GCA_036759665.1 Gynandropsis gynandra
GTGACCCACAGCGACCGTGCGACCCTTGGACCCCTGCGACCCTTTACCTCTGCGACCCTTGGACCCCTACGACCCCTTTACCTCTGCGACCCTTTGAACCCTTTGCGACCCCTTTACCATGCGACCCTTGGACCTATGCGACCCTTTGAACCCTTTGCGACCCCTTTACCATGCGACCCTTGGACCTATGCGACCCTTTGAACCCTTTGCGACCCCTTTCCCATCCGACCATTGGACCCCTGCGACCCTTTGACCTTTTGCGACCCATTTACCCTTGGACCCCTGCGACCTTTTGACCCTTTTCGACCCATTTACCCTTGGACCCCTGCGACGACCTTTGATCCCTTTGACCCCTCGATGAGACTCTGTGACCCAGTGCGACCGTACGACTCCGTGACCCACTCTGTCACCTTTGACATTGCAATAAACACAAGAGAAACATGAAAAAATCACTATACATACCTGGTTTTTTGCGGAACGTGCTTAATTGCAAGCTTCTTTGTTGACAACAAAGGATTTCAACCTATTGACAGCATCGCAAGCTACTCTCGCCGAATCTGTTGTGGTGTGGGGGAACAATAATTTTCGCACGAGAATTAGAGGTGCTCTAGAGGAGAGAGAAAAATTGTCGTCAAGGGTAATATGAAATTATCAATATTTTAAGGGTAGATTTGACGTTGAAACTTTTTTTTTTTCAGCCAAGGGTATTTTTGAAGCACTTTAGCCCTACAGGGACATTTTTGATAATCCCCCCACTTTTTTCGTTATCCCATTTCTTTTTAAAAAAGGAAAAAATTGTGAAGATATTAAGATCAAGTTTCTTTTAATATTCAGATTTATATATATATATATATGAAAATATTTTTCATAATATTCAGATTTATATATATATGAAAATATTTTTCATATTGTAAACGAGTTTATCAATATAAATAAATATTACAATTTTTTTAGTGATATAAAAATTCTATTACAGTTTATGTGTTTTTTTCTAGTTATTTAAATTTTACATGTCAAATCTTTTTATACATACCTTTTTTTATCATTATTGTCTAATAAAAACTTATCAATGATAGATCTAAATATATGTTTTCAGATGTCAAAATTTTTTGCGAGACATTAAGAATGATCATAAAAGATATGTTTCATATTATAAAGAAAACACGAAAGGCATGAAAACAACACATGCTTTCAACGTTAACAACAACTAATTATGATATTGATTTAATATGTGAAGAACATAAGATTCTATTACAATATCCAATTTTTTGAAGTACAAACAAATTGTGTATATATATGAAAGTCCTATGCCAATTATGTAATATTTGAATAGTTTTGGGTTTAATTTGTAATTATTAAAGAGTTAATAATTATAAATAAGCGCTTTACGAGGTTTCGTAAACACACTATTCTAAAAACCTAAAACCTAGCCGTCAGAAAAGAAATAGAACGAAGAACGAAAAATAGTTTTTCGTTCTTCTGATTTCCACATCAAAGCGATCCCGATCTCGGCGTGGATAATCGTAGAGGACTTGCATCATCAAGTCTCACATCCGATCCTCAATTCAACGCTACAGGTATCTCAGAAACTGTTCTTGAGTATTTTATCGTTGAACCGAACAATTAATCGTAAACATGACTAGATCGTTATTCGGGTTGATTAAAACACGTTTCCGCATAATCAAATCAACCCTACAATATATATATATCATGTTATTGTATACATACAAAAGCTTATGTAAAGATTTTTGGTTAAAGAAAGGTTTGGAATCGACCACAAACTGATTTCTCAATCTATATAAAAAGAATAATATGTTTGGAATTGCGTTTTGTGTATTTTCGTGTTACATTTTCTATAAAATGAGTTTTTATTCTTTGAGAAAAAACTCTCATCTCCTATAAAAGGGGTTGAATTGCTACTTTCACAACTCATATTTGAAGTTAAAGATGAAAATGGAAGAAACATATGATATATGTTTAGTAGTTAATATTCTTAAGACATAATTTGAGGAAGAAACAATGAACAAATAAAAAAAGGAACAAGACACCAATTTAAGCACAAAAGAGTATCATATTAGTTTATATTATATAAGAATAAATTGATGTATTTTGGATAGAAATAGCATTTAATGTATTCAATTTGACACACAATTATTAATCGTATGCATTTTCAAACTTTTTTCATTTTCTTCTTTTTTCTTCTTCAAGATTAATCTTCTCATTCACAATTCATATTTTGTAAAATCCTGATATAATATTAGATTCTTAGTGTTTCATTCTTTGTATCTCCTATCGTTTTTCCATCTGTAATGATTTTTCTAGTTTCATTGATGTCTTTTGCTCCACTAATTAGTTTTCGACGTTTTATGTTTCTTTATCGACTCAACCATATCTCTTATCCCTTCTTGGTTCTCTTCATGCATGTCTCGTATTTTACGATTCTTCCTCAAGAGCTTCTTGTTCCTCGATATAAGAGAGATTTGAAGTTTTAGTCTCCAATATATGTAAAAAGCTTCTTTGTTTTTTGGTCAAAACCAATGCTTCTTTGTGATTGCAAAATCTATCTACTTTTTTTGATACTTTTGCTAAGAATAAAAAATGCAAAAAATGAAGAACAATTCACGTTGACGAATCTGGATAATTCAATTTGAGTATTTTGTCTTGAACAAGGATCTATAATCCCAAGTCAATCCATTATATTTCATAAATCACTAAGAGTACAAATTCTTATCTCAAGAACTCATAAAATAGAGTAATACTCTTCCAAATATCATACCAAAGCCCATTGTATAGACTCAAAACAGAGGAGAGTTAATTATATTAATCAACTCCCTTACAAAATTATTTATTTACTCTTATATAAACGACGAATTATGATAATTTTTCAAACCAATCTTGGTTTTACTACAAAAAACATGTCATCTCCAACAGCCAAATTCGTTGGAAATGATAATTTTTCTATTGAAATTAGCTGTTACAAATGGATTTCAACGAATTTAGGATCGTTGATAGTCAACTGTTGAAAAAACCCATCCGTTAAAATTTACAACGGGATTTGAACTACCAAAATCCGTTGAAACAATATTGACAAATTGTAATAGATAAGGTCGTTGCAATTTTCAACGAATGTCTGTTGCAATTTTCAACGAATGTCTGTTGCAATTTTCAATGGGCATCTGTTGGAAAATTTTGCGAAAAAATTTAAAAGGTTTCAACAGATGCCCGTTGCTATTGTTGTTTTATCATTAACGAGCATCTGTTGATAGTTTGATGATTTTTTAAAATAATTACATTTTAAAATACAAAACTAATTTAAATATATATTAAAGTTTAAGACAAGATTTAAAACCAAATAAATACATATAAATATAAAATAGCCTACAAATATTTTAAATCGCTACCACCTTCTTCTTCTCTGTAATGTCCAAGGCCTCGTAAAGGGTCGTTCTGAATCAAACATCGATTATTGCGTCGGTGTTATATCTTCCGCAGGTCTTGATTCGTGGGGGTATAGTCATGGCATCCCTTACAATATCTTTTTGTAGAGAACTCAAACCATATGGACGCCTTTTATTTGGTCTTTCAGACCGCAGTATAAAATAATTAAATGTTTGTAAACTAATTAATATTAGTAATAAACAATTGAAGATAAAAATGATAAACTTTTACCTGTAAATATATTTTATCTTTTTGTAGAGGACTAATTTCATCCGAAGATGAATCGACAAGGTGTGATTGTTATGTGATCTTCTCTTTCATAGCCTTTACCATCCGTTCTACTTGAGGATCAACCAACTCGGGTTCGTCGACATCTTCCTCGATGATATTTCTTCATGGCATGTGTCTCGATACATACTCAAGACACTACAAGAAATTTAATAATTCCAGACTGACAAATTCGTCCTTAAACTTGTTTAGGGACGGATTAGGGGCGCCCAAAATCCATCCGCAAACGCGCGTCGTAAAAACATATCCGTCCATAATCTGTCCGCAAATACAAACCGAAAAAATAGTCCGCAAATCGTCCGCAATTTCGGACTACAAGGCCAACCGAAAATCGACGTGAAACCCGATCCGATTAAGGATAGAAAACACTCGGAGTTTTGAGATGGGATGCGACCCGTTCTTAATATTTGCGGACGGAACTGTTCTCGTCTGCAATTTTTTTTAAAATAAAATTTTTAATTTTAAAATTAAAATTAAAATTTGATATTAATTAATTAGTTTTTATATATTATTAACATTATGTATTTACAAGCTTATTGGCGGTAATTGGGAATTATTGGTCGTCGTCAGAATCATTGTTTTCGACCGTATCCCAATTGATATTGGGCATGTGTTCCTTCATCATCCTAAGCCATTGTTGACGTTCCTTTCTTGATCGTTCAACTTACCTTCTTGATTTTTCAAATTCCTTTTCTAGAGCGTTGAACGATGAACTTTGTTGTACTAATTGTTCTTGCATATTTGAAATTGTGTTTCGCAGTTCCTCGATTGCGACTTTTTCCTTGCCTTTGGAGGAACTCACATGTTTTGTTGCCATTCCTCCAAGACCAAATAAACGACCTTTGAACGGTGTTACGTGCTGCAAAAAGAAGTATTGAAATTAAATTTAAATTATCAATAAAAAATATATTGTAAAATTATAATTAATTTACCTCGAAATACATCTCGTTATATCTTCTTGAGTTAGAGTAGGTTGTGTCCGATCTTCTCTTGGTGGGATTTGAAATACTCGTTCCGATGCCATGTTTAGAACATCGTCGTGAATATGTTTCGCCCTGACATCTACCCACGAACCGTCAGATTCCTTCTTATGTGTACTTTCCAACAATTTCACGTACGAAGGTTCACATTCCTTCTCTTTCGCATAAAACAAATTTAAAATTTATGTTTTTACTATTAAGCAAATATCAATTGTATTAAAACTTTAGAAAATTTAAAATTTTACCAAATCTTCGTAAACCTCCGCGAAGGAGCGAGAACTAGCAGTATGTGCACGTATCTCATATCCCGTGCTATTGGAACGATGGAATTGACTAGCGCTCCGGCTTTTCTCCTTAAAGCTAGGATCATCCCAATAGGCACACATCTGTTCCCAGACATTATCTGGCATTCAAACAGGTTTTCCCTTTGTATCCCGATCTCTTTTCAATTCGTTTGAAAGAGATTTGAGTCTTTTTCCCGCAACCCGTTCAAATTCGAACTTTACTAATTCGGTTATTGCAGAATTCTAATAAAATTTTTGCTGAAAATAATAAAATAAAATTATTATTGAAATATTATTTTAAATTTTAAATTTAGAGTGAAAATAATATTAAAAAACGTACCACGAAAGCTTTCCATCCCCGTTCCTTGATATCAGGATCGGTTCGCGTCCAATTTTAACATGGACGAAATAATCTGCTTTTATCGTCTTTGTTATATGACGATTAAGCTGTGTATTACCAAACCTATTAAAACAAAATTAAAAGTAAATTAAGACTTGATTAATTAAATACTTACAAAATTAAATTTAAATTTGGTTTATATAGCAAAGTGCGCTGGTTGCATGATCCAGATCTATACGAGAAAGTTTACGTCTTTTCTCATCCATCGTGATGCATTATTGGCTCGACCGATGGTAGCATCTGCTAATAAAAGGAATACGACATATATTGTACCGATCCAGTGTTCGAAAATAAATTCGGATTCATAAAATCCGAAAATACCGTATCTGACTGTCTCTGGTGTTGTGGAAGAGATGGGCTATTGGCACTTTCCTCAGATGTTGAATGGTTTCTGGTGTTACCGCCTCTTCCAACGCGACGCGGCATACTAAAATTGTAATTGAAAATATTATATAAAATTTTAAATTCAATGTTTATTTTAAAATTTTTAATTTCTAGTTAAACATTAATGATTTGAAATATAATTTAAAAACAGATATAATTTAATATGTATTTTTAATTTTAAAGAACATATAACTTAATATATGTTTTTTAAACGAAATAACTTAGTAATAGATTATAACCATAAGTCATAAAACTTAATACATATTTAAATTATAACCATAACTCATATAATTTCGACATAACTTAATAATAGTTTCTTAGACATTAATAAGAATAATAATAAAAATTTCTTAGGCATATCTTAATATATGTAATTTAATAATAGTTTCTTAGACATTTCATCGAACACCTTATCTACATACCTATTCATCCACTAGAATCACAAACCGGAATCGATAATTATTTCGATAAAGATTACCTAATAAGTTGTATACTTATAAACGTGGTTTGTTTAGAGAAAAATATGGTTCGTTTTCTACATTAAACGCAATGAAACAAAATGAATCGGTCGAAATAAAACCTGAACGGACGAACGACTGAATTGACGGCGATGGCAGAGGACTGAAATGGCGGAGGCGGCGGACGACTGAACTGCCGGTGACGGACAGACGACTAAAATAACACATGAAATGAACGCTTGAAACCAAACGTTTGAAATATAAAACGAAATTAATGGACAGCTGGAAGCCTTACCTCGGAAAATCGACGAAATGCAGCGGCTATACGAGGCGATGGTGTTCGGTGGCTGGGCGACGGCTAGACGAGGCGACGGTTTTCGGCTAGAGGAGGCGACGATTTTGCGATGGTTTTCAGCTGGACGAGGCAAGGGAAACAATGTATCCCGATAAATTTATGAAGATTTATGGACGGGGTTGCGTCCCGTCCGTAAATTACGGACGGAGGCCGCATCTCGTCTGTAAATTACGGACAGCTTGCGAACGGTTGCTGCGACCCATCTGTAAATTACAGACGGTTTGCGGACGGTGGCCATGACCCATCTATAAATTACGGACGTCTTGCGGATGGTTGCCGCGACCTATCTGTAAATTACGGACGACTTACAGACGGTTGTCACGTCCCATCCGTAAATTACGGACGGAGAAGAAGCCTTGTCCCAATGCCATCCACAATCCCTAGCTGTCCGTAATCCGTCCGTAACTCGAGGAACGAGAACCAACCGAGGGACGCGAACCAACCGAGGGACGAGAATCGATCAAAGGACGGAATAACCGAGGGATGGAATCGGCACAATTCATAAAAACTTATATATATTTCGTCGAGGGACGGGAACCAATCGAGGGACGAGACAAGAACAATTCGTAAAAACTTATATATATTTCGTTGATTCAATATAAAGTTAACCATAACAATTCTTTTATTATTTTAAACATCCGATAACAAGTTAACTTAATTATCTTCAGAGTCACATAATTCTTTCGTCGATTCTTGTGTTTCTGAATTTGATTCAAATTCTTCATCTTCTTCGTTTTCTTCTATCTCTTCATCTTCAATTTCTTCGACTTCACCATGAGCCAATGCTTCAATATTAACTTCATCAATAACAACAATCTCGGTGGTTTGTTGTTGCATGACCAATTGTTGTTTTCCTGTGTTGTCGATAAATTTACCCATTGGAAGTATCTTCATTGCGAAACGCCAACCTGAAGATCGTCTCATATATGGATAGGAAACGAAACAAACTTGATCGGCTTGTGACGCAAGAATAAAGGGCTCGTATTTTGTATATATTCGTGTAGAGTTAACTTCTACGACGCCTAATTTGTTTATTCTTGTTCTGTGTCTGTTATTGGATCGATCCAATCACATCGGAATAATATCACTCTTAGACCGACATAACATGCAAAAATGGCAAATATAAGTCAATATATTCTAAAATATCATATGTGGTATCGATAACAAAGTTTTTGGATTAGTAATGATACTTGGATATTCCAATTGCAAAATATCTTTCAAAATCCTATAGAAATCTGGTTCGTCGGTCGATTCACAATAGCTTTCACCTTTCACACATACACCATAGTTCATAGTTGACTTTAATTTTCCGTGCTCGTAAGTATGAAAGTTGTAACCACGTGTAAAATACATTGGCCAACTCGTAACTTTTATAATTGGTCCTTTAACAAGATCGCGTAGCCATAATGGGTGATTTCCAATCTCAATTTGCATTACAAATGAAACAATCATCGATAAAGTGTCTTATATATACAAGTAATTTATTAATATTAATCTATCATTTACTTACATATTGTCTTATCCATGTGAAGAAATTTCTTTCTTTAAGTTCTTGGGGTTGAGATTCATCAATATTCATATATGTATTCTTCAATATATCATCAAACATCCTGAAAAATGTCAGAAAAATTATGTTAATATTACAAATAAAATACGCATACGCAACTGAATCTATATTTATAGGATGTTACCTTTCAAAAGGTCGTAGTGTTTCTTCATACGCCGATCTCATTTTGGTATTTTGGCTTCACTACAGCCATTTATCTGATTAACAGATGCCCAACACTAGTCCTTAACATGTGTGGTCCATTTGAATGTTTGTTTCAAGAATAGCCGAATTACACTAAATTAGGGTCTTTGGCTGCTTTGTTTTCCTTGGCTTTGTCCCTATTCCTCTCACATACTAGACCCACATTAACGTCCCTGCATCTTTCTTGGTTACTCTGCTACTCAAAATGCTTATCTTTGTTTTGATCCACTACAAATCGCATATTTGTGTCTCGTCATGTCCAATTCCATGAATCACTCTTCCCATTCACTGATCGAACCAAATTCTTTCCGAGTATGTCCTCTTATGTTTCCCCTGTTTCTAATAATGAGTCTTCTCCCAGTATATTGGTTCACAAAACCTCATTATTTCATCTGTCTCGCATCACATCATCCTCCATGGTTCAGCCCCGATGCTTAGAGCCCTCACCAAACATCATTGAAGTATTCCCTATACATGTAGCAATTGCAAAAACTACAGATTGTCTGCACCTCTAGTATATGTTCTTGCTGCTTGTCTTGTCGCAGAAGATGCTCCTCCATCCGTGCCTTCACATTCATCAAGCAATACTCATTCCATGCAAACAAGGTCAAAGAAAAACATCGTGAAGCCAAATTCCAAAGTCTCTCTTGTAGCAGTTAGTTCAGCTCATACAATTGAACATGTCACTGTTGGTCAAGCCCTTAAAGATCCTCTTTAGAGAGCTGCTATGACAGAAAAATTCAATGCTCTTGTCAAAAAATAGAACCTGGGAACTCGTCCCTCCTTCTAAAGCTTCAAATGTTGTTAGCTGCAATGGGTATTTCGTGTTAAGCAGCTTCCCGATGGCTCAGTTGATAGACTCAAAGCTCGTCTTGTGGCTAAGGGATTCCACCAATTTCCAGGAGTGGATTTCTATGAAACCTTCAGTCCTGTGATAAAACCGGTCACCATTCGCGTAGTACTCAGTCTTGCCATCTCCAAAGCGTGGCCCTTGCGTCAATTGGATGTCAACAATGCCTTCCTTCAAGGCACTCTTTCTAAAGAAATGTTCATGTCACGACCCCAAAGATTCATCGACAGATATCACCCTCATCATGTTTTCAAACTTCACAAGGCTATATGTGGTCTAAAACAAGCACCTCGTGCTTGGTACATGAAAATGAAAAAGTTTCTTCTTGCTAATGGCTTCAAGAACTCACTTGCAGACATTTCTTTTTTCATTTTGCATCATGGTGACATGACACTGCTGGTTCTTGTTTATGTGGATGACATTATTGTCATAGGTAACTCAAGAACTCGGGTTCAAGAATTCATTACATCACTGGCTGCTCGATTCTCTTTAAAGGATCTTGGTGATCTATCTTTCTTTCTCGGGGTAGAAGCAACCAGAACAGCCTCTGGCCTTCTTCTCACACAACGAAATACATTACTGATCTGCTCAATTGCCACAATCTTCAAGAAGCCAAACCTGTCCACACACCTATGGCTTCCTCCTCCCGACTTACAACAATCAGTGGAAACAAACTTCCTGATCCAACTGTGTTTTGACAAGTATTTGGGGGCTTCAGTATTTGTCGCTTACGCGACCTGATATCTCATTTGTTGTGAACAAACTATCACAGTTTAGGCATCAACCAACGAATGAACATTGGACAGCTGCCAAAAGGGTGCTACACTATCTCGGAGGCACAAGAGGTGCATGTATCTTTCTTTCAACTCAAAATCGGCTCTCACTTCATGCTTATAGCGATGCAGATTGGATTGGAGATCACCTTGACTTCAAATCTACAGGAGTATATGTTGTGTTCATTGGTAAACACCTATATCTTGGTCCTCCAAGAAGCAACACGTTCACTCCAGTTCATCTACTGAAATGGAATATAAGTCTGTGGCTAACACTTCAGCAGAACTATGTTGGCTTGTCTCCTTACTTAGCTAAAATTGTTGGTTTCTTGACTGCCCCACCTACGATTTACTATGACAATCTTGGGACTACATATCTTAGTGCCAACCCAATTTTCCACTTTCAGATGAAACATCTTGCATTGGATTTTCTTTTTGTTCGAGATCAAGTTTCCTCTGGTGCACTTCGGGTCACACATGTTAGTTTAGCAGACCAATTAGCTTATGTTCTTATAAAGCCATTATCGAGAGCTTCCTTTTTCGATCGCTGTGTCAAGATTGGACTCGTCCCAGGTTCTCCATCTTGAGGGGCGTGTTAGCAACTGAATAATTTCAAAATATCTTTTGTATCTTCTGTTACTTATATTAGGAAATGTCTATAATTAGAAGATTTGTCTGTATTTCCTCCCTAATCTTCCTCCGCTGTATTCCCCTGTATATAAACTCTGTTTTACATGTTCTATGCTATAAAGAGAGACGTTTATATATTTATGAATGTATATGTATAGTATTACACAAGCCTTAACTATTAAATTAACTTTTTGTTGTGTTATACCCAAATATATTTGATATTAATACATGTATCATTCAACTCTCTTTATATTTACAAATGTATATATATAAATACATATATAAACTCCATGATCTGATGGTAATTGAAACTTTCTGTATAAATTTAACTGGAAATCACTAGTTATTTCATTTAACAAACACCATGGTACAAGTCGTAAAGTTTGTGAAAACCGATTGGTTTACACAAATCAGAAGAATCGACCCGATATGATACTATAGCATTCCACATAAAAAAAATTATAATAAACACAAAACAGCTACTCGTGATGTTGACTCATCTTTATATATATATATATATATATATATATATATATATATGATAAAATGAAGTGATTAGTGATGGCGAGGATCAGGACCTCCGGGACTAAGTCTCATGGACTCATCAAAGCCTCTACCAGCGAGCTTATCCATGCTTGCTTTCAATACCTTCTTGGCTTCGCTTACCAAACTTTCTTTCCTATTTGTCTTTGCGTTCTTCGGCTGCAGCGGTCGAGCCGCAGGACGCGATAACAAAACGCAAATTAAGAACAAACACAACCACAACCTTAAGTGTACCATGATAAATGTACGTATATATGTATGTGAATGTATTTGATTCAGTGAATGTTGACGTCCAATCAGGGTTATATATATATATGGTGTAGATTCTGAGAACGCTTGAGAGGTGAGTATATATAGAGTGAAATTATATATATATATATTATATTTAGTACGTTGGAAAAATAAATTCTCACAAAAAGACATGTTAATATATATATATATATATCTATATATATTATAATATATATATTCTTTGTAGATATAGCAAAGGCGGTGATTAAATACACGTTTAATTGGAAGGATAGTGCAATCATAATAACATTGTCATATATGCGTGTACACGTTCGAGCATGCACTTTAAGATATATAAAATTCAATGTAATAGGTAGTAGAATTTTATCCTCCCTTTGCTTAATTTATATGGTTGATTATACATGTAAACTAGTTGTTTCAAGATTTTATCGCACAAACTAGGATATATACTATATATTAGATTTAAAAAAATATTATTCCACATTTGATTTATAATACAACTTTTATTTTATATTATTGTTTTTTATTAATGAATCAATTATGTTTTTCTTTTGGGAAGTTAATTGTGTCTAACGTGCATTTGAAATGATAAAAATCAGATTATATGTATTTTCCTCAAAAAATATGGAAGCGACTAAAAAAAGTGAGTAAGGTAGTAGTAATTAAGGTTTGGGCAAAATATCCTCATATTAGTCTCACACAAAGCTAGTGGCGAATCCGTAAAACAAAAATACTTTAATTTGTGATACAAAATTCGTCGCGAATCCATGAAACAAAAATACTTGAATTCGTGGATTCAGATAATGAAAAATGAAGTTTGTGAATTTAGGTTCAAGTTTAGATTTTCGTGTATATGTGGATACAAAATATTTATGCGTTTTTACAAAAATACACTTATTTTTTTTATCTTAACCAGAAAAGAAAAATCTTATGCTGAGTCTACTAGTGTTTTCCACCACAAAATCGATGTTCATATCTTCTGAAAATGTTCTGTCATCAAAAGAATGTAGTTTGAAAATAGTTCTATAGATCAAACCAGTTTACATTTTTTCCATTCACAACATGTTTGATCGCTCGGGTTTTTGCTTTCTCTACAAATTCATCATACACACGTTCATGTATGTATGTACGCGAGCCACCATAACAACATTGTCCCTTCAAATTTGCCAGATTAGCTCACGTTCACTAAGTATGGAATTGATTGATCACGTGAAACACCATGGATATATTCTCCCTATAAACTTGATTTTAGGGTACATTGATGTCACCTGATTAAAGAACAAAGCGAAGTGAGCAAGTTCAACGGCCTTATCTACAACGACATCTTCGCATACAATAAATGGAGATTCGCCCCAAACTCCAAAGCCACCGACTTAAGATTGCTTTTGGCAGCCAACTCAAGAATCAATTGTCCAGTTGCAGTAAAACATGTCAAAGCTATCCGTAGAGAATTGTTTTAGTTCTTGAGAAGGCATATTTTGAGTCAATATGGTCTGACAATGTTGTTAGTTTTTCCATGAAAGAAGAGCTTTACCAAAACCCCAACATCATTTCGTCTATATTGATTGTCCTAGTTATGTCTATGTTTGTTCTTATTGCTTATGCATGATCTTTTTTGGTGAGTGATTAGGTAGTAATGGTTGATTTATATACAATACACTCCTTTAGAAGAAAATGAAATTCAAATCATAAGAAGAGTGTCTAAGATTTTATTCATCATCTTATTGATATCCATGTGGCTGGCAATGGCCGCACGATAAGTCCGACCAAATCTAGAAATTATGTTTACAACACCCGTCGGAAGTCCAATCTATCACAGAAATCAGAATCTTCAACAATGAGAAGAAGAATATCGATGAAACAAATTACATGGTTTGATAAAATGATTTAAAATGAGAAAAAAATATAAATAATCAACCTAATAACATTTATCAAATACCTTTAGATGCTCTTGCACACATACATGATGGATTTATTAAATGAAAAAAAGACTGCCATCTAGAGTTCTAAGCTATATCCAATGAACATAAAATCAGATAACTTTGGATGTTGTAAAGCAAAGCAAGAAGATTTAAAGCTCGGGACAACATTATATATCATATCTTACCTCTTGAAGAATTTTTATGGCGTAGAGACCATAAAGAGGAGTATGCTTGGCTGTTTTCAATACAACAGTGTTTTCACATGATAATGTTGGTCCTAATTCCCATGCTACCATGAGAAGAGGAAAATTCCATGGGCTGGTATGCCTAAAGATCCTTATTGGTTTATGGAGAATTTGCACATGGTGAATACCAGCTCTATTTTGACCAGCTCCATCTTTGTTCCACTTACCATTACTCTCGAAACATGTAAGATTGGACTTCACCATTAATCCTTGAATGGTACGGTAAAAGCCAACATGTAGATGTATATGTAGATTAAATGTAAGTGCAAGTTTTACGGCTACGGTACCTCACTAAATTGACACCTATTTTCCCGTCGTGCTTCTTAAAATTATGCTATATCTTCTCTGAGGATAATCACCCACCTGATGACAATAGAACAAGAAATAAATTGAGTTTACTAACTAAAATGGTCTAATCAAAATTAGGTTCCATCATTTTTTTGGCTTCACATGCTCTTCAGCTCACCACATAAGGATTTGGGAACCCAAACATATGGGTGATAATACCAGAGCTATCAAAGCGAAATGTAGCTCCAAACAAAATCAAATGGCATGCATTCCCCCATTGAAACCACAATCAAAATTGATTATATATAAGAGAGATCATGAATCAATACCACAATCAAAAGTGAAAGAAAGCAAAACCATGGGAACCAAAATCAAAAGTGAAAAAAAAGAAAAACTTTAAGAAACAAAATAAAAACCGAATTAATTGAAATGCCACACGTGTTTTCCCTTCACCCTCTTGTGGAAAGCCGAAGATTCTATGGTTTTTTGGATATTGAGGAACATAAGAGATACCTTCGCCATACCTCTTCCTCCGCGAAAATACCATCATTTTATGGTTAAAGACAACCAAAGCTGCAAATCCACACCAGAGTTTGCTGAAATGATAGAAATCAAAATGGAATCGAGCTTAACACTAAAATTCATCACAAAACAGTACCTCAATGGCGTTATTGGCTCCAAAACAACCATATATAGTGGAAATGGATATAATGATTCATGGAGTTGCATTTTTTATTCCGTTGATCTGCCATTTGGAGGAGATTGTTCACTGGAATTAGACGAAGGGTTGATTACAGTCAATTGTTTGTCATGACCGAGTCCTCATCTTCAACAATACTTAGATCATTGAAGTTTCCCAAAAACCTTCATTCAGTTGCTTCTCCACCTCTGTCATCGTCACCTTCTTCATCCACTTCCCACATCCCTGCTTCTCTAGCGATAGTTCTTCCTGATCCGACATTTCCATCGCGTCTATTTTACCCGATGCCAATGGCCTTTAACTTATATGTCTCTGTCCCTTCTTACTCAGTGAGCCATGTACCTCTCTCCTCATCTCCTTCTGCTGTAGAAGCTGATGCATGAAAATTGGGTTTTGTATCCCATATACCATCACACTCCAGGCACTGCATGTCCCTGCCATCTGTGGTGCGGAGCTTCCCTAACTCGATGCAGGGGTCGAGCTGTATCGATGGCAGTTGGAAAATCCAAGCAGATGAGATGAGGTCCGATAGAGCTCGGGTCCCCTCACTGCCGCAGTTTTCTCTTCCTCGCTATCAAGCAATCAAGGTCATCGCTTCTGGTTTGTCCAACATCGATGTTCCTTGCTTTATAGGTCTTCGTTGCTTCTTACTCGTTGAGTATCTATCGCTTCTTATCTCCTCTAGCTCTCTCCTCATCTCTTTATGCTGTAGAAGCTGTCGCAGGAACGATAGGTTTACATCGACGGGTGAGGATCACACGAAAGTCTAAAAGAGAGGAATTTACGGAAATATACCTAAAAGATGATGGCGGAAGCTCCATCTCGTAGCGATGTGAAGGCTCAGATATCGCATGCCCTTGCTTGTTCTTCACCTTACCTCACACTCAAATCTCCGTTGCCGCTTCCATTTGTAAATATCTATGGTTTGATGTGGTGGGTGAGAGAACTTAAACGAATAAGGCAAAAAGGAGACATGGACTTCTCTGATATATCTTCTTCATTCATTCTTCATACAATAACCTTGCATTTGGTTTTATCATGGTTTTTTTCTCAATTCTTTGATTTTTTTATCCCATCCCTTGGGTTTCTACGACTCTAAAGTGAAATGTTTTTCTTTTTGATATGGATCAACTTTCTTGTCGATCGGTGTGTGTTTTTTAGATTTTCTAGAAATTGGAATTCGAAACTGGCTTGGATACACCTAATGAATTTCATAAGTGACCCTTTGAATTTTTTACAAATGCATGATCGAAAATTAATTTAAGTTAATTTTTTTCATTTAAAAAAGATGGTTTTTTCTCTCTCTTGATGTGGCAACACCAGAGGAGGGAAAAAAACCTCTGTTTTATATATATGAATCTACGACTCTAAAATGAAACGTTTTTCTTTTTTATATGAATCAGCTTCCTAGAAACCCTAAAAAACTCAAATCCTCCGTCTCGTAGGGATGTGAAGGCTCGAATGTCGCATGCCCTTGCTGGTTCTTCACCTTACCTCACACTCAAACCTCCGTCGCCGTTTCCATTTGTAAATATCTATGGTCTGATGTGGTGGGTGAGAGAACTTAAACGAATAAGGCAAAATGGAGACATAGACTTCTCTGATATCTCTTCTTGATTCATTCTTCACACAATAACCTTGCATTCGATTTTATCATAGTTTTTTTTTCTCAATTCCTTGATTTTTGATCTCTTCCCTTGGGTTTCTACGACTCTAAAATAAAATGTTTTTCTTTTTGATATGGATCAACTTTCTTGTCGATCGGTGTGTGTTTTTAGATTTTCTAGGAATTTGAATTCAAAACTGGGTTTGGATACATCTAATGAATTTCATGTGGATTTTGATACATCTAATGAATTTCATAAGTGACCCTTTGAATTTTTTACAAATGCATGATCGAAAATTAATTTAAAGTAAAAGTTTTTTCATTAAAAAAAGGTTTATTTCTCTCTCTACTGACGTGGCAACATCAGAGAAGAGAAACAAACTTCTCTTTTATATATATGAATGTAACGTTTTTCTATTCTATATGAATAAGCTTTATTGTCGATCAATGTGCGTTTTTTAGGCTTTCTAGGAATTTTAATTCAAAATCTGGCTTGGATACATCTAATAAAATTTCATTTGGATTTGGATACATGTAAAGAATTTTATAAGTGACCCTTTGAATTTTTTACAAATGCATGATAAAAAATTAGTTTAAGTTAATATTTTTCATTTAAAAAGAGATGGTTTTTTCTCTCTTTCCTTTGAATTTTTTACAAATGCATGATAGAAAATTAATTTAAGTTAATATTTTTCATTTAAAAAAAGCTGCTGACGTGGCAGCATAAGAAGAGAGGAAAAATCTCTCTTTTATATATATGAATTCAAAACTGGGCTTGGATACATCTAATGAATTTCATGTGCATTTGGATACATCTAATGAATTTCATAAGTGACCCTTTGAATTTTCTACAAATGAATGATTGAAAATTAATTTAAATTAAAGTTTTTTCATTAAAAAAGAGATTATTTTTTCTCTCTCTCCTTTGAATTTTTTACAAATGCATGATAAAAAAATTAATTTAAGTTAATATTTTTTTGTTTTTAAAAAGAGATGGTTTTTTCTCTTTCTGCTGACGTGGCATCATAACAAGAGAGGCAAATACCTATTTTTATATATATGATTTAATAAGAGAGGGTTTTTCTCTCTCTACTCACGTGACAACATAAGAAGAGAGAAAAAACTTCTCTTTTATATTTCAAAACTTGGCTTGGATACATCTAATAAAATTTCATTTGGATTTGGATACATGTAAAGAATTTTATAAGTGACCCTTTGAATTTTTTACAAATGCACGATAAAAAATTAGTTTAAGTTAATATTTTTCATTTAAAAAGAGATGGTTTTTTCTCTCTTTCCTTTGAATTTTTTACAAAGCATGATAGAAAATTAATTTAAGTTAATATTTTTCATTTAAAAAAAAGAAAGTTTTTTCTCTCTCTGCTGACGTGGCAACATAAGAAGAGAGGAAAAATCTCTCTTTTATATATATGAATTCAAAACTAGGCTTGGATACATCTAATGAATTTCATGTGCATTTGGATACATCTAATGAATTTCATAAGTGACCCTTTACATTTTCTACAAATGAATGATCGAAAATTAATTTAAATTAAAGTTTTTTCATTTAAAAAAAAGTGGTTTTTCACTCTTTGTTGACGTGACAACACTAGAGAAAATAAAAAAACTTCTCTTTTATATATATGAATCTACGACTCTAAAATGAAACGTTTTTCTTTTTTATATGAATTAGTTTTCTTGTCGATCGGTGTGCGTTTTTAGGGTTTCTAGGAATTTTAATTCAAAACTTGGTTTGGATACATCTAATAAAATTTCATTTGGATTTTGATACATGTAAAGAATTTTATAAGTGATTCTTTGAATTTTTTACAAATGCATGATAAAAAATTAATTTAAGTTAATTATTTTTCATTTAAAAAGAGATGATTTTTTCTCTCTTTCCTTTGAATTGTTTACAAATGCATGATAGAAAATTAATTTAAGTTAATATTTTTCATTTAAAAAAGAGACTTTTTCTCTCTGTGCTGACGTGACAGCATAAGAAGAGAGGAAGAAACATCTCTTTTATATTTCAAAACTTGGTTTGGATACATCTAATAAAATTTTATTTGGCTTTTGATACATGTAAAGAATTTTATAAGTGACCCTTTGAATTTTTTACAAATGCATGATAAAAATTAATTTAAGTTATTATTTTTTTTCATTTAAAAAGAGATTGTTTTTTCTCTCTCTCCTTTGAATTTTTTACAAATGCATGATAAAAAATTAATTTAAGTTAATATTTTTTCTTTTAAAAGGAGATGATTTTTTCTCTTTCTGCTAACGTGGCAGCATAAGAAGAGAGGAAAATACCTTTTTTATATATGATTTAATAAAAGAGGGTTTTTCTCTCTCTCTCTTGAAGTTACAGCATAAGAAGAGAGAATAAACCTGTCTTTTATATTTCAAAACTTGGTTTGGATACATCTAATAAATTTTCGTTTGGATTTTGATACATGTAAAGAATTTTATAAGTGACTCTTTGAATTTTTTACAAATGCATGATAAAAAATTAATTTAAGTTAATATTTTTTCATCTAAAAAGAGATTGTTTTTTCTCTCTCCTTTGAATTTTTTACAAATGCATGATAGAAAATTAGTTTAAGTTAATATTTTTTCATTTGAAAAGAGAGGATTTTTTCTCTCTATGCTGACGTGACATCATAAGAAAATAGGAAAAAACCTCTATTTATATATATTAATATTTTTTCATTTAAAAAAAGATGGTTTTTTCTCTGTCTAATTTGAAATTTTTACAAATGAATGATAGAAAATTAATTTAAATTAATATTTTTCATTTAAAAAGAGAGAGTTTTCTCTCTCTGCTGACGTGGCAGCATAAGAAGAGAGGAAGAAACCTCTCTTTTATACTTCAAAACTTGGCTTGGATACATCTAATAAAATTTCATTTGGATTTTGATACATGTAAAGAATTTTATAAGTGACCCTTTGAATTTTTTTCAAATGCATGATAAAAAATTAATTTAAGTTAATATTTTTTCATTTAAAAAGAGATTGTTTTTTCTCTCTCTACTTTCAATTTTTTACTAATGCATGATATAGAAAATTAATTTAAGTTAATATTTTTTCATTTAAAAAGAGAGAGTTTTTTCTCTCTCTGCTGACGTGGCATCATAAGAAGAGATGAATGTTTTTCCTCTCTCTCCTTTCAATTTTTTACCAATACATGATAGAAAATTAATTTAAGTTAACATTTTTTCATTTAAAAAGAGAGGATTTTTTCTCTCTCTGCTGAGGTGGCAGCATAAGAAGAGAAGAAAAAACCCATCTTTTATATATATGATTCCAAAAGTATCTTGTTTTAGGAAAACCTTCTAATTGCTTGATCTCTTTCATCGCAACTCCTCTATTTCTCACTACCGACATAGCTCTCGTCGGTCCGTGGTCTTCATCGACTCGTCGGTCTCTAGTCTTTCTTGTCTCCCCACATCGTCTTGTCGGTCTTTTTCTTCTTCGCCTTGTCAATCTTCATCTTCTTCTCCTCGTCGAGCTTTGTCTTATTCGTCTCATTAATCTTCGTCGTCTCACCACATTCTCTCATAGATCTTTGTCTTCTCACCATATTCTCTCGTCGGTCTTCATCCTCTTCACCTCGTCGGCCAGTTTTCGCTTTCTTCGCCTCCTTGGTCTTTGTCCTCTTTGCCCTCATTGTCATTTTTTGCACGCAATTATAGAAAATTTCAAGTTGATTTTAGGTTTATTGTTGTTTTTCACATTTACAGAATGTTAATTTAATCTTGGAATTTTTAATTTTTATTTTAGTTTTAGTTTTTTTAATCAATAGAATGGAAACTCGTTATTTTTTAAGGGTAATAAGGATTTAAATGTCAGATTTTTCATAAGGATTTGAATGTCAGATTTTTCTAAGACTTAATATCAATAGAGTAATTAACATATCATTTAGCTTCTTGACACTTTGTGATCTAGAACGTATGTTTAAAGGATATTGAGAGTGACCATATTCTTGTGCATTCGATGTTAAAGCAAGATAAGATCCATTAACTCATGGTAAGTTTGATTTCTATGTTAGCATCGATCATAATTGCTGATTAAGTCTTTGACTAAAGCATTAGAATGGTGAAAGAAATGGGTTTTTCGAAATCATTCGACAATCGATTATTAGTGACACAAAATGTACTTGGTAATCTGGTAAGGTTTGATAGAGAAACCATACCCTAAGATTATACGCGAAGCTAGAAAGACAAAAGAAAATATTGCATTGTTCTTTACCCGTGTTCTATAGAATATAAGGATTTTATTAGTGCTATCTGGTCTTGAGAAGTGTTGTTAGACATCAATCTCGATTATTTGATTAGTTTGACTAATAGATACCAATTTAGTGGTGAACCCATCAGGTAACACAATTACGAGTGTTTTAGTAATCACTGATTATTGTTTAAAAATATACGGGATAATACGTCGTATCTTCCGCTAGCACCAAGCATATGATTGATATAAAAATTAGTCCATTGAGAATAGATGTTTCTCCAAGTTTTGCATATATGATATGCATGACGATGTACATACAAAGATACATATACTAAATAAGTTATCATTTCGAAAAATGAGAGATCGTTTTAAATTGTAATGTCCAAATGATGTTTATTTAATAATTTTGGAAAAAAATGATAAATGATTAAAATGTTTATTTATTTACATCAATTAGGTTAATATGATTAACCTACGTAACATTTTACAACCCCTTAGCATCAAATAGTATTTCTGGAGAGAAAACGTTTCTCTTTGATTCCAATCACATCAAAGTGTTGACATCAGGGCTTCGTTCTCGGAGCTGGGTGTTCGTGGAGGCTTCACGCAATTGAAGTTTGCAATTTCATTTCAATCGGTGTTAGTATGTGAGGTTACCTAACTATTGATATGATTGAATTCAATTTTGTAAAAGTTATTTTAGGTGGCCGTCTAGCCACTCGACGAACAACGATCACCTAGAATCCGAGTTTTTTTTTAAAAGTTGATCAAAAGTTATGTGTTTTTGTATTTAGAGAAAATCTAAAACTTATTAATTTGTTATTTGTCAGTGACACTATCTAATTATAATCATATATATTTTTTTTGAATGACTATATGGATAATATTGTTTAACTTCCTAGATTTAGAGAGCTTAATGATGATTGTTATGTTGAATTAGTAGAATGTATTAATGATATAAATTGTGAAAGACAAGGACAATTGGAGCAAATAATAGGAAAGCGATGAATAGATTTTAGATGTTATGAATCTTATGATATTAGTTTATGAAATTTAAAATTTTATATTTTCTCCATTGGGTTGTTTTGTTGTATAACTTTAAGGACTACTCATTTTGGTATTTTAAGCCTTTGAAAAAGAAAACAAGCATCTAGACACCGACTACTAGATCTTTGCCTTAGGCGTTGGCCTACCGTTGTAATATAACCTAATGACTTTTAGAAAATCAATTGAAGCATTAATTGCTTCACAAAATCGGTTACATTTTCCAATTTTTTGTGAAGCAAAAGTAGACTTAAAAGAAGATATATAAAAAATGATTTTAATTTTGCATTGACAAAATATGTTGTATAAAATAAAACAATGACAACAAATTTGGTCATTATTTTTATATGATATTTGTTAGATTTTACCATTTTAACTATTATGTGATATCTTATTTTTTTTCGATATGTGTCATATTCATTGATTTTAGAAATAATTTTTAGTGAATGATATATTTTTTCAGGCTTCAACAAGTTAATATTCTTTTCTTTACAAAATATTTTGGATTTAATATTTAATGATGTCGCATCTCTTTTCTTAATTTATTTCTCTAGTTTTTGTTGGACTTGCACATTACCAGTTTCATCTCAGATTTTAAAAAAACCAAATAATACACCAATAGTAACTGAACCGAATTAATAAAAGTTCATATTTTAATTTTGGTTACTTTTAATTTTGGTTATCTATAATCGAATTCAACTGTTATAAATTTGAATCGAATCAAATAATAAATAAATTATTATTTATTAAAATAATTCTTACAACTGTAATCGAAGTGAAATCCGAAAATGATTATATATATATATATTCTAAGAAATATTATTGGACATATACGTAAAAATATTCACGACTTTATGTTATGTATTGATTAGTTTTAACATGGAATCCAGTAAGATGGAGATTATTAATGAAGGTAATTGGCGGCTATGATTCTTTGGATTTTGTGGCCGAATGTGATAATGTTATTTTAATACATATATAAAATTTAAGGTAGAATTGATTAAGAAAAAGTTAGTGCACTGAATGGATGAGCACCGATCTCTCAGTTGAAAGAAAAGTGATTTAGACACTAACTTCAATATTAAAGCTTAAACCCAACTCCTTAAATAAATTAATTACAACAGAAATATACATATTGTTTATCAATAATTGTAAAAAATATTCTCAAAATATGAAAAAAGTCAACTTAGTTGACTTCTTATGGTACCACTAAAGTTAAATTTTAATTAATCCAATCAAATTTTATTTGAGTCAAATCTAATTAATTTGGAGAAAATTAAAATTTTAATCTTGAAAAGTTATCTAAATTTTAATAGAATAAGTTAGAATTTGTATTGTGTGATTAGATTATTCTGAACTTTATGCATATAAATATTCCTTCCTCATTTATAACCATCAAACAAAAATTAGAACAATATAAAGAATTTTAAATCAATTTTTTCCTAAATGTTCTTCAAATTTCATAGTTATTGTTCTGTTTTATTTCGAGTTGGGATTTATAATTTAGGGCCACAGGATAGAAATTCTTTCTTAGCTTTACATATACAACTATTTTATTTGCAAAATTAATTCTAAATGTCAAAAGCTTAAATTATATTTCATACATTTTTAAATTCATAAAGTATAATTTTATAACTATATTCAACGTTTTAACATAGCGCAGATAAAAAAAAAACTTGTTATTTTTCTCGGTTTTTGGGTCCAATACATATATTGGAACTTAAGTGAATTTTTAAAACGAATTTTAACACAATGGTATGGTAATATGGTTTGATTTTTTTAAAAACAACTCAGAACTCCTTTTCTATATATTTATATATATACTTTAGACCAAATTCGAAAATATGAGATATATTTAAAACAATCAACGTTAGATATGAAAATTATAAAGTATGGTAATATAGTTTGAATAAAAAAAATTAATTTGGAACTAAGTTTTCTACATATTTCTTTTGACTTGTGTACTTTTTTGTCATATACTTCCATTATTTTAGGTTTCCCTGCGCAGACTTTTGTTATTTAATTAATACTTTTGGCCTCACTTTTTCTTTCTTTTTACATTATACTGTGTAATTATGTTATGCATTTATGGTGAGACTTTCTAAAATAAACATATATACATCTTATCTCTTAGTACGACCCACCATATAATATTGGAAGTTTTTTTAGAAGAAGTTAATGGTTATTGCTATTGCTATCTAATATTTTAAAATAAAGATTCTAATTTGGAGTGAAAAATATTTTGTATTAACCATTTAATTTTTGTACTAGTCCATTTTTATTTAAAAATCATGTAACAACATATGGTTTCTAGCTATATGTATAATTACATCATTTTCGAAGTAAATGAAATATTATTATGAATTATATTACTCATTTTTTGAATTATTAACACACTTTTAAGCAAGGCTTATAACAAATACGCATAGATAATATTAATAAGTATGACCAATATATTCTTTTTCTTATACAAATTACAAAATTAGGAAAATGGAAATCGTAATGAAAAGTATGAACATGAATTTTGTTCTAAATATATATATATATATATTTGCATGTGTGTACCTAAATTATATATAACGAAATAAATGATTTGAAATATAAATCCCATTGAGTTTTAGTCGGTGCTTTCATCGAGTAGCTCCTGGACCATCTCTCAAAACTACCTCCGACGCCGCGTGGTCGGCAATTTCTTACATGACTACTAAAATAAATATGGTAACCCTTAACTTTACGAAAAAAAAAAAACCTTAACCGGTCAAATTGATCCCATTGAGTTCTGGTCGATGCTTTCGTATAGGAGGAATATTAGAGATATCTTCGTAGCATTAAAACACTTCAAAAAAATTCTCGTAAATCTAATGAAAAAAAATTGGAAAAAAGATATACTTGTCATTAAAAGTGAAAAACACATGGAAGAGGGAAAGACAAATGTGAGAGGAGGGAAAACCCAATTTGAGAGGAAAGAAACAAAGTTGAGAACGATTTCTTTCCATTTTCGAACGATTTTCTTCCATTTACGAGCGATCTCTTTCCATTTTCGATTGAGCGTTTTCCAGTAATTTCTAAGCGATTTTCAACGATGTTTTAGCCATTTCCAGTAATTTCCAACGGTTTCAGTGATTTCAAGCAATTTCCAGCGATTTTTAGCGATTTCCGGCGATTTGTAAGCAATTTCCAGCGATTTTCGGCAATTTCCGACGATTTCTGGCGGTTTCCGACGATTTTCGAGCGATTTCCGGCGATTTTGAGTCGCACTGGATCACAAGGTCGAACTGGATCACATGATCATAAGGTCGCAGGGTCGAACGAGATCGCAGGATCACAGGGTCGCAGGGCCGGACTAGGTCGTAGGGTCACAGGATCGTCGGGTCGGACTGGGTCGCAGAATCAAACTGGATCGATGGATCGAACTGGATCGCAAGATCGCAAAAATATTTTGAAAATATCAATATTTATAAAGATATTTTTGAAGTGATTTAACTTAAAAAAAATATTTTTGAAATTGTTTCGTATACTATTTTCATTTTATTTATAAAATAAATTTGTTCAATTATATATATATATATATATATATATATATATATATATAAATCAAGGTGTTGTTTGGTGGTCTCGTAAACGCTACGTTTACTAGCAAACGTGATGTTATAGCTGTGACTATAGAATATAAAAACGAGTGTGTGGTTATCGCAATCATCAACAAACATAACCAATCGTATGTTTTAAAATTCAAATATAATTTTACGTTTCGATTGTGTATTGTGACGATTTGAACAAATAACAAAATTCTATTTTTAAAATAATAACAAATTTATATACACTTAAATGCATACATTTACACTTATAAACATATATACATGTCTATGTACACATACTTTATATAAACATATATACATCCATGTATATACATACATTTTACACACACATACATACATATATATATATATATATGCAAAAATATATATAAACAGGCATGTATATATTTGGATATACAAATATAAACATACATAAACACAAATATACAGAATGATATACATAAATATAAACATTTCTTATGTATATATACACATTTTGATATATATATGCATACATATACATCCATAAATAATTTATATAGATGCACGTACATACATGGACTAACTTCAAAGATATTCTCGTAGGGCTAAAACATTTCAAAAATATCCTTCCCGAAAAAGAAAAAATTTTTAACTTCAAAAGTACCCGTATAAATGTTTATATTCCCAAAATACCCCTGCGACCTTATGACCCAGTTCGACTCAGCGACCCAGTTTGACCCTGCGATCCTTGTCCCTCTGCGACCCTTGTTCCTCTGCGACCCTTGGACCCCTGCGACCCCTCCGACCATTGCGACCCTTTTGACTATTGCGACCCTTCCGACCATTGCGATCCATTTGTCCATTTCGACCCTTTCGACTAGTCTTTTCAATGTCAGAGTACTGCTTTTTCCAGGTTCTAGCTATGCTTTTTATTTTACCAATGCCACATTGAAGACCTATATTAAAGGTTCTTTATGTGGTTAATACATGCACCTTGGTCATTCTTTGTAATTATTGTCTTTCTGGATTTTAGGAGTCCATTTATTTTTCGTTATAAATAGAGGAGGAAAAACCTTAAAGCTACAACAAGCACCAAATCATCTCTTGTTTCGAGTCTTTCATTCTCTCAAAAGGGCGATTTCTAACATCTAACCCTAAATTCTTTGAAAAATCCTTGTTACCTTGTGACCGTTAAGGTCACATGGTCGACCCAGGGCATCGTGCTGTCTATTTGTTACTCAATGTCTTGGTAATCGTCGGACTCAGTCTGTATGCAGATACACACAAGCACTTACAACATGGATGGAGGACTTTGTGATGTATCTGCACCACACAAACATAAGGTCTTGGTAATCGGCGGACTCAGACATCCGCGTTACCTAAGGTCACAGTTGGAGGTCATTTGCTACCGTGGAACTCACCATACATGACTCAAAGCCCGAAATGTCAATGGAGCATTTCTTGCGGGGAAGGGCTCCGATGAGTCATTAATCTTCGGCAAATTTGACATTTTTTTCTCAAACTTCTTTTTGCCTTTTTCTTTTGCTTCAATTTTTTCTTTCTTTTTTTTAACCGTTGTGACCTTTGAGACCTTATGTAACCTTATGTAACTCTTGTGACCTTTGTAACCTTTGAGACCTTATGTAATCAATATTTAAACGTTGAAAATGTCTTATTTTGCATCTATTGTTCGTAAGATTATGACCCAATATGACCCGTTATGTGACGCTCAATCGGATTAAATTATAATCAGGTTTAAACAGGTACGACTCATGCGACCACACATATGACCCATGGAAGACTCATGCGACCACATATGACCCATGGACGACTCATGCGACCAAACATTACCCATGGACGACTCATGCGACCAAACATTACCCATGGACGACTCATGCAACTAAATATGACCCTTGGACATCTAATGCGAACACATAAGACCCTTATACGACTCATGCGATCCTATATGACCATATATGACCCATGGACGACTCATGCGACCAAACATTACCCATGGACGACTCATGCGACCAAATATGACCCTTGGACGACTCATGCGACCCTTTGTACAATAATTGTAAATCCACAAAAACATCGATACTAACAATAATACATTCCATTGAATAATAGTAAAAAAACCAACCAAAAACAAACATGAATTTTGTTGTTCAAATGAAGTTCAACCAAATACAACGGAATTCAATCTATGAAGATTATAGGGGCAAGGAGTAGACAAGGTACATCATCGAGAACGGTGTCCAGTTCGACTTTGAGGGTATAACCGACGTTAAAGCCATTATCTTGACAAAACTTTGTCCAACCCCTAGTGATGCTAGCGCCACCGTGTTTCACGGGCCTTAGATGTGCCTCCTAAATGTCTGTGTAATTGGTTATCAGATCAACCTTAC
>CM071863.1:38985179-39046283 GCA_036759665.1 Gynandropsis gynandra
CAGAAAATGAAGAACAAGAAAGCCATGATGAGATCATACCTTCTGAGCAAAATCATGAGGAGGGAACGAGGGCCTCAAATCATGATAACGAAGAACAAAACCATGATCACAATCAAAATCAGGATCATGACGTCGATGAAGTCGAAGGAAGGATTCTAAATGAGATAGTGCCTCAGAGAAGCACTTGAATAAGGCGACCGATCTCAGAATGGATTCAAATATCCTATTCAATGGTATGGAAACCAAACACCCTATTTCAATGGCGTGGCAACCAAACACCCTATTTAAAAATTTTGCTCTTTAGCATTTATATCTACTGATCACAAAGTTTTTCTTAGTAAGATTGTCATGGATATCGATCCATAAACCTATAGAGAAGCCAAAAGAAGCCAGAATGGGGAAAGCCATGGCCAAGGAGCTAGCATCCTTAGAAAAGAATAAAACATGGGACCTTGTCCCTCTTCCTAAAGAAAAGAAACCCATAAGAAGCAAATGAGTATACAAAATCAAATATAAGAGCAATGGTAAGGTAGAACGTTACAAGACTCGCCTTGTAGCGCTCAGAAGCATGGGAAAGATTATACTGAGACTTTTGCCCCTGTTACTAAACTTTGTTCTGTTCGCATTATCTTTTCTATTGCTATTAACCTTAATTGGAGTTTGTGATAGATGGACGTTAAAAACACTTTCTTTCAAGGGGAAATAAAGGAAGATATCTATATGAAACCTCCTTCGGGTCTCTAAACAAAAAAAAGAATCATATGCAAACTAAAGGGAGCTCCCTATGGACTTAAACAGTCCCCACGACCTTGGTACACTAGGCTCTATGATGATGTTTGAAAGTATGGTTTTAAGAGGAGTGAGGCTGATCATTCCATGTTCATCATTCGAAACAATTCATGTATCAACGTTCTCTTGGTTGATGTTGATGATATCATCATAACAGGTGATGATAATAAAGGAATAGAACATGTTAAACGTTTTATAAAAGAAACTTTTGATATAAAAGATCTAGGTGAACTTAAGTAGTTTCTTGGAATTGAAGTAACTAGATCTAATGATAATTTATTTCTTTCTCAACAAAAATATGCTTTAGATCTTTTGAATGAAATAGGTAAACTCGGATCTAAGCCCACCAAGACCCCCATTGAAGAAAAATACAAAGACTTGTGTGAGGGAAACCATTTCATTATATAGAACAATATGGACTCTTTGTCAGTAAGCTAATATACCTCATGATAATAAGACCTGACTTGTGTTATGTTGTGAATTAGGCCAGCCAGCATATGCATGCTCCGAAGGAACAACATTGGAAAATAAGTGGACCGAATCCTCCGATACATCAAGAATGCTCCAAAAAAATGTATAATAATGAGTAAAACCAATGATACTAGTCTAATTGGGTATTGTGATGCAGATTGGGTCGGTAACCGCAAAAACTAGAAATCAACGACGAGGTTCTGTACCTTTGTCGGGGGGAACCTCGTCACTTGAAGAAACAAAAAACAATCAGTGGTCTCCCGTTCTAGCGCTGAGGCAGAGTATCAAGCTATGGAAAATACAACATGTGAGCTCATTTGGATATAGGCTCTCCTAAAAAATCATGGCCTCGAACCCTCGTAGGCCACCATGGTTCATTGCGACAATCAGGCGGCAATTCACATTGCCTCCAATTCGGTGTTCCACGAAATAACAAAACATATCAAAGTTTGACTGTCATTTTGTTCGAGAGAAACTCGAAAATGGCGTCATTGAATTCATATACACAAGAAGCTCAAATCAGATGGCCGATGTCTTCACCAAAGCCACAAGTGAAAAAGTATGCAAAGATCTTCATAATTGAATTAGCCTCGTAGATATCTTCAGTCCCAAGGCATCGAATTCAAGCATAATTGATCGTCCCTCGAGCTCATAAGTGTTTATACTCTTTTTCCTTTGTCGGGTTTTTTGTTCCAATTGGGTGTTTCCCCGAAAAGGTTTTAATGAGTTTACACTTATGTTGCTCTTGATCGCCTAAGAGGGGGAATATTAAGTAGAAAGGCCGCGTCTCGCTCTCTTTGCTGAGGCAGCATCCCTTATCCTGCATCCCGTGTCCTATGTCTCGCATCCACGACCTGGTCAAGCCAATTTATTAGCTCCACGGTCTCCTATGCTTTGTTGACCGCTCCAGCTCATGCATGTTAGATTTAAACTTGTGCCTTGGATTTGTACTTGTATTTCTCCCTTTCTACTTGTATAAATATGTAACTCTGTTTCTAAAGAAATGCATAAGAGAATAATTATTCTTATTCTCTCCAATTCTCCTGATCTTTCGCTCGCTCTCAATCTTTCTAATATTGCTTCCGCTGATTCATCTTTGATTTAAAAAATCTACAACTAGTGACATGATGCAGTCCGTTAAGCTCATTCCAAAGAGAATTAAACACGCCAAAATGGTTTTTAAATGGAGAATCTCCTTGATGGAGGCTTCCTAACATCTTTTTAACTTCAAACACGCGGCTGAGGTTTGAAACGTTCCCATAGACACGTTCCAAGGTTTCCCAAAGCTCCTTTGCGGTTGAGATTTTGATGTAGGAGAACAAAATAGATTGTTTTGAATGATAGCAAAGGCAGTTTGATGATATTGATACCATTTTCTTTGGTGGCGGTGGAACTTGCTTGAGCAGCTTCAGTGGGAGCTTTATCACTACCAGTAGCTTCACTAGGTTGAGATTTAGATATATGGTTCCACAGACCTCCAGCGAGACTTGATCATATGATATAGTTTTATCCCATGATAGGAACAAAGAGAAGAAACCGAATAAGGAACATAGTCGAATAGAACAAAACAGAGCAGTAGAGTAGAATGGATCCTACAGCTCTAGTACCATGAGGAAATGGAGAACAAATCGAATTGAATCAGAAGAGAATTTTGTAATATATTGAATTGATTTGTTTTATATATTTATAGTAGTTACAAGTGCATTGCATGACAAGTAAAAATAAATGAGGTGGTTGGAAAATAAGAGTTAAGAGCATTTAAGAGAAGGGGTTGTAGGATAAGCACTACAAGAAATTCAATGATTCCAGAGTGACAAATCTGTCCCTAATCCGTCCGCAAACGCGCGTCGCAAAAACATATCTATTCGCAAATACAAACGGGAAAATTAGTCTGCAAACTGTCCGCAATTTCGGACTACAATACCGTTCGGAAATTGATGTGAAACCCGACCCGATTAAGGACGAAAAACATTTTCGGGTTTTGGGATAGGTCGCGACCCGTCCGCAAATTTGTTTAAAAAAATAAAAATTTAAAATTTTAGATTTATCTTAATTAATTAGTGTTTATACATTATTTAAGTTATGTATTTACAAGCTAGCTGGCGGTAATCGGAAATTATCATCGTCGTCATCATCATTGTTTTCGGTCGTATCCCAATTGATATTGGACATGTGTTCCTTCATTATCCTAACCCATTGTTGACATTCCCTTCTTGATCGTTTACCTTTCCTTCTTGATTTTTCAAATTCCTTTCCTAGAGCGTTGAATGATGATCTTTGTTGTACTAATCGTTCTTGCATCTTTGAGATTGTGTTTCGCATTTCCTCGGTCGTGACTTTTTCCTTGCCTATGGAGGAACTCACATGTTTTGATGTCATTCCTCCAAGACCAAATAAATGACCTTTGTACGGCGTTACATGCTGCAAAAAGAAGTACTGAAATTAAATTTAAATTATCAATAAAAATTAATTGTAAAACTATAAATAATTTACCTCGAAATACATCTCGTTATATTCTTCTTGAGTTAGAGTAGGTTACGTCCCATCTTCTCTCGGCGGAATTGGGAACACTCCTTCCGATGCCATGTTCAGAACATCATCGTGAATATGTTTCGCCCTGGCATCTACCCACAAACCGTCAGATTTCTTTTTTTGTACGTTCCAACAACTCCACGTATGACGGTTCACATCCATTCTCTTTCGCCTAAAAAAATTTAAGATTTATGATTTTACTATTAAGTAAATGTCAATCGTATTAAAATTTTAAAATTTTAAAATCTTACCAAATCTTCGTAAACCTCCGCGAAGGAGCGGGAACCAGCAGTATGTGCACTTATCCCATATCCCGCTCTATCGGACCGACGGAATTGACTAGCGTGCCGACTTTTTTTCCTTAAAGATAGGATCATCCCAATAGGCACACATCTGTTCCAACATTATCTGGCATCCAAACATGTTTTTCCTTTGTATCCTGATCTTTTTTCAATTCGTTTGAAAGAGATTTGAGTCGTACTCCCACAGCCCGTTCAAATTCGGACTTTACTAGCCCGATTATAGCAGGATTCCATAAAAATTTTGCTGAAAGTAATGAAATAATTATTTATTGAAATATTATTTTAAATTTTAAATATATAGTGAAATTAATATTAAAAAACGTACCACGAAAGCTTTCCACCACCGTTCCTTGATATCATGATCGGTTCGTGTCCAGTTATAACATGGACGATCATAATCAGTTTTTATCGTCTTTGTTATATGACGATTAAGCTGTTTAATATCAAACCTATTAAAACAAAATTTATAGTAAATTAAGACTTGATTAATTAAATACTTACAAATTTAAATTTAAATTTTGTTTATATACCAAAGTTCACCGGTTGCAGGATCCGGATCTATACAAGGAAGTTTACGTCTTTCCTCATCCACCGCTAAAAGTTCTTCCACCGTTGGTTCCTGATGCATCGGAGGCTCGTGATGCATCATTGCTTCGACCGGTTGTGGCATCTGCTGATAAAAGGGATACGACATATATTGTGTCGATCTAGTGTTCGGAAATAAATTTAGATTCATAAAATCCGAAAATACTATATCTGACTGTCTCTAGTGTTGTGGAAGAGATGGACCATTGGCACTTTCCTCAGATGTTGAACGGTTTATGGTGTTACCGCCTCTTCCAACGCGACGCGACATACTAAATTGTAATTTAAAATAATATATAAATATTTAATTCAATGTTTATTTTAAAAATTTTAATTTCTAATTAAACATTAATTAATTGTAAATATAATTTCAAAAACACATATAATTTAATATATGTGTTTTTAATTTTAAAGAACATGTAACTTAATATATGTTTTTTAAACAAAATAACTTAATAATAGATTATAACAATAAGTCACAAAATTAATACCTATTTAAATTATAACGGTATAACTTAATAATAGTTTCTTGGATATTAATAATAGTAATAATAGTTTTTAGGCATAACTTAATAATAGTTTCTTAGACATTAATAAGAGTAATAAAAATTTCTTAGACATAACTTAATAATAGTTTCTTAGACATTTCATCGAACACCTTACCTACATACCTTTTCATCCATTACAATCACAAACCGGAATCAAAATTTATTTCGATACATATTACCTAATAAGTTGTATACTTATAAATGTGTTTCGTTTAGACAAAAATATGGTTCATTTTCCACATTTAACGCAATGAAACAAAATGAATCGTCCGAAATGAAACTTGAACAGACGTACGGTTGAAATGACGGTGGCGGTAGACGGCTGAACTGCCAGTGGCAGGCGGACGTCTAAACTGACGGCGGTGCACGGACGACTGAAAAAACACATGAAATGAACGCTTGAAAACGAACGTTTGAAACATAACACGAAATTAACAGATGGTTGGCCTTACCTCAGAAAATCGACGAAATGGGACGGCTAGACGAGGCGACGGTGTTCGGTGGCTGGACGGCAGCTGGACGAGGCGATGGTTTTTGGTGGTTTTTGGCAAGGGAAACGATGGTTTGCGGTGGTTGCGGTGGTTTCGGCAATGGAAATGATGGTTTACGAGGCAAGGGGAAGAGAAATTTTTAAAGATTTGCGGACGAAGGCCATGTCCCGTTTATAAATTACGAACGGATTGCAGACGGACGCCACATCCCGTCTTTATTTATGCACAACTTGCAGACGGAGGCCACGTCCCGTCTGTAATTTACGGATGGATTGCAGATGACTGCCATGACCCGTCAGTAAATTACGGATGGTTTACGGATGGTTGTCACGACCCGTCCGTTAATTACGAACGGTGAAGGAGCCCCGTCCCAATGCCGTCCGCAATCGACATCTGTTCGCAATCCGTCCGCAACTCAAGGGACGAGAACTAACCGAGGGAAGGGAACCAACCGAGGGACGGGAATCGGCCAAAGGACGGAAATAGACCGATGGGCGAGACGGGAACAATTCATAAAAACTTATATATATTCCATCAAGGGACGGGAACCGACCGAGGGACTAGACGAGAACAATTCATAAAAACTTATATATATTTCGTTGATTCAATATAAAGTTATCCATAACAATTCTTTTATTATTTTAAATATCTGATAACAAGTTAACATTAATCATCTTTAGAGTCACATAATTCTTGCGTTGATTCTTGTGTTTCTGAATATGATTCAAATTCTTCATCTTCTTCATTTTCTTCTATCTCTTCATCTTCAATTTCTTTGACTTCACCATGAGCTAATGCTTCAACAGTAACCTCATCAATAGCAACAATCTCGGTGGTTTGTTGTTGCATGGCCAATTGTTGTTCTTCTATCTTGTCAATAAATTACCTCTTGGAAGTATCTTCATTGCGAAACGCCAACCTGAAGATCGTCTCATATGTGGATAAGAAACGTAACAAACTTGATCGGCTTGTGACGCAAGAATAAAAGGCTCGCATTTTGCATATCTCCGTGTAGAGTTAACTTCTACGACGTCTAATTTATTTATTCTTGTTCCACGACCGTTTATTGGATCGAACCAATCACATCGGAATAACACATTTTAGACCGACGTAATCTACAAAAGATGGAAAATATAAGTCAATATATTCTAAAATATCATACGTGGTATCCATAACAAAATTTTTGGATTAGTAATGATACCTGGATATTTCAATTGCAAAATATCTTTCAAAATCCCATAAAAATTTGGTTCGTCAGTCGATTCACAATATTTTTCACCTTTCAAACATACACAATAGTTCATAGTTGACTTCAATTTTCCGTGCTCGTAAGTATGAAAGTTGTAACCACGTGTAAAATACATTGGCCAACTCGTAACTTTTACAGTTGGTCCTTTAACAAGATCGCGTAGCCATAACGGGTGATTGTCAATCTCAATCTGCAAACAATAATCGATAAAGCGTATTATATATACAAGTAATTTATTAATATTAATCTATCATGGACTTACATATTGTCTTATTCATATGTGGAGAAATCTCTTTATTAATATGAGTCTATCATTTACTTACATATTGTCTTATTCATATGTGGAGAAATCTCTTTCTTTAAGTTCTTGGAGTTAAGATTCATCAATATTCATATATGTATTCTTCAATACATCATCAAACATCTTGAAAAATGTCAGAAAAATCATGTTAATATTATAAATAAAATACGTATACGCAATTGAATCTATATTTATAGGATGTTACCTTTCAAAAGGCCGTAGATATTCACAATTGCGTAAAACATACGTATGTGCGATGTGTAGATCTCGTTGTGATAGCCATAGATCTTTTGCCTTACCAGCTGTTCGACCAACTCTACAGAATATATCTGGAACATCTCGTACTGGATATAAAAATGCCACACCACCATCAAAACATCTGTCTGGATTTTGACTTCGCGTTTGAACATTTGGCTCGAAGTAGTAAGAAGTGAAGAATGCTATCTCCTCATTCATGTATTGTTCAACAATTGAACCCTCTAGACGGGCTTTTTGTTTGGCTTTTTTCTTCAGATGGAACATAAATCGCTCGAATGCATACATCCAACGAAATTGAACTGGACCTCCTAATGCGGATTCGTGTGGTACATGAACTGTCAGATGCTCCATAACATCGAAGAATGATGGTCGAAAAATCTTCTCCAAGTTGCATAGTAGAGTAACTATGTTACTTTTAAGTCTACGAACCATATCTACACTTAAGTTTCTCGCACATAAATCTCGGAAAAATATGCCAATGCCTGAAAATTCAAGTATTAAGTAATTTATTTAACAATTAATATCTATAAATGATTAATCACTAATTATACTATATAAATAAAATAATCAATGATACCTCCAATTGCTTTGTGTGCATGTTTGTCCATGAATTTAGAAAAACATATGGGAAGTAGTCTTTGCATGAATACATGACAATCATGACTTTTGATCCCTGATAACTTTTCTCCATGAATATCGACGCACCTTCCGATGTTAGATGCATAACCATCAGGAAATTTCACGTGTTCCTTCAACCATTTCAACATTTTATATTTCTCATCATTCGACAATCTGAATATCGAAACTGGAGCTTTACCGTCTCCACTTATATGTAACTCCTTCCCGAACAATACTCTTCTAGATCCTTCCGTGATCTAATGTTATCCCTTGTTTTTCCTGTGATATTTAGTTCTGTATTGATAATATTATCAAAAAAAATTTCTCTATGTGCATGATATCAAGATTGTGGCGAAGCTTCAGATTTTTCCAATATGGAGATTCCAAAATATGCTCTTCTTGTACCAATTATGGGTAATTCCATAACCAACAATTCTTAAATGATTGTTCCCTCCGCAATCTATACTTCTAGGAATACCCAAAACAAAAAGTCGTTCATACAATATCTCTTCGCCAGTCAAAACTGGAGGAGGAGATTTCCGCACAACTATACTTCTTTTGAAATTCCTCTTGTTGCGTCATAGTGTATCATCAGGAGGAAGAAAACGACGACGACAATCAAACCAACTCATCTTTCGTCCATATTTCAAAAGAAAAGCATCTCTTTCCTCCATTCAATATGGACAAGCCAACCGACCATGTGTTTTCCATCCAGATAGCATACCATAAGCAAGAAAATCACTTATTGACCACATAAGAGCACCTCATAATATAAAATTTTATCGTCTCAAAACGTCGTACGCTGGAACTCCCTTCCACAATTCTTTCAATTCTTCAATCAGTGGTTGAAGAAATATATCCAAACTTCTTTTCGGATGATTAGACCCAGGAATCAATATTGTTAAGAACAAAAACTCACGCTTCATGCACATTTATGTTGGTAAATTATACGGTATCATAATAACTGCCCACAACGAATAATTTCTCCCAGACATCCGAATGGGTTGAAACCATCAGTGCAAAGGCCTAAATAAATGTTTCGACTCTCAGCTGCAAAATCAGGATATACCTTGTTAAAGTGTTTCCACGCCTCACCATCTGAGGGGTGACACATTTCTCCGTCACGACTTGAATGCTCAGCATGCCATCTCATGTCGCTTGTGATCTTCTCTGATTGATACAATCTTTTTATCGTGTCTGTAATTGGTAAATACCACATACGACGAAACGGAACCGAGTTTCCATTCCTTGTCAAATAAAATCGATCTTTTCCACAAAATCGAAAATTGATCAAATCCGAAGTTTCTTTCAAAAAAATCATACAGTTGTCTTGGCAAACATCAATCTTTTGATATGGCAATAAACCCAATGATCTCATCATCTTCTTTGTTTCATAATATGACTTGACTGCATTATTATCTTCTGGCAAATAATCTCTTACTAATTGCGATATAGAATCCATAAATTCTCAGAAAGATTATTTTCAGTCTTCAAATTCATCAACCGTGCAGATAAAGACAACCATGAAAGACCACTTTTACAACCATCATAAGTGAATGCCTAACACTTTCTAACATTACAAAAAAAAACGTTTTGCTTCTTCATTCAGATCTTCTTCAATATTTTCATCTTTGTGTCTTTAGACGAATGCATTTTGCACCATTTCTACATAAGGGTTCATTCCTACATCTTGAAAAGTCTCAGATTACTTCATGATGTACAATACCCCTACTAAAATTTTCCACAACATTACTAGGTCGTGGTGCAAAATTCTCTCCATGAGATAACCAAATAAAATAATTTGGAGTAAACCCTCTTAAATAGAGATGATTCCAAACGGTTCTCTTATTAACGAATTTTTTATTTTTGCATTTGAAGCATGGACAAAACAACTTACCGTTTTATCTATAAACTTGTTGATTTTTCGCCATCGTCATAAACTGTATAATGCCTTCTATAAACTCCTTTGATACACTTTGATTTTCTTGATCAATTCATTTATACATCCACGGTCTCAAAACGAAAATATTTGATCTCGACGACATGCCATTATAATTAGAAACGATAACAAGATATGTAGAGAAATATATGAGAATTGTGTGTGAGAAATGGATAGAAGAGGAGATATTAAATAGGAAATTTTTGGACCGATTATGGATTAATTACGGACTAAGACAAATATTTCCTGATGAACCGTCTCTAATACGTCCGAAATTTCCCGGACGGTCGGTATGTCGTCCGCAATTTGCAGACGGATGGCTATACCGTCCACAAATTTCCGGATAGTTGAAACTTCCATCCGCAAATTGCGGATGCCCGTGTAAGTGGTCCCGAATCCGTCCGTAATAACGGACGACTTAGGGACTACTATGCGGTCTGGAAATTTGCGGACTGATTAAGGAAGAATTTATTTTTCCGTCCTTAAGACGTCCCTAATCCGTCTCTAAATTTAAGGACGACTCTTTTAGTCTGCAAAATCCATCCAGAAATGTTATTTTTCTTGTAGTGAAGGGTTGAAAACATTAAGAGAATTGATTAGAGAATAAGGTTTGGAGAGCACTTAAAAGTGGTAGTTGAAGGATAAATATTGAGATCATCTATAGTTATTTGGACATGAAAACCCGAAATTTGCATCAAAGGTGAAATTTATATTATAATTGAACTTGTTGTGGAAATAAGTAGTTAAATTTTTAATTACAAATAAATGCCTAATTATTTTTTCGTGGATTATGAAGTTATTATAGTATTTTGTCCTTAAAATATCTTATATTGTTTTATCATAATAATGATATATATTGTGATATATACTTTTGGTAAATATACCAATATGTAATACAACTAACAGTCTAGAAGAATTGTTCATTATTGTTCTTGATCTCAATATTAGAAATGATCGAGATAGGAAAAAAGAAATAGGAAGATCATAAATGACTGATTTTATCAAATGGAGAGATGATATGCAAATGCAATGCACTTTTCATCAAATTTTGTCCCATTCGATTTTTTTTATAGAATTTTTAATAAGATAATTGATACGTTTTATATGATTAAGAATATGTACTTTTTTCTTCATCAGAGTTTTGTTCATACGATTTTTAATTAACAAATTTTTTACAAGATATATGTTAGGCGGAATATCAGATATACCCTCGTAGGGCTAAACCGCTTCAAAAACCATTCTCTAAAATAATTATTAAATCAGGAAAAAACTAGAGAAAAGGCAAATTTGCCCTTAATTTTCGAACGTGAAAAAAACACGTTTGGTAGTTTTTCGACGTGAAAAACTGTCAAACCGTGTCAAAAGCAAGAAAGACGAACAAATTTTTTTATGTGAAAACCTGTTTAAAAGTTTAGATCAAGAAAGACGAAGTGATTTCAAACTTGAGAGGTATTCATTTGAAGTTGGCAAGAAGGAAATGGCTAGAATCAGCCACAGAAATGAAGAAGAGAGCACGAGTCAAGTCAATCTTCAATGGCGTCAATAAGTGTAAGTAGATTGATTTTTTGGATTTTTCAGGTTGTCGATTTGAAAAATGGTTTAGTGATTTGAAAAGGGTGTGAGTGTCAGTGAGTCTGTTGAGTCTCAGTGAGTCGGTTGAGTCGCAAGAGTCGGTTGTCTTAGTGAGTCGGTTTGGGTCGCAATGGTCGCTTGAGCATCGCAAGGGGTCTAAGTGTCGTTTGAGTCGGTTGTCTCAGAGATTCTGTTTGGGTCGCAATGGTCGTTTGAGCGTCACAGGGGGTCTAAGGGTCGTTTGAGTCGATTGTCTCAGTGAATCGATTTGGGTCGCAATGGTCGCTTGAGCGTCGCAAGGGGTCTAAGGGTTGTTTGAGTCGGTTGTCTAAGTGAGTCGGTTGTCTCAATGAATCGGTTTGGGTCGCAATGGTCACTTGAGCGTCGCAGGGGGTCACAAGGGTCATTTGAATTGCATGGGTCCCTTGTTATTATGTCCTGTGGGTCGCTTGAGTCGCATAGGTCAATTGAGTCGCATGGGTCGCTTGAGTTTCAGTGAGTCGGTTGAGTGTCGTAGAGGGTCCGAGGGTCGTTTGAGTCGCATGGGCTGGTTGAGTCGCATTGGTTGGTTGATTCGCAAGGGTCTCTTGAGTCGGTAGAAGTATAATGTATTCTTAATTAATTGGTCATTTTGCAGGTGGCGCCAAAGCCGAAGTTTGTATATGAATTCAAGCACATGGACAGAATACCAAAGATCACCACCAAGTGTTATCCTCACGAGACAATAACGAAGCTGAGAGGAATCTTAGATGAATACAAGTTGCATTACTTCGAGAAGGAGTTACAATTTAGGCATTTATTCCATTTCCAATGTGACTCCACATTGACTTAGGTTCAAATGTCTATCCTCCTAAATCACTCCGTGATTGTACATGACAAGAAGGAGTTGTGGTTCGTCTTAAATGGTGTTTCCATCAGATACTCTATAGTGGAGCACGAACTAATTTCCGGATTGAAATGCGGACCATATCCCAAAGGATGGGAGTCCAAAAGGGATGATACAATCAGGCGGAAGAATTTCGGCCGTAGAAAGGTGATCCCCGCACAAATCATTGGAAAGCTTGTGAAGGCGAAGAATGCCGACGACCGAACGAGGTTAGCAACTTTGATATTGTTGGCGCAAGTTATGGATCACAAGCCTTCACCAAACAACTCTATCAGCCATGATCTCATTGACATGGTTGATGACATGGAATTTTGTGAAGGCTTTCATGGGGGCATTACATATTTGAGAAGATTGTGGATACTTGTCGCAAGCTAATTAGCGGGGAATCACCGAAACAAAAATGGTATTGTGGCGGTTTCATGATCCTACTAATGGTACGTTGTATATATTATTCGAATAACTTGAATGTTTTCGTCATTTTTGCATTCTTATCATTTTGTTTTAATGTTTCAGTTACTTCCATTCGAAACCATCATTAGTTTGGCAAAGAGGGATGGTATGTTGATGTTATGGATGCGGATCCATCATGCCCAAGAATGTGCAAGAAGATGATTAATCCAGTATTAACCTGAAGTATGTAGATGTGATAAGGCTGATCGGAGATTCTAAGGTAACAATTACACAAGGGTCAAAAGGAAAACAAGGGTCACAAAGGGTAATAATGGTTATTTGTTCTTTTTCAGGATATTCGAAGTATTCTTCGTGCTGAACACGAAGAAGAAGCTTTATTTTTTGATCTGGACGATTATGAAGGATGCCACGATCCCGATGTTCAGACATTGATGGAACATATTTGTAGAAATCCGAATATTTGTTTAGAGGACATCCGTAAGCAAGAATTGCTGATGCGAAAAAGCAGTTCTTGGTGATCAAAAGAAGGGGAAAGGGAAGGGGACTAAGAGGAAAAGAGCGTGGGTGAAAAAATAATAGAGATTAAAGACTCAGAAGATGAAGGAAGGGTAGGTGTTGCTGAAGTTAATGAAGAAAGAGATGGTGTTGCTGAAGGTGATGCTGAAAGAGAAGGTAAGGATGAAGATGAATGAGAAGAAGTTGCAGTCCGTCTGACACTAGAGCATAAATTAATGAAGGAAATAAAGAAGTAAAAGAAAAGAATCATCAACGCCGTAAGAGATCTTCTAAGGGATGTCAGGTTTCATTTGCCTAATCCAAAAGCACAGGCGGTAAATCCCGAAGGTGTTGAAAAGGAAAAATCAAAATTTGCGGAGAAAGATGCGAGCACCACAAACATATCTTCTGGCACTGTTAGAGATTATGATTTTGAATTCCTTCGACGTCCATATCCAGTGTAAAAAAAAGATCCGGTTGAGTCAGAACCTGAAAATGACTCTAGAGATGGCTCAGAAGAGGATTTGGCAAACATTTCGAGATTAGTTGAAAATAGCGCATCTGTCGCCACCATTCCTCTAACTGAATACATTTCGGAGAGGTTACTTCAGTCGTTGCTCTTGATAAAATTCCACCAAGTAAGTAATAATTAGTGAAAAAGTTCATTTGAATCAATTTCCATCGAGAGTCGACATGGGTCGTATGGGTCGCAAAAGACACATAAGTCGCATGGTCGTATAAGTCACATGGTCGTATAAGTCGCAGGGTCGCATAAGTCGATGGGTCGCTAGAGTCACATGGCTCGCATATGACCCATGGGTCGCAAGGGTCGCATCAAGTAATGATTGATGAGTCTAATGAATGAAGTAATTTTTATGCACATGTTCCTGTGGTTACTGTCGATGAAGTCGCCGACGAGGAAACTACAGTCGATCCTGTCGAAGAGGTCGCCCTTAAGGAGGTTCCTTCCGAGGATACTACAGTGGATCCTGTCGAAGAGGCCCCTTCTAAGGATAAGGAGGTTCCTTCTGAGGATACTACAGTGGATCCTGTCGAAGAGGCCCCCTCTAAGGATAAGGAGATTCCTTCTGAGGATACTACAGTGGATCCTATTGAAGAGGCCCCCTCTAAGGATAAATCGGTTCCTTCCGAGGATACTACAGTGGATCCTATCGAAGAGGTCCCCTCTAAGAATAAGTAGGTTCCTTCCGAGGATACTACAGTGGATCCTGTCGAAGAGGTCCCCTCTAAGGCTAAGGAGGTTCCACCAAGTAAGTACGATCTTTTGAGTTACAAAGGTAGCATTGGTCTATGGGTCGAATGGGTCACAAAAGGTCGCATAGGTCATAGGTCGCATAGGTCGCATAGGTCTGCATATGTCGCATAGACCGCAGGGTCGCATTGGTCGCCATATGTTTAATGTAGTAAATTTTATGCAGGTGCTGGACCTTTATCGAAGGAGTCTGCGCCATATGTTGAACCTCGGCCGGTACCTAAACGAGTTATAAGACCACGGAAGGCATATGTTAAAACTCCTTCGGCAAAAAGAGCAAGAACAATGCGAGGGAGAGGGCGAGGGAAAGATATTGGTGGAGTCCAAGAACCCGAAAAGAAGGTGGTTCAAGATCCCGAAAAAAAGGTGGTTCAAGAACCGATAAAAAGATGGTTGAAGAACCTTTGTTCTGGCGAAAGCCGAAAGGATTAGAAAAGGGCTCGATAACCCGAGAACCTTCGTTCATTGATACAAGCGGTGAAAGGTTGACTGCTCTATATATGTTCCTGATGACACTTGGACATGAGAGTTGGTGGAAATCTGATCTAGATATTCTCCGGGAGCCACAGTTTTGGGAGATTATATTAAAGCCCGACGTATGGCTTGAAGATGATGTAAATTTTTTTAAATCCGAAATCATAGAGGTCATTTTGTGTTAATTTTTTTTGCAGCAATTGGATGAGGCGTTGTTGGTGCAGTATTATCGCATGAAGACATTCCCCGTGATATTTAAGAAACTTTACGTTTGTCTTGTTTCTTTCATGCAGATCCTCAAGATGTGGTCGTACGAGGATATGGACACTTTGCCAGAATTTCTTAGTGATTGTTTGAATGGCAAGTATCCATTCAGAAGTACGGAACCAATGAGTGATTTCCAAGGCTTTGTCTCAGTTCTAAACATTCCATCGCTCAGTAGTATATATGTAGGATGCCATTGGGTAGCCATCAAAGCGGATTTCAAAACTCGATGCATCACGGTATACGTCTGCCAGCAGACGATTAAGAAAACGCATATCGATCCGGTGATTGAGAAGCTAAGAAAATTTTTCCCCAAGATGTTCATTCTCGGAGGGTTTTCTTCTTTGGCTTCTGGAAAAGATGAATGGAAATATGAGTATTATGAAGGTCTGATACAGAACAAAACCTCGAATGACTGTGGTGTTTATGCCTACAAATTCGTAGAAGCCTCGGTAATGAAAGCACGTAATGATTTGAATTGCATTTGCGATGAAAATGTTCGTTCCATGCGTGAGAAGATTGCGCTTGAGGTATTTAGTAATAGAAAATGTATCCCTCCACGCTGAGATTAACTTGATATTTGGTACAATGTTATTTTTCGAGAATATAAGATGTAAATATTTGGTACATTGTTATTTTTTTAAAATTTCTTCATAATAATAAAGGCAGTCGCAGGGGTAAAAGGGTCGCAGGGTCAAGGGTCGAACGGTATAATGGTCTGAAGGTCACAGGGATCCGAGGGTCACAGAGGTACAAGGGTCACAGAGATACAAGGGTCACATAGGTACAAGGGTCGTTTGACGATTTTACCCGTTCGACCCTTGACCCTGCGACCCTTTTATCTCTACGACCCTTGTATCTCTGCGATCCTCGGACCCCTGCAACCCTTATTATTTACAAATACAATTATTTACAAATAATATGAATCATATATTATTTATTATTTAAATACAATTATTTACAAATAATATGAAAAAATTATTATTCATTATTTACAAATAATATGAATAATTTATTATTTATTATTTACAAATACAATAATTTACAAATCATATGAATTTATTATTTATTATTTACCAATACAATTATTTACAAATAATTGACTCAAATCTTTGCGACCCTTGTCCATGTGCGACCCTTGGATCTGTGCGATCCATGTCCCTCTGCGACCTTTGGACCTTCGCGAGCCTTGTCCCTTTTTTACCCTTGTCCATTCGTGACCCTTGTTACAATAATAGTAAATCCACAAAACAACGATACCAACAATACTTACTATTCAATAATTGTAAAAAAACCAAAGAAATACAAACATGAAGTTCAAGTTCAAAGGAATGTTCTTGTTCAACGGAGGCTCAGAGCAATCAAAATACAATTGAAATCAAACTCTGTAATTGTTAGGTCCTCGTTGAGGTAAAAACTGAAGCATTGGTGTTTGTCCATCGGGATATAGTTCGACTTCGAGGGTACAACCCTGGGTCAATCCATGGTCGTGACAAAACTTTCTCCAACCCCTTCTGATGGTAGCGCCACTATGTGCCACGGGCCTTAAATATGCCTTCCACAACAGTCCGTATCCTTTCATCAGATATATCTTACATCTTCTATGACAAAGACCTCTCGACCTCACAAACCCTATCGGAAGTGTCTGCGACATCCGTAGAAAGAAATAAAATTCGTGAAAATCCTTATCCAAGTCACGACATCACCCAAGTCCGTATTGAGGTCACTTACCAATGCATCTATGGCCATATTCGAACAAGTGACTGGTACCACCGTGACAATCCTCTAAGCAGGAGTGGCGAAAGTGACGTGAAAGACCATGTCACCTTCGTGACAGAAAAGTAAGTAATCCCCAATACGTAAGTGTAGGTCGTTGGAGAAATCTTTCCACCCATCAGTGAATTTGGAGCCATCCAACTTGACTTCCCATGTTATCTTAGACCCAATCCATTGAAGCGTTGTCGTGTTGTTGTCCCTCGTTTTCCCGTAAATATAATTATCGAAGAAGATCTTCGGGATGTCCTGTAACAAAAAACAAACAACAAAGTTAAATCTGTACATTCTCTACATGTAACATACCGATAGATGAAGAAGATTACAATGTAGTTCTCCATATAGCGCGGAAAAATCTCTCTGAAAAAATGAGGGAAATGTGGCATTTTCGGGAAAATTTGATGGAAGATGTTGAGAGTTGGAGAGAGAATGTGTCGTTATTGTAAAAAGGGAAATTGATGGAACATGACCCTGATATCGAATCGCCGTAAGATGGAAAAGACATGATTGCAGAAGTACAAGGGTCGCAGACTTTAAGTTTTTTCAAATTTTTTCAAATTTGATGAAAAGTTCAGCGGGAATTTTGGTGACGGAATTTTCGACGGGTCGCATGGGTCGCATATATGCGAACTTGACGGATTTACGAGTTAACAATGATAAAATGTCAAAAACCAATCAAAACAAGACATGTACAATGTCAAACTAATTAATGCCAATTGAGGGTCGCATGGGTCGCTTGGTCGCATATATTGATCAATAGATGCGAACTCGACGAATTTACGGGTTTATAATGATAAAATGACTAAAACAAATCAAAACAATACATTTACAATGTCAAACTTATTAATGCCAATTGAGGGTTGTCGCATATATTGATCAAAAGATGCGAACTCGACGAATTTACGGGGTTTATAATGATAAAATCACAAAAACAAATCAAAACAATACATTTACAACGTCAATCAATGGTTAAAACAGATTATGACCCATGTGTCCCTAGTTTAGTTATGTATAACCAATGCATGTGCTTCAAAAGCGATAGTAGTATTTTAAGAACTCGTCGGATGAGTTTGGCAAAATTTCAAAAAATACATTCAACATTTTTTTCAAATGTCGATATTATCTATATTATTGTCTATATTGATTCTAAGGACGTATACAACTCAAATATATTTATAATGGCATATTGATAATGGCATAGGTCACATGTTCACATATAAGGATCAATACATACGAAATCGACGAATTTATGGGTTTATAATGATAAAATGTCAAAAATAATTCAAAACAATACATTTACAACGTCAAACTAATTAATGCCAATTGAGGGTCGCATGGATCACAACCCTGGGTCAATCCATGGTCGTGACAAAACTTTCTCCAACCCCTTCTGATGGTAGCGCCACTATGTGCCACGGGCCTTAAATATGCCTTCCACAACAGTCCGTATCCTTTCATCAGATATATCTTACATCTTCTATGACAAAGACCTCTCGACCTCACAAACCCTATCGGAAGTGTCTGCGACATCCGTAGAAAGAAATAAAATTCGTGAAAATCCTTATCCAAGTCACGACATCACCCAAGTCCGTATTGAGGTCACTTACCAATGCATCTATGGCCATATTCGAACAAGTGACTGGTACCACCGTGACAATCCTCTAAGCAGGAGTGGCGAAAGTGACGTGAAAGACCATGTCACCTTCGTGACAGAAAAGTAAGTAATCCCCAATACGTAAGTGTAGGTCGTTGGAGAAATCTTTCCACCCATCAGTGAATTTGGAGCCATCCAACTTGACTTCCCATGTTATCTTAGACCCAATCCATTGAAGCGTTGTCGTGTTGTTGTCCCTCGTTTTCCCGTAAATATAATTATCGAAGAAGATCTTCGGGATGTCCTGTAACAAAAAACAAACAACAAAGTTAAATCTGTACATTCTCTACATGTAACATACCGATAGATGAAGAAGATTACAATGTAGTTCTCCATATAGCGCGGAAAAATCTCTCTGAAAAAATGAGGGAAATGTGGCATTTTCGGGAAAATTTGATGGAAGATGTTGAGAGTTGGAGAGAGAATGTGTCGTTATTGTAAAAAGGGAAATTGATGGAACATGACCCTGATATCGAATCGCCGTAAGATGGAAAAGACATGATTGCAGAAGTACAAGGGTCGCAGACTTTAAGTTTTTTCAAATTTTTTCAAATTTGATGAAAAGTTCAGCGGGAATTTTGGTGACGGAATTTTCGACGGGTCGCATGGGTCGCATATATGCGAACTTGACGGATTTACGAGTTAACAATGATAAAATGTCAAAAACCAATCAAAACAAGACATGTACAATGTCAAACTAATTAATGCCAATTGAGGGTCGCATGGGTCGCTTGGTCGCATATATTGATCAATAGATGCGAACTCGACGAATTTACGGGTTTATAATGATAAAATGACTAAAACAAATCAAAACAATACATTTACAATGTCAAACTTATTAATGCCAATTGAGGGTTGTCGCATATATTGATCAAAAGATGCGAACTCGACGAATTTACGGGGTTTATAATGATAAAATCACAAAAACAAATCAAAACAATACATTTACAACGTCAATCAATGGTTAAAACAGATTATGACCCATGTGTCCCTAGTTTAGTTATGTATAACCAATGCATGTGCTTCAAAAGCGATAGTAGTATTTTAAGAACTCGTCGGATGAGTTTGGCAAAATTTCAAAAAATACATTCAACATTTTTTTCAAATGTCGATATTATCTATATTATTGTCTATATTGATTCTAAGGACGTATACAACTCAAATATATTTATAATGGCATATTGATAATGGCATAGGTCACATGTTCACATATAAGGATCAATACATACGAAATCGACGAATTTATGGGTTTATAATGATAAAATGTCAAAAATAATTCAAAACAATACATTTACAACGTCAAACTAATTAATGCCAATTGAGGGTCGCATGGATCACTTAGTCCCATATATTGATCAATAGATGCGAACTGGACGAATTTACGGGTTTATAATGATAAAATGATAAAAACAAATCAAAACAATATATTTACAACGTCAAACTAATTAATGTCAGTTGAGGGTCACATGGATCGCATGGGTCGCTTGGTCACATGGGTCACATGGTCGCATATATTGATTAATAGATGCAAACTCGACGAATTTACGGGGTTTATAATGATAAAATGACAAAAACAAATCAAAACAATACATTTACAACTTCAATCAATGATTAAAACAGATTATGATCCATGTGTCCCTAGTTGAGTTATGTATAACCAATGCATGTGTTTCAAAAGCGATAGTAGTGTTTTATTGTCTATATTGATTCTAAATAAGATATGGGTCAGAAGGGTCGAATTGGTCGCATGAGTCATATTTGTTTGCATGAAGTCGCATGGATCCGCTAAGTCGCACAAGGGGTCATATTGGGTCGCATGGATCGAATTATAATGAAGAATTTATCAAATTATAATGATGAAAGTCACAAAAGGTTTAATCAAAATAATACAAATAATATAGTATTACACAATCACTAACTAACAAACCTTTCTTTTTTGAAGTCGGCGTTGTTTCGGTTGTCACGTTCCAAACACTGTTAGTGATGCTGGCTTTTGAAGATGGGGTTTATCTCGACGAAGAAGACGGGGTTTGTCTCGACAAATATGGGGTTTGTATCGACAAAGAAGACGGGGTTTGTCTCGACAAAGATGGGGTTTATCTCGACGAAGAAGATGGGGTTTGTCTCGACGAAGATGGGATACTTCTCTGAGCCTCACCAGGTCCAGGATAACGATTCTCTTTAGGCCTCCTGCTTTGCCTTTTCAGCCAACATAGGAGGTAGAACCGTAACTTCAGTAAATTGAGGAGGAATGTCCTAATCACCGCAATCAGGAACCAGATACACTGTTTCTTGGTAAGCCGAACACCATGTCTCCCAAAGGTAGTATTTTGAACATAGATCTGGTATCTTGTGACCTTTACCAACCTTATGTGTTGCCGCAATTGCGTGACTGCATAGATACTCATCCACATCAAACATTTTGCATTCGCACGTTCTTTTTTGAAGACTCACTACAAATCTTCTACCTATCTCATTTCTGACCTCATACTCATCACTCAGACTGTTCAATTCAATAACATCATACTTGGATGCATATCCAAACCGTTCATGTAATGTTTTCTGAACGTAAGGTGTTAACTTTTGAGAATGATCACCGGTAGCTGCTTCCAACCTATACCTATTGAACCATTCCACTGTCTTTTCCAAACAAATATCTAAAAGCCCTATGATCATAAACTTTTTTACTTCTTCAACATTGAATTTATTGACTCGACGCCATTAGTGGTTAATAAGTTGCACCTTTCCCCCTTAAATTTGCATATTGCCCACTTAACGGGATCAAGTTCCTCTTTCTCCAAATACTTTGCAACATTAGGATACCTGTGCAAAGGGTACAAGGGTGGCAGAGATGCAAGGGTCGGAGAGGGGTACAAGGGTGGCAGAGGTGCACGGGTCGCAAAGGGTACAAGGGTCACAGAGGTCACAAAAGTTACAAAAAGTCACAAAAGTCATTTTTGTACCTGGTCTTCAAATCATTCAATAGCACTTCAAATTCGTTATCCGTGTATGTTGCTGCACATTTGAAGAACATTTCCGCCACAATATCACCCTTTGAAGTCTTTCTACCGTGGCCTTTATTGACGCAGCTCTTTATATTTTGCGATTTATGATGCGCACAAAAACCATGATCAGCTTGTTTATACACTTGTTTGACTGCTTTGATCAAGCATTTATGGCGATTATATATCACAATGACATCACGTCCATCCGGTATCACCTCTTTCAATCTTGACATAAACCACGTCCATGATTTGTCCTTCTCTCTGTCGACTATTCCCCATACAATAGGATATTGGTGATGTTCACCATCTTGCGCGGTCGCCACAATCAATGCTCCCTTGTACACTTCTGTCAGAAACGTTGCATCCGCAACAACCACTTTACTCATGTATTTTCATCCTATTATAGCCGCTCCGACAACCATAAAAAGGTATTTGAAGCTTTTCCCATCATTGTCGAGCTGAAGATTTGCGATAGATGCGGGATTTCTTTTTGTAAACATGTGCAACCACCCTGGAAGCCTCGTATAATGTTCAAAGTCATCACCATGAATCTCCTTTTGAGCACCAAATTTTCCTCTTAATGCCATCAAATATGATACATTGACACCATATTTTGCGTTTACACGAGCCATCAATTCTTTTGCTGGAGATGTTTCATAATTTTCGGCATATTCCTCTTTCAAATAATCCTTAACCATTTGCGTTGTACCCTTTCTAGCTTCGGTCCATTTAGATACAGGTGAAAAATTATGAATGGAATGGTGTGTTCTCACACTAAATCGTTTGGTATTCGGGATTGCAGCCACGCCTAATTTCCATTTACAACCACTTCCAGCAAACTTGCATCGCACTTCCCACAGTTTCGTATGAGATCTCCATGTTGTATATCTAAACGAAGCTTCGATTGAACCCTTCCTTACAAATGTTTGTACATCCTTCTTGCTATCAAACTCTTGCCCAATTTTAAGATCCAATCCATCTTCGAACTCGAAGATATTATTTTCGCTATCGTAAACTACCATTTCCGAGTTTTTCTCACCGTCACCATACTTATGCTCTGTTGGCACATCAGAATCAACTTTATTACTGCCACAAACAACTCCATCAACTACCGCATTCATGGCACACCCACCATCTTCTCTTAACCCGCTTGTATGTTCACTTCTCTTAACCCACTTGTATGTTCACTATCAGAATCATCCAAATCCAAAATATTTATTATTTCCGGATTACTCTCAACTCTACTTTTGTTATTTGGACCTACAATAACACAATCATCATAATCTACAACACCTCGATCCTCACTTTCTTTAACAATGCTTCCAAAAGCAGGAATTAGAGGCTGAATTTTCCTCTCAATTTCGATTTCACACATCAAACGTGTCGATTCTATCTCCACATACAGCAGTAGTCGAATTCCTCTTATGCGATCGAACAGATAACAAATAAGATGCTTGTTATTCATTATATATGTTGACTTCTTATTTTCACAAATATTGGGCAAATAGCTTAACTTCAACTTCGTTGTATTATTTCCCACCATTATCTCTGCACATAACTCATCAGTCAGTTGCTGGTATGTCAGATTAACCGGAGGACATAAGAAAAATACTCTCTGGTTTTCCTAAACTCTACCAACCCATTTCGATTCTCCATTTGGGTTTGTTCCCATTAACCATCATACAAAAATAAATTAGTGTGATTTTCTCATCCACCGTATCCATTACACCTGTAACAAAAACATAAAAAGAGGGGTAAATTCTGTGACCCACTGCGACTGTGCGACTCGATGAGACTTTGTGACCCAGTGCGACCCTTGTACCACTGCGACCCTTGTACCCCTGCGACCCTTGTACCCCTTTGCGACCCTTGTACCCCTCTGCCACCCTTATACCTTTGCGACCCTTGTACCCCTTTGCGACCCTTGTACCCCTCTGCCACCCTTATACCTTTGCGACCCTTGTACCCCTTTGCGACCTTTGTACTTCTACGGCCCCTCCTATGCGACCCTTGGACCCTTGCGACCCTTTGACACCTTTGCGACCCCTTTACCCATGCGACCCTTGGATCCCTGCGACCCTTTGACCCCTTTGCGACCTTTTTACCTCTGTGACCCTTGGACCCATGCGACGACCTTTGATCCTTTTGACCCCATGATGAGACTTTGTGACCCAATGCGACCGTGCGACTCTGTGACCCAGTCAATAATTGCGATTATTTGACATTTCAATAAATATGACTCGTTTAGACTCGTTTTTAATAAACAAGTCTTATATTGACCCAGTGCTTCATAACTCACAAAAGAAACAAGAAAAACACAAGAGAAACACGAAAAATTCACTATACATACCTAGTTTTTCTGCGGTACATGCTTAATTGTAAGCTTCTTTATTGACAACAAACGATTTCAACCTATTGGCAGCGAATCAGATGCCGATTTCAAGCTACTCTCGCCGAATCTGTTATGGTGTGGGAGAACAGTAATTTTCGCGCCACAAGAGAGAGAAATAGAGGTGCTCTGGAGGAGAGAGAAAAATTGTCGACAATGATAATATGAGATTATTAATATTTTAAGGATAAATTTGAAGTTGAAATTTTTTTCAGATAATAGTATTTTTTGAAGAACTTTAGTCCTACTAAGATTTTTTTGAAATTCTTATAATCAATAAAATATTCAAGGACGCTTATTACTAAATAATAACTACTATGAATAATTTTGATTTTCCTAACTCTTCTACTATATTATATTTTATTCTTTATTATTATCTCAATTTATTTTTATGTGACTAATTATTGTTTTATATACAATTATTCAAATGCAATAAGTATAGTTGTCTTTTCATATATTTTATAAAACGTATAAATAGACATATCATATATATCGATTGTAAACACATTGATATTATTATGAATGAAAATAAAATTCTTTCTCCCATTTTTTACATTTCTTGATATTTAATTTATTTTGCATTTTTTTACAATATTCTAAACAAGAAATCTGATTCAAATTATTTATTTGTATTAGCCATAAAATTGTTTCATATAATTATTTTATCTAAAATTAATTCAAGTTGAATTTAATGGTGAGATTAGGTTAAAAAGAAATAAATGGAAATTCAGTAGTGGGTTTTTTCAGATCCATCATAACTAGATCGAATCATTGAACAGTAAAAGACAACTGACATATTTTGGTTTATATTTTAATTATAACAAATAGGAGAATTATTCGAATTTCATTATTTTAGTCCTCTCCATGTGCAGCCTTTTTAATATAATAATCAAAATTATTGATGTCACTTCTCTCAGCTTTTCCTTCTTAAATAATTAAATTGTTTTTTCACACGAATTAGTAAATTCACAAACTTATATTTTTATAACAAATGGCTTTTTCATCTACTACTAATATATTTTTCTTCTCCACAAGTTGATGGGCATATAAATTTATCTAGTCCCCACCCGCCATACTTTCGTTTAACTGGAGAATTAAAGATGCAAATCATTTTCTTTTCATTTTCACATTTTCATTTTAAATTATCCATCTTTCTATGAAGATAAATGGATGAATATAGAAAAAATTAAAATAAACAAAATTCAATATGTTCAATACATGAACATGTAAATGAATCAGTGAAAGTTTTCATTTGTTTTTTCTCTGTAACCGTGAGACTTTGCTGTGTGAAGTCTGAAAGTTATATGTCTGTTATGTGATATTAAATAGTTGTGGGGTCAAAACGTAATTACTGAAAAGTTCAGTAATATAAATACGTAAGAGAAACATGTTTTATCGGACGACACATTCGTTTGTCAGATCAAAAACCCTAGCCACCGGAGAGAAACGAAGAACGTGAAAGATCAGTTCTGTTCACGACCAAATCCACGCCAACCGTTGACCGCAAATCCCAATCTCGACTTGGATACACGTAGAGGGCTTGACCGTTCAAGTCTAACATCCTGTTGCTGCCAGATTCGCCAATAAAAAGTAACATCAGAATTGTTCCTCGCGTTTTCATTGAAACCCTTCGAACCCAATCCTGAACATGACTAGATCTCGAATATGGGTTGTAACCGCACCCTACGTAGCAACCCAACAGTGGTATCAGAGCGTCTGGTCGTCTGTTTCTAGGATTTGGATTCAGTTTTGGGCGTAAAAAAAACGGATCAAATTCCGTCTCATGTCACGACTCGGGCTCTCGGGGATGAACCCTAGACGACGCGACGACTTCGTTCGTCTCATGTCGCGACTCAGACGTTCAGCCGTGAAGCCCAAAACGATGCGATGGATCTGGCTTCTCGGTGGTCCTTCCGGAGATCGAGCAATCGGCCGTCAGGGGTGTTCAACCGAGGCATGTCTCAGCCTCGATAGCATCGGCAACTCATTCGTTCGTCGATGACGACGCGACGTTTTCGTCCCAAAACGGCGCGACGGTTTCGTCTCACATGACGTAACGGTTGTGCAAAAGCCGGTGTGGGATGATTAGGAGTCCGCCAGCGTCTAGGAGGAGCTTCTCGGCGGTCGTGGTGGTGAGTCGATCGCTAGGGTTACGAAGTTTTCTAAGAACCGAAGTCGGTCGACCTGTATAAAAAAACCGATCAAATGGTTCTTTGAAGGTTGAATTCGATCAAAACGTACGACGAGTCGATCAAATTATAGTCGGAGTCGATCGACTTAAGTGTTAACTCGATCGACCTATGTCTATGAGTCTCGAAAAGTCCAAATAATTGAGTTCTTAAATGATAAATTGTTTATCATTCGGTTTTTCCTTCTAAGTAGACATATGAATATGCTCTTGTTTACATGGTACGACCTAACTACCAAGAGGCATGTAGTTCAAGGATTTGATTCATATGTCTACGACATTAGATGTCTAGTGGGAGGGAACAATTAGTTCTTGTAGACCCCTGGACTACCTTGGGGCATGAACTTAATTGTTATCCGACCATGACTTGAAGGATGAACTCAACTATATCAATAGGGACGACCTGACTACCAGGTGACTATGTGATATAGAGCTGCGCTTTATTAACTACGAGTTTTATGGGGAAAAAAATTGTAAAGAATCTATTTTATATGGTTGGGAAACGTCTTGACTACCAAGGGGCTCAGACATATAGTTGTAGATTAATGCTAATGAGAAATAAGATTTCTGATGTTATTGTAACATTAATTAGTGTGCATATCATTTAGATAAAGTCTATGCTTTATGATATTCACGATGTTTAACTCTCTACTGTTTATGTTCATTGATTTTTTAGATCTCTCGAGAAAGCCTCAATTCAATCTACATCCTATTCTCGAAACCAACAAGTTTGTTGGGGAAAACTTCGATGAATGGCAACGCAGCTTGCGTTTGATGCTAACTCATGAGAAGCTTATCGATGTGATCGATAAGCCAACTCCTCCAGCACCAAATCCAGCAAACGATGATCCATTTAGTGCTTTTACCAAGTATGAGGAGCAATGCATAACTCTAAAGTGCCTCATTTTGGCATCGATGAGTGGTGAACTCAACAAGCAGCATGAGCACATGGATGCTAAGCAGATCATGGAATATCTTAAGAACATGTTTGGAGAACAAAGTCGTACGACAAGGTCTAAATTGTCCGGGATTTTGTTCAAGTCCGCTCTGAGTGAGGGCTCTCCTGTGGGACCCCATGTTCTATAGATGATAAGTCTGATAGAATAGCTTGAGAAGCTGGGGTGCACCTTCTGCAAAGAGATGCCGCAGGAGATGATCCTACATTCACTTTCGAACACGTTATCCCCGTTCGTTGTTAATTACAATATGAACAAGCTGGATGTCGAGATGCATGAGATGCACAATATGCTCATTGAGTATGAGAAGCAGATGTCCATTGGGAAAAAGGAATCAAGATCTGTTCTGATGGTTGGGCAAGCCTCTTTGTACAAGAGGAAGGGCAAGACAAGGCCCAGGACCAGGCATAGCATGCCTAAGGCTGGTATGACCAAGGCAAATGGCGGCGCTGGTAAGGCCGACCAGTCAGATGCTGAGTGCTTCTTCTGCAAGAAGAAAGGGCATTGGAAGAGGAACTGGAAGGAATACCTTCAGTCTCTAAAGGGCAAGAAAAGAGGTAAGACGCCCATGGAAAATGTTTTCATGATTTCCTTGACTACTATTGATTCATCTAAATGGGTATTGGATACTGGTAGCAGTTTTAACATCTGCAACATGATGCAGTGGCCGAGGATCAATAGAAGATTCAAGAAGGGATAATTCAGTCTCAAGGTTAGAAATGATGCAAGTGTTGTTGCTCTAGCCGTAGGATCGATTTCTCTTTTTATGCATACGGGCAAGACTTTGTTATTGGATGAGTGTTATTATGTTCTGGTTTTTTTCGAACACTATTTCTATTTCTATGCTTGATAGACGTGGATTTTCGAACAGTTTTCAGTAATAACATTTGCTCTATTTATCATGGTGATGATTTGTGTGTGAATGGTTATCTACAACAAGGTATTTACATCTTACTTAACGTTGATGTTAAACATTTAACGTGCATGTTTTGGGCCAAAAGAGAAAGCTAGATGATCATCAAAATCAGACATATCTTTGGCATTGTAGACTTGGTCACATCGGTGAGAAGAGAATCAACAGGTGATCATCTCGTTTTTATATGTATTTTTTGCACGATTTTAGAGATGTTTATGATATAGATGCGACGCTTTACTTATGATTCCGTGTCCGTTTTACATGTTTTCGTGTTTTCATGTTCTTACAAGTTTTTATGTGTATTCGGTTCATTTTGGAGCTAAAGGACGTGCACGAGACAAAGTACCAACATCGAGGATCATCACGGGACAACCGGGACGAGAATCGCCAAGGAATAGCCACTACCCGCGTGGGTAACTCCCTAGCCCGAGCGGGCATTTGTTACGGTGATTTTGTCGAGCAAAGTGAGCACGAGTCCGAGGATCATCGGGACAAACGGGACGAGAATCGCCAAGGAATAGCCACTACCCGCGGGTAACTCCTTAGCCCGAGCGGGCATTTGTTACGGTGATTTTGTCCAGCAAATTGAGCACGAGTTGGGCAAGAATACCACGCCCGTGGCCTTAGCCCGAGCGGGCATCACCTCAGCCCGAGCGGGTTGCCTCTTTCTCCATCGCGTTCTTGCGCGATCATCCGCGCCGCACCCGAGCGGGTTACTTACCCAGTCCGCGCAGGTCGCGTCTGTCACCTGCAACTCCAAATAAGTTAATTTGACTTAAAAAAATGGGAGTTTGTTGGGGACTTATACAATAAGGAAAACGACTTTAGAGAAGAGAAATAAGTGATAATTTGCTGGAGAATGTAATAGAAACGTCACCCAATTTATTCAAGAATGGAAACTCATAAAAAGACAACAATCGGTGGCTGCTGCAATATAAGGAAGAATTGAACAGCCGAAAGGGAAACAATGGAGAAAAGGAAAGAAAAGAGGAAGGAAAGAAGAGGAGAGGAGTGAGAGGCCGAGCTCATTCACGGAGTTTTCAGTTCTTGATCGAGGAGAGAGAGTAGAGAGAAGGAGAAGGTTCTTGTGAAGACGTGCAAGGAGCATTGGAGATCAACCCGACACTTCGGTTTCGTTTGGCTTTCATGTTCCTTAGACCTTCTATTTCGTTTATGTTTGTTTACGGATGCATGAGCGAGTAGTTTGTTTGTTCTAGGAGAAGGGATTAGCCCATGGCTATCCCGGAACCACTTTGATTTATTTTTGAATGCATCTTCCCGTTTTCGTGTATCTATTCTTTATCTGAGAGCTTGAATGACTTGTGTTTATGAAGGCCAAGTAAATGCATGTGTTAGGGGTTAGGAGAAGGACCGAAAGGAGAATTCTAGCCCTAGAAGATCAGGTTTAGAACAACCGAGGTTAGACCATGAAAGTAGGGTAGCAGTGGTTGAGGATAAAAACGGTTGAATCACAGGTCTTATGGGTTTAGCTCAAGGTGTCAGCCACGAAAGTAGGGAGTAACTTGACTAGATCACGTGTCTATGCCTCGAGAGAGGGTAGATATCATAGTAGGATTGTCTGCCTTAGATAACTTGACTGGGATTGCATGATAGATAGGTTGATTGTTGTTTTCGGTAGTCTTGTGGTGAAACTGGTTTCCTGAAATGTTCATTCTTAAAACCAGTTTGTCTATTTGTTTTTAGTATTTCATTCTTAAAACCATATTTCGTTCGTTAGCAAGTTTGATTCGTAGTTCGAGTTTAGGTTGTGTTGTGTAGAGAAGAGAATCAACAAGTTGCATAAGGATGGTTCTCTGGGCCATTTTGATTTCGAATCTTATGCAACTTGTGAGTCCTGTCTCACTGGCAAGATGACTAACTCTCCGTTTTGTGGAACCGAAGAGAGAGCTACAAAACTTCTGGGACTAGTACATACTGATGTATGTGGGCCTATGAGGGTTCAAGCCAAGGGTGTATATCCGTATTTCATCACATTCACTGATGATATGTCAAGATATGGATATGTGTTCTTGATGAAACACAATCCGAATATTTTGAAATGTTCAAGAGATTCCCTAGTGAAATGGAGAAACAAATCAAAAAGAGTATCAAGATGTTGAGATCAGACCGGGATTGTGAATATCTAAGTCTTGAGTTTATCGATTATCTAGGGTAAAATGAGATTTTGTATCAGTGGACTTCTCCTGGAACACCGCAGCATAATGGTGTGTACAAAAGGAGAAATCAGACTTTATTGGATATGGTCCGATTCATGATGGGGTTCACGAATCTTTCAATTAACTTGTGGGGTTATGCTTTAGAAGCAGCTGCATATATCTTAAACAAAGTTCCATTAAAGCAGTCTCTAAGACTCCATATGAGATATGGAAGGGACGGAAACCTAACCTGAAACATATCAAGGTTTTGGGTTGTCCGGCTTTTGTTAAGAGACTTCAGCTAGACAAGCTATATGCTAGGACTGATAGGTGTAGATTCATTGGTTATCCCAAGAAAACTATGAGATATTATTTCTATTACCGTCTGAGCACAAAGTGTTTGTGGCCAGAATTGCAATCTTTCTTCAAAGGGAGTTCCTTGAGGAAGGAATTCATGGTGGACAAATAATTCTTGACGAAATTCAAGAACCCAACGAATCAACGCAAGCTTAGGGACATGTGATGTCAAATGAGCGGTCTTGACTGAGTGATATGTTTTTAGGCTCCAGGGCTTCATCTTTAAATGTTGAAGTGACAGTGTCAGTTCAGGAACTAGTTCAAGAGCCAGTTCAAGAACAAGTCCAACAAGATATTGCAGTGCAGGTTGAATCTGCTACACAGGCTTCCTTGAGAAGGTAAACACGTTCTCGACGTGCACCTGAAAGACTTAATGTGTTGGTGCAAGAGGATGTGATCGATCATAGAGATGGTGACCCGTTGACTTTCCAAGAAGCCATACAAGGTCCAGATTCTGAGAAATGGTGGAAAGCCATGGAATCCAAAATGGAATCCATGAAGATCAATGAAGTATGGACTTTAGTTGATCCTTCAGAGACTTCCAGACCAATTGGTTGCAAATGGGTTTATAAGAGGAAGATTGGAACAGATGGGCAGGTAAAAACCTATAAAGCTCGTCTAGTTGCCAAGGGGTACAGTCAACAAGAAGAGATTGACTATGAAGAAACGTTCTCCCCTGTGGCAATGCTCAAATCTATTCGGATTCTGTTTACGATAGCCGCATTCCATGACTATGAGATTTGATAAATGGACGTGAAAACAACTTTTCTTAACGGAGAGCTTCAGGAAGAGGTCTACATGACTCAACCTGAGGGTTTCACGTTGCCGAATCAAAGTCATATGGTATTCATATTTCAAAGGTCCATTTATGGACTTAAACAAGCTTTTCGTAGCTGGAACATTCGCTTTAACAAGCCAGTAGAAGAGTTCAACTTCGTTAGATGCGATGAAGAACCTTGCGTGTATAACAAGTTTAGTGGGAGCATGGTTGTTTTCCTTGTACTTTATGTGGATGACATATTGCTCACAGGGAATGATATTCCTAGTTGCAAGAGACAAAGTCGTGATTGTCTGATCAGTTCTCCATGAAGGATCTAGGAGAAGCGGCCAAGAACGGATATCTACCGATAGGCACCGGAATTTCTCTTTCTAGGGAGGATAGCGCATCAGTAGGCTTCCATACGCTAGGGCAGTGAGAGGCATCATGTACACCATGACATGTACTAGGCCTGACATAGTCTACGCGCTAAGTGTAGTGAGTAGATATCAGGCAGATCCTGGTGAGGAACACTGGAAGGTTGTTGAGAACATCCTTAAGTACTTGAGAAGGACTAAGGACCAGTTCCTTATTAATGGTAGTTCTAACTTGGAGTTAGATTGATTCACTGATGCAAGTTTCTTGACATACAAGGATGATAGCCGATCCATTTCAGACTATGTGTTTTGTCTGAATGGAGGAGCAGTAAGTTGGAAAAGTTCCAAGCAGGCTACTATAACCGATTCGGTGACTGATGCAGAATACATAGCGGCTTGTGAAGTAGCAAAAGAAGCAGTTTAGATGAGAAAGTTCATATATGAACTCGGTGTGGTGCCTTCGAAAAAGGAAGTGGTTCCTTTATTGTGTGATAACACCGGGGCTATTACCCAGGCGAAGGAACCAAGGTCTCATAAAAAATCGAAACATGTTATGCGGAAGTATCACTTGATACGAGAGATCATTGTACGTGGAGACGTTCAAATCCAAAAGGTGGATGGAAAGGAAAATGCAGCAGATCCGTTCACGAAGGCGCTTGGATCAAAAGAGTTTGACAAACACAAGTTGAAGATCGGATTGAAAGACATAACGAGCTGGGATTAGTTTATAGCATGTTAGATATCGTTACATAGACTAGTAGCGAGTTATGAATTTTTGGACATCAGTTTTATTTATTTATATATTGCATTATTTTTTTCATTTGATGAATTTCATAGGTGTATGATAGAGTCCGAGATTAAATCTAAAAACTTGACATTATGATAGAGATCATAATAAAGAGAATCAAGTTTTGGTATGACTTAATCTGAAACGTTATTGTTCGTAGGATCACTATTCGGACCATAGTGATCTGAAAAGAACAACATGTATGTGATAGGATTCTATGTTGATAGAAATTAGTGGATCTCTTTTACTAAATCACATATGTGGGTGATACACATAATGATGTGATTACTGAACTGACCTAAAGGGAGAATGCTTAATGGTTAAATCACCAATGAACTAATAGTGAGATTTCTCCATAAGGCTAGATTGTTAGTTCTTTCCTAAGACCTGAGATCAACATAGTAAATAGCATTCTATCTATTATTCTTTGACTGGACACCTAGTATGTTAGAGTACTAGTTGGATAGATATTGGGAATAATTAGATGTTTGCGTAGTTAATGACTAATCAAGATGGGATCTGTTTGTGTAAGAGTTTGAGCTCTATGTTGTCAGTAATCACAATGATTGTACAAATCTCTGGTCAGAGTACACTGAATGAATGAATAAAGTTGTTTCTTAGGTTCATTCACCAGTCAGTTATGATTGACATGAAATATAGTTGATGATCTGTAAGGCTGACAATTATAACCATGCCTAAGATGCATCCGGAGCTGTAAAGATGGAAGGAAATACTAACGTTAAATTCACCCTGTTTTGTTTTGAGTAAGGATGTTACTTAAATGAGTAAGGATGTTGCTTCACGTTATCTAGTCATCGAGGAGTGTTGCTAGACGCCAACCTCGATTGGTTAATTAGTGGAGACTAACTGGCTACCTGTTTAGTTATGAACCTACGAGATCACACACTTACGAGTGTCTCGGTATCTGCTTGTGATTGTTAGACAATCAGATTGGAATGCAATTATATTCATCTGCTAGCACAGAAGAATATAATTGTACTTGGTACTCCATGAGGGTTTTACATTAGATGTACGAGCGAGTATGTGTATGGAGATACATGTACTTCAACTATTTGAGATATTATATAAAGGCAAGTGGGAGATTGAAAGTTATATGCCTTTTATGTGATATTAAATAGTTCTGGGGTCAAAACATAATTACTGAAAAGTTTTGTAATATAAATACGTAAGAGAAGAAAGTTTTCTCGGACGACACATTCTTTTGTCAGATCAAAAACCCTATCCACCGGAGAGAAACGATGAACGTGAAAGGTCAATTCCATTCTCGACCAAATCCACACCAATTGTTGACCACAGATCCCGATCTCGGTGTGGATACACGTTGAGGGCTTGTCCATTCAAGTCTAACATCATGTTGCTGTCAGATTCGTCAATAACAGGTAACATCGGAATCGTTCCTCGTGTTTTCTTCGAAACCCTTCGAACCCAATTTTGAACATGACTAGATCTTGAATATGGGTTGTAAAATACGCTTCTGCACCCTACGTAGCAACCCAATAAAGTCCAGGGGATTGGTGGTGTTTGTAATAATAACATTGCCAGAAAAGGCTAGGAAATTGTTGGGTCTAGCCTCGCTCCCACCGAGATATATTCATCCATTCATCACATGATGAATGATGCATTCTCAAAGTTAAATAAATAACCTAAACTACCCGCAAGTGCACGGCATGTGTGTAGTACTTCAGGTGTCGATCCCACAGAGACTACGCAACACAACCTGAACTCTAACTGTGAATCAAACTTGCTAACGAACGAAATATGATTTTAAGAATGAAATACTAAAAGCAAATAAATAAACTAGTTCTTAAGAATGAGACAAACGTTCCAGGAAACCGGTTTCACCACAAGACTACCGAAACCAACAATCAACCTATCTATCATGAAATCCCAGTCAAGTTATCTAAGGCAGACGATCCTAATATGATATCTACCCTCTCTCGAGGCATAGACACGTGATCTAGTCAAGTTGCCCCCTACTTTCGTGCCTGAACTAAACCCATAAGATCTGTGATTCATCCGTTTCACCCTCAACCGCTGCTACCCTACTTTCGTGGCCTAACCTCGGTTGTTCTAAACCTGATCTTCTAGGACTAGAATTCTCCTTTCGGTCCTTCTCCTAACTCCTAACACATGCATCTACGCGGTCGTCAAAAACACAAGTCATTTAAGCACTCGGATAAAGAATAGATAAACGAAAACGGGAAGATGCATTCAAAGATAAATCAAAAGTGGTTCCGGGATATCCATGGGCTAATCCCTTCTCCTAGAACAAACAAACTACTCGATCATGCATCCGTAAACAATCATAAACGAAATAGAAGGTCTAAGGAACATGAAAACCAAACGAAACCGAAGTGTCGGGTTGATCTACAATGCTCCTCGTAAGTCTCCTTCGCAAGAACCTCCTTCTCCTCTCCCTCGATCAAGAACTGAATACTTGGTGAATGAGCTCGACCCTTGGCTCCTCTCCTCTTCTTTCCTTCCTCTGTTCTTTCCTTTTCTCCCTTTCTTTCCTTCTGGACGTTCTGTTCTTCCTTATGTTGCAGTAGCCACCGATTGTTGTCTTTTCATGAGTTTCCATTATTGAATAAGTTGGGTGACGTTTCCATTAGTTCCTCAAGCGAAATATCACTTATTCCTCTTCTCTAAAGTCGTTTTCCTTATTGTATAAGTCCCCAATAAACTTCCATTTGTTTTAAGTCAAATTAACATATTTGAAGTTGCAGGTGACGGTCGCGACCCGCGCGGACAGGGTGAATGACCCGCTCGGGTACGGCGCGGAAGATCGCGCAAGAACGCGATGAAAGGAGGCTGCCCGCTCGGGCTCAAGGGGTGCCCGATCGGGCACAAGGTCTGCCCGCTCGGGCACATGTGCTGCCCGCTCGGGCTCATGCCCCGGGCAGGGTATTTCTCGCCTAACTCGTGCTCAATTTGCTACCCAAAATCGCCATAAAAAATGCCCGCTCGGGCTAGGGAGTTACCCGCACGGGTAGTGACTATTCCATGCCGATTCTCGTCCCGTTTGTCCCGTGATGATCCTCGATGTTGGTACTTTGTTTCGTGCACGTCCTTTAGCTCCGAAATGAACCGAATACGCATAAAAAACCTGTAAGAATATGAAAACACGAAAACAAGTAAAACGGATACGGAATCATACGTAAAGAATCGCATATATATCATAAACATCTCTAAAATCGTGCAAGAAATACGTATGAAAACGAGATGATCAATGAACTCGTAAAACCAATTGTGGCTGTGTGTTCAAGTTCTTGGTTGAGTGAATGAGTGTATGAATTATCAAATTAAACCACAACATGTGATATCAGAGTCTAATGGCGATGTAGAGAGAAAAAGAAGAAGAAAAGACTAAGACGCAATCATAGGAATCAAGAACTGATCGTGAAACATCATAAAGATGATGATATATAAATAGGAGGTTGAGAATTATGATAGTTGAAGGGATTTTTCATTGTGGAAGGGTAAATAATCGTGAGTTTTGATATCTTAAAATTTCATTATGTGCTTCAAGAAGACTATAATACGAGTACACCAGTGATTGAACAAAATAACGAAACAAAGGAGTCACGTCATACATATGTTGCACCGATGACAAATCGACTACCAAAGAATCAGAAGGGTGTGAAATTTGATTATATGCTTATATGATTCTATAATGAGGAAGGTCATACACGAGGAGATGTCGGCTCAAATATGGAAGAATCTTAAGGAAGAGTCTTCACGAACTGTAACCTTAAAAAAATTGTATGTCTCTTTGGTTTTCTAATGGTTGGCTCAAAGTCCATAGAGAACATTATAGACAAGTTCAAGAAGATGATCAATCATTTAAAAAAATTTTAAGCTTGAATAGCTCGAGGATGATCAAATTCTTACTTGTTGAATTCCTCACATGTTCAATACTACCAGAGGATAAGTTCTTATTTTGTTGAAATCTTTATCTAATTAATACGATCAAATAAAGGACATATTGAAGTACAGTCAAAAGAAAACCATCACCTTAGATGAGATAACAAGTGCAACTATTCTAAGAAATTGTAGTTTGTTGCAAGGGGAATCAAAACAAATTTAGAGGGATTATTTATTAGTGGTAGATCACCGAAAAGAAAAAAAAAAGACTAGCAGAAAATACATAAGTCTCATTCAAAATCAAGACGCAAGAGTATCTAAGATTGTTGGAGCTGTGGAAAGAAATGGAACTTCAATAAAGATTGCAAAACCAAGAAACGAAAGCTGGAAGAAGGGGGGAAAATAATGATGAAGAAGCAAACATCATGAGTTTATGTATAGAATCAAAAGTATAGATCATTTCAGAACAAGAAGTATAGATACATTCCAAGTGTGATATGTAATCTGATTTTTTTTATCTTTCGATGAGAAAGGATATTCATATATATTAAAACGCGATACACTCGGAATCTGCAAAGGTTCATTGGTGATAATGAAAAGAAATCTTACATTGACCCAATTATATATTTAGAGGAGCCAAAGGCGCTAAATCAGAGAAATTTATCTAGGCCAATATGCGCATAACACACATTGGTTGTTCTACCTAATCTCTACATCACTTGACCAAGTAGTGATGCAAAGTGGTCGAGCATACTTATATTACCTAGTTTTGTGTTGAAAGACTTATGTGACGTTCGCCGAGCACTTTCCAGTGATTTTGTTTTATTTCGTTACTTTAACCTAGTTTTCAGTTGTGTTTCGATCTTTATAAATAAAGCACCTATTTTAGAAAAATTTAAACCAAGTTTTGATTTTGAGAGTTGTCTTTTTCTTTGTTATTTCTTGAGAGATCAAGAGAAAGAACTCTTGGACAATTTCAATTAGTAACGAATTTATCAGCACTAGATCAAAATTGTTGTGTGTCATCACTACATAGGAGATTCGCTAGTTGAGTCTTAGGAGATTCTAGAGCATCCATCATATTTTAACGAAAAATTGAGGTTTTGTTATCAGTCTATTAGTGGGTTTTATACCTCTTTCCATCCTTACTAAGAATAGAAAGTCAATCGAGGTTCATATCAAGTGGTATCAGAGCCCAATTTTTGTGTTAGAACTATATTTCTATTATAATTAAGTTTATTATGTGTTAATTTTTTATTTTTCTTGTAGGATTAACCAAAGAAAGAAAAAACAAGAGAAAAAAACGAAGAAAAAGAAGAAGAAGAAGTCGAACAAATAAAACAAAGAACGAAAAAGTAAAGAAAAGAAAATTAGAGTATATTAGAACCAGGTTGGGAACTAGGACATAGTTGTTACGTTATACACTTATAGCATTAAATTTAGTTTGATTTGCAAGGAACTAACTCGTGAATTTGACTCTTTGAATTCTCAACTAGATCGAACAAGAGAAATTGGGGAAAAGCAAGGAGAGCGAATGAAACTAGGCAAAACACACTTTCTTGAGTGATTGTTGTAATTCTGGTAAGGAAAATGAAAATGGAAGAGAAAAAGTAATAGGTAAGGGAAATTACGTGGTTTGAGTGTTACTCTCCATGAATCGCAATTACACGAATGAGTCCATGAATCGTCTCCACGAGCGGTGGACTAGGGAAGAAAGAAAGGACATCAAATGGATGAGAGAGAGAGAGAGGATGATTGTGAGTGTAAACCGGGAATCGTTGCAAAATAAATGGCGGTTGGTGCCAAGAAAGGGTGCCACTGCGAGATGAGGTCGACGGGTTTCATGTGCCATGGGAAAGAAGTATTATATACTTGAATATGGCTATTCGCCATTATAAATAAAGATAACAAAATGTATATTTTTCTCACGCGAAAATCTTCTACATATCGTGAGAAAAATAGAGAATCTAGAGAGAAATTATTAGAGAGAATGGGAAAATTTTCTTGCTTTTTAGAGTCATGTAGAAAAAGAAGATTATGAAAAGTGTGTGGTCTTAATAAACTTTTTACCATATTTTTCTCCATATCCCCTTGTAATTTTTTAATAGATATATGTGATAATTTTCTTTATAAGAGTAAAAAAAGAAATAAATAAAATAATTTTTTTATTGACATAAAATCGGTAAAATAATTATGAATAATTGTGTAGCAAATATATTTATAGATTTATAGATATCATCATGGGGTTAGCAGATTATCTCAATCATAATATTTAGAATATAGTCAAAATAAAGGGTTCAGATGTAAGTATCTGAATACCTTAACCAATTATCGTATCGGAATAAACCGAACAAAGGCTGAAATGAGATTCCCTACAAAGCAAACTTTATGCAGACATAGCATCTGTAAAGAATGACATAAAAAATATTAATAAATAGATATAAGAAGGGTTGACACTAGAAGCATAAGGAATTAAGTGTACACGAATAAAATAATAAAATAGAAATGAGTTTAGAGGTTAGGGAAGTGGTCATCTATTACAATCATCGGACTGGTAATTATATAGTTTTGGAACTTAGAAAATAAATCAGGAGTCATGGGCTTATATAAGGGCATTGAAAGCGGTAATTACTTAGTCTTTGAACTAGTAACGTAAAATTCAAGAAACATGAAATTAAAATGATATTTATAGAATCTTATAGACTGGTAATGGAAAATCTGATTGCGGTATTTACTTACTCTTACAGAATAGTAATGTAAAAGTTGAGAAAGATAAAGCATGAGTAGTATTTATTGGTCATGTAAAAGCCAAGTGGGAAAAGTAAAGAGTAAGATGTAATGGAACATAAGTCTTTATTCAACTCCAGGGACATGATCTTATAAGTGTCGACCTATAACAATCTAACTAGCTAAGGAGATAGGGTGTTCATGTAAGAAGCTCACTTGGTTACGTTTATCATACTCACCCCATTTTTGGGGTTGTCTTCGATGGAAGGTCGACAAGGCTAGGATGACTAATGATGGAAATAACGCGGAACTAAGAGGGCCGCAAGGATAAAAGGTGTAGATTGACTTCACGACATTAATATATTTCTCTTTTAAATGTTTTAACGTTTCTCAAACTTTTCAAACTTATACACGTGTGTTTTTTAATAAATTGCAAAGATAATATTTCCGCTATGTACACAAGAAAAAAATTATTTCACAAGTGTTTTCTACATAAAATCTAGTTTCGTCACCATCTTTGTGAAATGAGATGATGGTAGACACCTTGAGACCTTTTGTAAATGGGTTATGGGTGTTACAAAGTGGTATGAAAGCCTCAGTTCTTTTAAAAATGATTTTTGAAAAGGTTTTCAAAGATATTTTGAAAAAAGTGTCAAAGTCGAGTTAATAGTTATGAAATTTGTAGCTAGTTAAAGGTGTTATTGTACAGGTGGGAGGACCACCACCTAGCCATGAAATAGCAAGTGAAATGTTAAGCACACTAACCTCTTTTAGTCTTTCTTAAGTGTTTCTTTATGCTCTCGTGCGGTCATTTAGCACCCTTTTATGTCCATTTGAACAAACACGTTTCAAAGCTTCATTGCCTTGACCCTCGTTGTTGGTATTCATGTGATTTGCGGCGGATCCAAGTTCTCTTCTTTATCATTCATTCCTTAGTATTTATACTCAAATAAATCCTTCAAATGCATTGAAAGGAGCCAAATTAGTTACATAGAAAATCGAATATACAAGGTATTGACCTGATAACTCGATTTAGAAGGTGTTAGGGTTGATGCATTTATGTACTCTAAAAGGTCCATCTCTAAGAATTAGAAGTTGTTATTTGTGCCTCTGTAAGAGCTTTTCTATGCGCACATGTATGCACACATCATCTCTCAGTAATACCAAATCTAGTCCATTGATGTGCGAACTATCTATCAAATAAAAAATGCCTAATATTCACTTACCACAAAAATACGGATTGGTTAAAAAACAGGGTCGAAATCAAAGGACTAATGCAACCTAAACTGAGAATATAACTAAACTAAGACGTATGAAAGTGATGTGATGTGAGGTAAATTCTGAAAATGCTAAAATGAATTATGACAACGATGAGGACATTACGAGCTTCGTGTTACCGGAATTGCAAGGGTGCAACCAACAAAAGATCATAAATCAATCAAACTATCTTGACAACGGGAAATTCATACAAATAAGTAGAGAATGGTTCTCTCGACACCTACATTCCCTAACTACAATAACATGCAATCCTACCTCCCAACAACGATTAACATGAAATTATGGTAGCGTTAAGCATGTAATCCTAATTCCTGAGTCGATTAAACAACCAGTCATATTCTCATTAATCAAATTCAATCAACAATCAATTCACAATCTAACCTCTTTGTTAAAAATAAAATCTTAAGTTATTGAGCGGCCAACACAAGTATTGAACATTCATAGCATTGATCGTAGAACCGGAATAAAGGAAATTTTGGCAGATCTAAGCATTAATGCATATACATAAGCACCCCTTACAAAACCGGTGTCCCTAACCCGCAGCTAAAGGCTTACTAATAACACGTAATTTGTCTTAGAATTTTCATTTCTTTCTAGGATTGATTTTGGACTTTGCCGGCATATTAAGAAGAATTGAGGCTTCTTCTATCTTTTTCTCGTGTTTTGCAGGAAACGAAGATATCGAGACGCAAAGACAAGCAAATTACGTAGGAGCTTTTCTATGCGCACATGTATCCACACATCATCTCTCAGTCATACCAAATCTAGTCCATTGATGTGCGAACTATCTATCAAATAAAAAATGCCTAATATTCACTTACCACAAGAATACGGATCGGTTAAAAACCAGGGACGAAATATAAGGACTAATACAATCTAAGCTGAGAATATAACTAAACTAAGACGTATGAAAGTGATGTGATGTGGGGTAAATTCTGAAAATGCTAAAATGAATTATGAAAACGATGAGGATACTACGAGCTTCGTGTTACCGGAATTGCAAGGGTGAAACAAACAAAAGATCATAAATCAATCAAACTATCTTGACAACGGGAAATTCATACTCATAAGTAGAGAATGGTTCTCTCGACACCTACATTTCCTAACCACAATAACATGCAATCCTACCTCCCAACAACGATTAGCACGAAATTATGGTAGCATTAAGCATGTAATCCTAATTCCTGAGTCGATTAAACAACCAGTCATATTCTCATTAATCAAACTGAATCAACAATCAACATCTTTGGATTCATAATCTAACCTCTTTGTTAAAAATAAAATCTTAAGTTATTGAGCGGCCAGTACAAGTATTGAACATTCATAGCATTGATCGTAGAACCGGAATAGAGAAATTTTGAAAGATCTAAATATTAATGCATAAACATAAGCATACCTTACAAAACCGGTGTCCCTATCCCATAGCTAAAGGCTTACTAATAACACGTAAGTTGTCTTAGGATTTTCATTTCTTTCTAGGATTGATTTTGGATTTTACTGGCATATTAAGAAGAATTAAGGCTTCTTCTATCTTTTTCTCGTGTTTTGCAGGAATTAAAGATATCGAGACGCAAAGACAAGAAAATTTCGTAAAACTACCCTGGGTTCAGAAGTGCCTAATCGAGTGCCTTAGACAACCTTATCGGGCTCATTAAGCAGAAGACGCCCGAAAGAAAACGCACGAACGGGAGGTTTGTCGTGCCGACGGTCGAGCGTATAAGAAACTTAAAACGCATTTTCACGAGAAATAAAAGGAAAAATAAAGGAATCTTGGGAGGATGTAGTTTTCAGAGGGAGGAAGCTTGGGAAGCGATTTTGGGAGCTTAAGAAATCGATTCAAGGCTGGTATTGAGTATAGAGAAGATTGAAACTTCATTTTTTTTTGCTCTTCTCCATGATTTGTATGAAATTCATCTGATTTTGTGTTTTTACCTATGATTTGTGAGTAAACCTCTTTGCCATGAGTTAGGGATGTCTTTGGATTTTTTTGGGTCTTAATGCTTGATTTCGGATTATTCTCTCAAAGTGTTTAATGGGTTATTTTTAATGCTTTTATCCTTGTTAACTTTTGTGTCTTGAAAATCTTCAGTTCCCTGCATTATTTTCATTTTATGTTCTCTTTATATTTTGCTTTTATTTTCTAGCTTGAAAACCATATCTTGATACATCGTCTTCTCTTGAGTCTTAGTTTTGTTGTTCGCACTAATTCCTTGAGTTTAGCCCTGACATTACATGATATGTATACTTGCGGTAGAGTGTTCTAGGAATTAAAACTTGATTTAACTACACGCCTAGGCTTGCATCACTTACTCAATCATGGATTCTGTTGTAAAACAAGAGAAAACAACAATAGACATGATAAAGAGTAAGGAATACGATGCCTCGAACTTCCCTATCTCGTTACCGATGTTCTGATGTTGTTTCCTTTCTTCTCCAACTTCTCATGAGCTTTCCTGTGTGTTTTTTGTCCTCCCTTTGTTCTGAACTGCTCCCTTGCTTTTATTGGCAGTGCCCCCCTTTTTTTCCTTTGTTTTAACCCGGCTTTGGGGTCGTTGTTCCGACATGTGCCCTGCGCGGGCTAAGGTGACAACCCCACGCGGGCTAAGGTGACCACCCCGCGCGGGTTCCTCATTGCGTCAATCCGAGCGGGCTGACCATTAGCCCAAGCCGTGCTATTTCTGCTGGAGGTGCAGCCCGTGTGGGCTAAGGGGACCACCTCGCGTGGTTTCATTTCTTTTCATGGGGCACAGTCGTGTTTTTGCTCCTATAGCTTGATGCTCGGGTATTTCATGTGGTTCCTTGGCCTGAATCTTCTCCGAGTGAAGAGCTTGTATTATTAAAGAACAGTTTAGACCCGAACCATAAGGTAAAGCATCAACTCTAAATCTTAGGACGTAGAAAAACTCTTCAACCCACCACTTAGACTCGAACCATCGAGATCAATGCATTCATGTCAATGTAAAAAATAAATAGCTAGAAACTTATTCTATTGACAGTGGAATGTAAGCGCGTGGAATCATAGAGTAGAAAAGTAAATCTAAAACGTGTCCAACCTAGCAAAGATTGAACGGTATCCATGAAGATATAGACACTTAGGACTGAAACCTAGGGGCAGAATTAAAATATAAGCCATGGATTCATGCACAACTACTAGACTAGCCAGTATCTAAAAGTCCTTTTCAGCAAACCTAGACTTTTGTCCCCGATTCGAAAAAATCGCACAAAAAATGGCTAAAGCTCAAAGTCTCCTACTAGATATCCAGTAGAAATCCTAAGAAAGAAATGACGTAAAATGGTAAAATAAAAAAAAGAAAACAACGTCTAAACATAATCGCAAGCATATCGCTTAAAGAGTACCCCCAGACTTGAACGAAACACAGTCCCGGTGTTCAAAATCTATGAGAGGAACTCGCATGCCAAACCTCGAGTGAGGATAAGGAAAATGAGAACCTGTACACATGGTGTATTCTGTTTTCTCGAGTTTTTGGTAGAACTGGATGTTATACACGTCTACTCTATTGTGGGTGACATAAAAGTGGAGAACCTATGATAAACGTCACACAACCCAAAATAGAAAGAAAACGATACATCATAGTAGCTGGTAGAGAACATATACATGCGAAAAAGGAAAAGAGTTAAGTCCTAGAAAACAAATAGAGGTAGAAAAGAGATTCGAAAGAAAAGAGAAAGAATACAAAGTTCGAGTTGCCTCCCAAGAAGTGCTTGTTCATGGTCTTTAGCTTGACTCTTACGCTTTAGGCGTGTTTGAGATCAGAAAGAGGAAGTATGCCTCTTCTGTCACCTACACGATCAGCATAGTATGACTTTAACCTCTGAGCGTTGGCCATGAAGGATTCCCCATTTCCTTGTCTAAGTCTACGGCTCCATGGTACATCAGTCGGGCTCGGTATTGCTTGGGTGGTTTCTCGGCACTCCAATCGGGATAAGTACGTAAGCAGACGATCGAGGGTGTAGGAGGTGATGCACAAATCTGAAACAACGTAGCCCGCTCGTGCTTGACACTATGCTCGCGTGGGTCCTCTACCTCAGAAAATAATGCACGTGATGGGGTTCCACCTAGTTCACTCAGACTCGAGTTTAGGTATGCAGCCCATGCGGGCTCTTCCTCCCCATGGATGGGATTTGTAAAGCGTCAATTATCCTCTAGAGTTTTGCCCAAGGTGGGGGCGTCTATCTGCATGCGCGGGGTGCTTGATGATCGATAACCCCGCTCGGGTTTTTTGAGTAGCCTGCTCGGACTTCACAGTTCTAAGAAATCTGCCCGTGGTGGGGCGCGATCCAACCCACCCAGATCATGCAATTCAAGTATAGCCCATGCGGGTTGAAGTGTGGGCATACACAGATTAGTGCTCATCTGAAGAGTTGTTAACACCTCCATGACTTCGATGTGTGCCTCGACGTCTTGGGATGATGGAAATAGGCTTCTGGTGCATTCTGTCAATTCTATCTCAACGGGGTGGATGTCACGATGTTCATGTTTAACTTCCCTAGCTAGTTCATCCACCGTGTTAATGTGCATCATGGGTTCAGTCATATACGGCTTCTTGAGCGCATCGTCTAGCTTGAACTAAATGGACTCGTCTCCGAACTTCATGACTAGTCTGCCTTCAGTGCAATATATAACCTTATTAGCCGTGTTGAGGAATGATCTTCCTAAAATGATGGGAATCTTCGGGTTTATCTCTATATCCACTACTACGAAGTCCACTGGGAACCAGAATGTTCTCACTTGTACCGCGACATTCGTCAATATGTCTACAGGACTTCGTACGGACTGATCATCCAAGGTAATCAGCATGTGCGTGGGTTGTAGATCTCCTACTCGATTGAGTTTCTTAACAAGTGACAGTGGTAGCAAACTTACACTCGCTCCTATGTCGATTAGTGCATGCTCAATCACATAACCATAAATTTTCAATGGATGACGAAATTACCTAGATCGGATATCTTTTTAGCCATGGTGGGCTGTTGCATGAGATAGTTAGTGATCATCACTACCTCATTTTCAACTATCATGTTTCTTGTTATTATGTCTTTGAGGAATTTGGCGTAAGAGGGTGTCTTCATGCATGCATCGTAGAATGAGATTGTGATTACAGCTTCCTTAGGAGTTCCATGAATGTGGCGAATTGAGCATCATCGTTCTTTTTCTTTTGGCATGGCTATGGACATACCAGTAAAGCTCTCTAACCCATGGCTATGGACCTACTCGGACATGAACTTAGAAAATGAAACACAAAAGATAACTATATTCGACATGGATAAAGAATGAGATCCCTCCCTATTCTATTACCGACGTCTTCACAACTCCTCCGCGCTCCGGCTTCGTCGCTCCGTCCTACGCCCTCGTATTGCGTTCTGCTCTCTCTCTCCGTCTGCTCTCTGTCGTCTTCTTCGTTCCTCCAGTCTAAATCTCGATTGAATATCCTTCTTTCCTCTTCTTCTTTCTTTCCTTTTCTTCTCTTTCCTTTTTTCCGAGTCTTTCCATTCTTTCCCCCGAGTTTTCCTAATATTTCCCATCGACCGAATCTTTCCTTTTCTTCATGGCGGCGTGTAGGTTAAATGTGCCCGACCGGGCACAAGAGTGAGCTCGTCGGACGCTTCAGCTGATCCAAGATCAGACAGGCTTCATGCATGCATGGGTCGTGCTGCACATTCGGTGGGTTGTTTGTCTCATGTCAATGTAGGGCTGAAAAAATTAAAGAACTTAGTCTACTGACAACGGAGTGTAAGTGCGTGGAAATATAATGATCGAAACAAAATAAAGAATGAAAGGTATGCTCGGAGATATAAGTGCTTGGGATTGAAGCCTAAGGCGAGGAATAAAACTATAGGCTATGGATTCATGCACGACACTAACTAATCGGTATCTAAAGGTATGTTTCAGAAAACCTAGACATTTTTTCCCGATTCGACAAAGTTGCACAAGGCTGACTAAAGTTCGAAATTTTTCGTACTAAATATATGTTCGTCTAATCCTAACAAAACTACGTAAAAGCAAAAATAAACGAAGAACACAACATCTAAATCATAATCACAATCATGACATTCGAAGAATACCCCCCAGACTTGAACGGAACACCGTCCCGTTGTTCAAAACCTAAGAGAAGGACTAACATGCAAAAACTTGGGAAAAAATACGATAGATAGGAACGTGTACACCTGATGCGTGCTTGCTGTCCCGAGTTGATGCAGCTGGACGTACGTGTTTTTTCTTATGTTGTGGATGATTTCGAAGTGGAAAACCTGTAACAAAAGTCACACAATCCAAAGGATACAGTACGATACATTAAGGGTTTTGGTAAGGAGCATGCTTTTGAAAAGAATAAGAGTCGAATTCTAAAAAAACTAAAACAAAATAACTAAAAGGATATAGGACTCGGGTTGCCTCCCGAGAAGCGTTTGTTTAAGGTCACGAGCCTGACAAAAACGTGCTACTCATTAGGTGGACGTCCTCGACGTCGTCGTGTACGTAGCGTCTTGTGTGCATAGTGTGCTCGATAGGGGATCAGTTGGATTCCATGCACGATCAGTCATATCTTCCCTAAGCTCAATCGTATAGTTTCCTATTTTGGGGGCTAGATCGTGCTGTCCAAAGAATTTGGCTGAGCTGTCCATAAGTGCGATTGTGCAGTCCATGAAACCGGTTAGGCACTTGTCTTTTGTTTCCTTCAACGTTTCCGGAATTTGTTGGTGCGTGAGTTTCTTTGGTAACGTCCATTTCAGGTTTAGTAGTGTCTCTTTCTCTGCTGCTTGTGTTGGAGCTTGCGCTTTTAGTTTCTACCTCCTCGGAACCATGTGTTTTTTGTGTGCTCTCTGTATCTCTTTCGGTTTTAGAATCTGTAGGTTCAATTTTCTTCTTTTTTGTAAATCTCGTACTGTTCTTTCAATCTTGGGATCGTATATGAGTAGAATTTTTGTGGAACTTCTCATACAACGGTATCTGCACAAGAATAGATAAGCAACAAAAAAACAAAGTCTAAATCTGATGTATGTAAGGAAGACTCGATAAAAAGATAAGAAAAATGCAGAAAAAATGACTAAGACTCCGGAAAGCACTAAATCTTAATCCAACAAATTCTTAATCTAGATCATAATTAATCCCCGACAACGGTGTCAAAACTGGATGTGCAAACTAACAAGCAAATAAAATACCTAATATTCACTTACCGCAAGAATACGGATCAGTGTAATAGTAAGGTCGAACCCTAGGGACTAATGCAACCTAAGATACGAATATAACTAAACTAAGGCGGATGAAAGTGAAATGATATTGTTAAATTCCGAGAATGCTAAAATGAATTATGATAGTGATGAAGAGAGGCGAAAGACTTGATAATTAAGAACGCTACGGGCTCCGGGTTACGGGAATTGTAAGGGTGCAACAAACAAAAGATCGTAAATTAATCAAACTATCTTGATAACGGAAAATTTATGCTCGTAAGTAGAGAATGATTCTCTCGACACCTAAACTCTCTAACCACAATAACATGCAATCCTACATCTCAGCAGCGATTAACACGAATTACGGTAGAATTAAGCATGCAATCCTAATTTCTGATTCATAATCTAACCTCTCAGTTAAACATGAAATCCTAAGTTACTGAGCGGCCAGCACAAGTATAGATCATTCATAGCATTGATCGTAGTACCGAAATACAAGAAATTTTGAAAGATCTAAGCATTAATGCAAAAACATAAGCATCCCTTACAAAACTGGTGTCTCTAACCCATAGCTAAAGGCTTACTCACTCATGGATTCTTCTCTAAAATAAGAGAAAACAACAATAGACATGATAAAGAGTAAGGAATACGATGTCTCAGACTTTCCTATCTTGTCATCGATGTTCCGATGTTGTTTACTTGCTTCTCCAACTTCTCATGAGCTTTCCTATGAATTTTCATCCTCCCTTTGTTCTAAATCGCTCGCTTGCTTTTATTGACAACACCCCCTTTGTTTCCCTTTGTTTTAACCCGTTTTAGGGTCGTTGTCCCGACATGTGCCCCGTGCGAGCTAAGATGACCATCCCCCACGGGCTAATCATTGTGCCAATCCGAGCGGGCTGACCATTAGCCTGAGCCGTGCTATTTCTGCTGGAGGTGCAGCCCGCGCAAGCTAAAGGGGCCACCTCGTGCAGGTTATGTCTTTTCATGGGGCACAGTCGTGTTTTTGCTCCTTTCGCTCAATTCCTTGAGGAAGAAATTCACGGTGGAGAAGTAGTTCTTGACGAGATTCAAGAACCCGACGAATTAACACAAGCTCATGGACATGAGATGTCAAATGAGTGATCTTGGCTAGGTGATACGTTGTTAGCCTCTAGGGCTTCTTCTTCAAATGTTGAAGTTACAGTGCTCGTTCAGGAACAAGTTCAGGAACCTGTTCAAGAACAAGTCCAACAAGATATCTCAGTGCAGATTGAACCTGCTACACAGACTTTCTTGAGAAGGTCAACACGTTCTCGACGTGCACCTGACATACTTAATCTGATGGTGCTGGAGGACGTGATCGGCCATAGAGATGACGACCCGTTGACATTCCAAGAAGCTATACAAGGCCTAGATTCTGAGAAATGGTGGAAAGCCATGGAATCCGAGATGGAATATATGAAGATCAACAAAGTATGGACTTTGGTTAATTCTTCACAGGCTTCCAGACCGATCGGTTGTAAATGGGTTTACAAGAAGAAGATTGGAGCAGACGAGCAGGTAGAGACCTATAAAGCTCGTCTAGTTGCCAAGGGGTATAGTCAATGAGAAGGGATTGACTATGAAGAAACGTTCTCCCCTATGGAAATGCTCAAATCTGTTCGGATTCTGCTCGCGATAGCGGCGTACTATGACAATGAGATTTGGCAGATGGACATGAAAATAGATTTCCTTAACGGAGAGCTCCAGAAAGAGGTTTTCATGACTCAACCTGAGGGTTTCATGTCACCAACTCAAGGTCATATGGTATGCAAGCTTCAGAGGTCCATTTATGGACTCAAGCAAGCTTCTTGAACCTAGAACATTCGCTTTAACAAGGCTGTTGAAGAGTTCAACTTTGTTAGATGCGATGAAGAGCCTTGTGTGTACAAGAAATTTAGTGGGAGCGCGGTTGTCTTCCTTGTGCTTTATGTTGATGACATATTGCTCATGAGGAATGACATTTCGGCATTGCAAGAGACGAAGTCATGGTTGTCTGATCAGTTCTCTATGAAGGATCTAGGAGAAGCAGCCTATATTTTGGGAATAAAGATCTATAGGGATAGATTGAAGAGGTTGCTTGGAGTGTCACAATCCCAGTACATCGATAGTATCGTGAGACGATACAACATGGAAAGTTCCAAGAAGGGCTATCTACCGATAGACACTGGAATTTCTCTTTCTAGGGAGGATTGTCCTAAGACCTCGGAAGAAAGAGAACGCATCCTTCCCTACGCTAGTGCAGTGGGAGCCATTATGTACTCTATGACGTGTACTAGGCCTGACGTAGCCTACGCAGTAAATGTAGTGAGTAGATATCAGGCAGATCCTGGTGAGGAACACTGGAAGGTTGTTAAGAACATCCTTAAGTACTTACGAAGGACTAAGGACCAGTTCCTCATTTATGATGGTTCTAACTTGGAGTTAGAAGGATTTACTGATGCGAGTTTCCCGACAAATGAGGATGACAGTCGGTCCATTTTAGGCTATGTGTTTTGTCTGAATGGAGGCGCACTAAGTTGGAAGAGTTCCAAGCAGACTACTATAGTCGATTCGGTGACTGAAGCAGAATATATAACGGCTTGCGAAGCAGCTAAAGAAGCGGTTTGGATGAGAAATTTCATAGGTGAACTTGGTGTTGTACCTTCGATAAAGAAAGTCATTCCTTTACTGTGTGATAACACTGGAGCTATTGCTCAGGCGAAGGAACCCAGGTCTCATCAGAAATCGAAACATGTTCTGCAGAAGTTTTACCTGATACGAGAGATCATAACGCGTGGGGACGTGCAAATCCAGAAGGTGGATGGTAAGGAAAACGCAGCAGATCTGTTCACGAAGGCGCTTGGGTCGAAGGAGTTTGACAAGCATAAGCTGAGGATCGGATTAAGAGAGATAACTAGCTGGCATTAGTTCATACACATGTATCGAGTTGTATTTTTAGACAACGATTTTATTTTAATAATATATGGCATTATTTTCATTTTGATGAATTTTCATAAGTGTATGATAGAGTCCAAGATTAAATCTGAAACTTGACATTATGATAGAGATCATAATAAAGAGAGTCAAGTTTTGGTATGATTTAATTTGAATTGTTCTTGTTCATAGGATCACTACACGGACTATAGTGATCCGGAAAGAACAACATGTATGTGATAAGTTTCTATGTTGATAGAAATCAGTAGATCTCTTTTACTGAATCACATATATGGGTGATACACATGATGATGTGATCACTGAACTAACCTAACGGGAGAAATGCTTAATGGTTAAATAACCAATGAACTGTCATTAAGATTTCTCGAGATATTTAGATAGTTAGTGTTTCCTTAGACGTGAGATCAGCATAGTAACTAGCATCTCATTTATTATTCTTTGATTCTGGACACCTAGTATCTGAGAGTACTAGTTGAATAGATATTGGGAATAACTAGATATTTGCGTAGTTAGTGACTGATCAAGATGGGATCCATCAACTCTTGGTAAGAGTTAGAGATCTATGTTGTCAGTAATCACAATGACTGTACGAATCTCTGGCCAAAGTACATTGAATGAATGAAGAAAGGTGTTTCTTAGGTTCATTCATCAGTCAGTTGTGATTGACAGGAGACATAGTTGATGATCCGTAAGGCTGACAGTTATGACCATGCCTAGGATGCATCCAGAGCTGTAAAGATGGAAGGAAATACTAACATCAACTTCACCATGGTTCGTTTTGGGTAAGGTTGTTACTCAAATGAGTAAGGATGTTACTTCACGCCATTCGGTCGTTGGGGAGTGTTGCTAGATGCCAACCTCGATTAGTTAATTAGTGGAGACTAATTGGCTACCAGTTTAGTGATGAACCTACGAGGTCACACGCATACGAGTGTCTCGGTATCTGCTTGTGATTGTTAGACAATCAGTGTGGAATACAGTTATATTCATCCGCTAGCACCGAAGAATATAGTTGTATTTAGATTTCTTTTGGGGTTAGTATATTAGATGTACATGCAAATATGTGTATGGAGATACATGTACTTCGACTGTTTGAAATATTACGTAAAGGCAAGTGGGAGATTGAAAGTAATATGCCTCTTATGTAATATTCCTATAGTTGCGGGTTTAAGTGTAATTATTAAAAGGTTAATAATTATATAAGAAACGAAAAACAGGTTTTCAACATCAGATTTAAGAATCACAAAATCAAAACCCTAATACCCGTCAAAAGAAAAACAAAGAACGAAAAACAGTTTTCGTTCTTCCCGAATCCTGCACCAACGGTTTGAAAGCAGATCCGATCTCGGCGTGGATACGATTAGAGGGCTTGTGCTATCAAGTCTCATAACTGACAATCACACGTTTAACGTTAACAGGTATATTCAAAATCGTTTCTGAATCTGTTCGTCGTTGAACCCCGAAAAACAATCCAAATATGACTAGATCTAACTATTCGGGTTGATAAAACACGCTTCTGCACCCAAATCAACCCAACACTGCTCTCAGGAGTTAGTCGACCTCCATGTCCAACCTATTGAAAAATACATAGTGGGGTGTGTTGAGTGGCATGAGGAAATTTCTTCCGTTGTGAAAGCATCAAGCACATTATACATGACTAACCTCAAAAGGAGAAGTGGAGAGCATGTTACCGTTGTGGAAGCCCGGATCATAGGATCCGATATTATCTTGAATCTACACCAGAAAAAATGTGTTAGTTAGGCTAGTGCCACAAACTACTTTCAAATGTCCGGAGGATCAAGGTTCTAAAAGAGGGGAATTGCAACCAAGATTTTACGCTTTTGGGGGCATAGAAAAGAAAGAGATGGCTGATAATGAGGAATCAACCTCAATTGCGTGTTAGTTCTTATACAGTTTCTTTTGTATGTATGGTGATATCATAATACTAAAAACTATGGTGTAAAATGTAGGAATCAATTTAGTATCAATGGGCATAGATAATGCCATGTTGTAGGAACCCTTCTAGGTAGTGAAACGCTAACTCGCATGTTATTTGACACAGTAGTTTTGTTAACTTATCTATAGCTGATCAACTATCAATCAAACCAAGGGCTAACATCAACATGTTGCGCGTGCATACCCCCGGATGTTAGACGTTGAATTCTCTAGTCCTTCGAAAGGTTTCAATAGTGATAGAAGAGATTGAGATGACCCTAGATCTTATCGTAATCCCGATGTCTAGATACGATGTCATCTTTGGAATGGATTGACTATCTAAGCATCGAACGATGCTAGATTGAAAGCGTGCACAAGTACGGTTCCAAGGATAGGAGAAAGAAATATACTATCAAGGTTGAGGATTTGGAGTGGACTCTCATTTATCTCAACCTTACACATAAATCAAATGAAAATCGAGGTTGCAAGGTATACCTCGCTACATTAGAAAGAAAAGATGTATGATTAGCACTTCAAGCGGAAAATATTATATTGGTAGAGAATTTGTGGAGGTATTTGTGGAGTTGAAAGGTTTAAAACCGTCAAGGTGATATCCTTTGAGATTGAATTAGAGCTAGGCACCGCAAAGCTTCATATATTATGGCAGCAACGAAAATGGTAGTGCTGGAAAAGTAATTGGACGAACTATTGGAGAATGTTTTATATGTCCAAGTTAGGGGCACCTATCCTTTTTGTTAAAAAGAAAGACGTAAGGTTTTGCTTTGCATATATTATCGTGCATTGAACCGAGCGAATATAGAGTTATTAGACAAATTTAAGGGTGCCACATGGGTTTCCAAGATCGATTTTGCTTTAGCATATCACCAAATTCCATTATCTAAAAAAGATATTAGGAAAACAAAGCTTAGAACTCGATATAGACATTTTGAGTTTGTAATTATGTCGTTTGATTCAACAGTGTGTTTAGAGAATAATTGGAGGAATTTTTCATTATATTATTGATGATATCTCGGTTTATTCCAAGAGTACTAAGGAGCACAAAACTCACGTAAGGTTAGTGTTGGAGAACCATTTCTTCGCCAAATTAAAGAAGTGTAATTTTTCGCAGAATAAAGTAAAATTTATGGGTTATATCGTGTCAGGGGAAGGGGTATCGGTAGACCCATAAAAGTGTCTACGACAATGGATTGGTCAAGAGCAAAAAATGCGACGAAAATTTGCAGCTTTTTAGAACTAGTGGATTATCGATGTTTGGTCAAGAGCTTCTCTAATGTAACAAAATTGATGACAAAGTAACAGGAATAGCAAATTACCAGTATATTGGCAGAAAAGTGCTCCAATTTGGTTCACCACATTAGGCAACAACTACTAGATATTGGCAAATGATGTAGCATCAACTACTGAATATTAGTAGAGACAACTATTAAGACATGCAAATAGAAGACAATCTACAACTACCTAAGAATTTTGTGCTTCTCTTGTTAAAGAGTTGGCACCCCCATACATACCGAATGAGCAGGACTGAGAACTATAAAAACCAAAAGGATGTTACTTGGTTACTGAATCAATCGTCTGCGTAGCTCTTCGTTTCACAGGCTTGTCTGGAACAAACCTAAAGAATGTTTTGTGGAACAGAAGTTGAAAGTAATATGCCTCTTATGTAATATTTTAAGAGTCACGGGTTTAAGTGTAATTATTAAAAAGTTAATAATTATATAAGAAACGAAAACAGGTTTTCGGAATTACATTTACACAATCGCTAAATCTAAACCCTAAAACTAATAGCCGTCAAAAGAAATACGAAGAACGAAAACAATTTCGTTCATCGGAGAATTCCGCACCAACGGTTGGAAAGTAGATATGATCTCGGTGTGGATACGCATAGAGGGCTTGTGCTATCAAGTCTATCACATCCGACAATCACACGTTCAACACAAAAAGGTATTATGAAATTGTTTCTAAATCAGTTCGTCGTTGAAACCCAAAAACCAAACCTTAAACATGACTAGATCTCATATTTGGGTTGGTAAAACACGCTTTCGCGCCCTAAGTCAACCCAACAGTGGTATCAGAGCGTCTGGTCGTCTGTTTAGGATTAGGTTTTTGGATTTTTTGTGAAAATCGGATCGAAAAACGTATATGCGCATGCTGCCCTGAGCAGCGGTCGTAACTCTAGCCGGCCGCACGAGGGCCGTCGGTCGAAGGCGAAGGGTCGGCGCATCCTAGGGTGACTAGCGCGGCATAGGAGAGGCCGAAAAACGGCTGACGTGAAGCCTATGCGCGAGGAGAGAGACCGAGTCGAGCGGGCGCGAGAGGGAGGAGTCGCGGCGAGAATCGAGCTGGCGTGAGGAAGGGTTGCGACGGTCGACGACCCTTCGCTAAGGGGCGAATCGACGGCAGGATTCTGGTGCAGACGGCAAACGGCATGGGTGAAGGGTTTCAGAAACCCTAACCCTAGCCGACCGATGCAGTCCGATCGCAGTGACGTCTCACCTCAACCGCACGGTGCCCTCAGCCCGACCGAGCGGTCCGTGTGTTCCAGCTAGTCCGACCGATGCTTCTTCACGGCTGGAACAGTCATCCGGTGAGAGGGCGACGGCGGCTGGGTTTTCAGAAACCCTAGCGCCTCTTGCCCGAGCGGGCGCGACGCGTGAGACCGACGGGCACGTAAACCCGCTTGTGCAAAATCGAAAAAAATAATTTAAAAATAAATTAAAATTAAAAATTAAAGAATTTAAATTTTAAAATTAATAATTAAGTTCTTAGACGATAAATTGTTTATCGTTAGGCTTTTCCTTCATCGTAGACGTTTGAATAGGTTCTCGTTTACATGGTACGGCCTGACTACCAGGAGGCATGTAGTTCAAGAATTCGATTCGTACTTCTATGACATCAGATGTCTAGTGGGAGGGATCAATTAGTTTTTGTAAACGCCTAGACTACCCGGGGATATGAACTTAATTGTTATCCGACCATGAGCTGAATGATGAACTTAACTATATCGATAAGAACGACCTGACTACCAGGTGACTATGTGATATAGAGCTGAAGTTAACTCACTATAAATTTTATGGGGATAAAATTTATAAACAATATATTTTATATATTTGGGAAACGTCTTGACTACCAAGGGGCTCAGACATATAGTTATAGATTGATGCTAATTGGAATAAGATTTCTAATATTATCGTAACATTGATTAGCGAATATATCATTTAGATGAAGTCCATGTCTTAATGATATATATACGATGTCTAACTCTCTGTTGTAAATTTTCCTTTCGTTTTAATATCTCCTGAGAATGTCTCAGTTCAACTTGCGTCCAATCCTCGAGACCAACAAGCTAGTTGGTGAGAACTTCGGCGAATGGCAACACAATTTGCGCCTGGTGTTGACACATGAGAAGCTGATCGATGTGATCGATAAACCGGCTCCTCAAGTGCCAGACCCAGTGAATGACGAGGCTTTCAGTGAATACACCAAGTACGAAGAAACGTGCATCACTATCAAGTGCCTCATCTTGGTGTCAATGAGTGGCGAACTCCACAAGCAACACGAGCATATGGATGCCAAGCAGATCATGGAACATCTGAAGAAGATGTTCGGTGAGGAGAGTCGGACGGCAAGGTCTAAGTTGTCAGAAACTTTATTTATGTCCGCTCTGAGTGAGGGCTCTCCTGTGGGACCCCATATTCTATGGATGATCAGTCTGATAGAACAGCTTGAGAAGTTGGGGTGTACCTTCTACAAGGAGATGCAGCAGGAAATGATCTTGCACTCACTTCCGAAGTCCTTCTCCCCTTTCGTGGTCAACTACAACATGAACAAGCTAGACGTTGAGTTGCATGAGATGCACAACATGCTCACTGAGTATGAGAAACAGATGTCCATTGGGAAGAGGGTATCAGGATCTGTGTTGATGGTTGGGCAGTCCTCTTATCAGAAGAGCAAGGGCAAGAAGAGGCCCAGGACCAGGCAGAGCGCGCCTAAGACTGGTATGACCAGGGCAAAGGGCGGCACCACCAAGTCCGACCAATCAGATGCTGAGTGTTCTTCTGCAAGAAGAAAGGACATTGGAAGAGGAAATGCAATGAATACATGCAGTCTCTCAAGGGCAAGAAACAAGGTAAGACATTCATGAAAAATGTTTGCATGATTTTCTTAACCACTATTGATTCATCTAGATGGGTATTGGATACCAGTAGTAGCTTTAACGTCTGCAATATGTTGCAGGGGCTGAGGATCAGTAGGAGGTTCAGAAAGGGAGAATTCAATCTGAAGATTGGAAACAGCGCAAGTGTTGCTACTCTAGCTGTAGGATCGATTTCTCTTGTAATGCCTACGGGCAAGACTTTGTTGTTAGAAGACTGTTACTACGTTCCTAAATTTGTTTCGAACGTTATTTCTATTTCTATGCTTGATAGACGTGGATTTCGAACAGTCTTTAGTAATAACATTTGCTCTGTTTATCATGGTGATGATGCATATGTGAATGGTTATTTGCAACAAGGGATTTATGTCTTACCTGATGTTAACATTGAACAACTTAACATGTATGTTTCGGGCCATAAGAGAGAGGTAGATGATCGTCAAAGATAGACGTACCTTTAGCATTGTAGACTCGGTCACATTAGTGAGAAGAGGATAAACAGGTTACATAAAGATGGTCTTCTGGGCCATTTCGATTACGAAATCTCATGTAACTTGTGAGTCATGTCTCGCTGGTAAGATGACCAAATCTCCGTTTAGTGGAACCGGAGAGAGAGCTACAGAACTCCTAGGACTCATACATACCGATGTATGTGGACCTATGAGAGTTCAAGCCAAGGGTGGATATTCATATTTCATCACATTCACTGATGATATGTCGAGATATGGATTTGTGTTCTTGATGAGACATAAATCCGAGTCTTTTGAACTGTACAAGAGATTCCGCAATGAAGTGGAGAAACAAACCAGAAAGAGTATCAAGGTGTTGAGATCTGACCGGGGCGATGAATATCTTAGTCATGAATTTATCGATTATCTTAGGCAAAATGGGATTTTGTCTCAATGGACTTCTCCTGGAACACCACAGCATAATGGTGTATCAGAAAGGAGAAATCGGACTTTATTAGATATGGTCTGATAACACGTAATCCGTAGTAGTTTTTATGTCATTCTTAGGTCTAGTTTTAGGTAGATTTATTAGATTTCATTCATTTATCGAGTCTATTCGAGGATTTCATCTACATTTCGTGTTTTGTGTAGGAAACGAAGACATGACGAGAAACACGAGAGATATTGGCAATTTAACCCCAAAATGACAAGGTTCAGCTTGTGCAAGACCGTGGATTGAAGAGAACGTGCAAACACCAAGCGAAAGGAGCGAAAACATCAACTTAGGTCATGCACGATCGGGCATCAGACGCTGTGCCCGCTCGGGTAATTGATGCCAAGACAACCCCGTAGCTTTACACGACTCGGGGACTCAAGGAACATGGTCGGGCATGCGTGCCCGATCGGGTGGAATTGAGAGGGGGGGACTCAAGGACAATTCAGTGCCATTAGAGACACACTTGGAAGGATCGAGAAGGACGGATCTACGGATCCGAAGCATGGAGTATCTATTGAAGACATTGGTCGATGAATAGGGAGCATTCTCTTTCTCTTTCTATGTCGAATTTAGATTTCTTTTGTGTTTCGTTTCCTGAGTTCATGTTCAAGTAGATCTATTGCCATAGGTTAGAGAGTATTGCCAACATGTAATGAAGTCTTGTGCTTAATGAATGGTGGATCTTAATGCTTTCATACTTGTACGCCACTCGTTATGAATGAATTCGGTATTTTATCATGTTTTCAGATCTTATGGTTGTTCTTAATGCTTTCATTACCTGTACGCCACTTGAATGAATGATGTTAGGAGTCTAATAAACCAACGCCAGGGCATTAGGTTTCGGAACTTAGCCATGATTTAGGGTTTAGCCGGTTTAGAATCTACGCCAGGTCAATCGGTTAAATCTAGGGATTAGGATAGCGGTCGTAATGCGTCTATCCATGTAAGATGCGCAATGGATACATTGGTATATGCATGGTAGATAGTGGACAAGTCTACGCCAGTCAGTTCCTATAGGAGAGCTTGAATTCCCTTAACTCATGATAGTATCTAAGACCAATTATCTCGTTAGAACTTCGATACATCGTTGTGCAACTCTTGATACCTATGGTGATTTGTCGCCGAGTCATTCCCATCTTAGGTTTAGTTTGCATTTGCATTTGCATTTCATTCACCATTAGATTCATCACGTCTTACTCATTAGTCTAATAGCTTATAAGTCGCATCAATTCCTTGTGTTTGACCCTAGTTGCTACACGATCCGTATTCTTGCGGAAGCGTTAGTCTAGGTAATTTATTACTTGATATAACGCACATCAAGTTTTTGGCGCCGTTGCCGGGGAATTGAGCGCATCTTTAGAGTTAGGAAACTTTTGATTAAGACATAGTCCTTTCCGGAGTCTTCATTTGTTTTTCGTCTTTGTTTTATTTCTTATAGAGTAAAAAAAAAAAAGAGAATTTTTACCTCTCGGAGCTTAATCGAATTTTGTTCTTTATTTTGCGAGGTAAAATGAACAACAACAACTTTTGGAGTGCCGATATAGCTGAGATGAACTATCAATTTTCAGAACCTCGTCATATGCCATATCACTCATACCGTCCATCGGAACAATTATGGGAACAAGATGTCTTGGGAAACACCGATGGTATGCTGAATAGACAATATGAATTTGGGAATTTTCAGCCATGGATGCAACCCCAAATTCAGAATTATCCATCATATGAACCCCCACATCCGAAACAAGAAGCTAATGCCGAAATTATGTCCATACTTGCTCAAATCTTACAAACAACAAAAGATCAAAGCAAAGAGATTAGAAAGATAGGAGCAATTTATAGAGACATGATTAATGAAGAAAAGATCTTCGGCAAAGAAGTTGCACAATTCGCTGCAAATACCTACAAACCACAAGGAGTTCCACCGGAGAGTTTGGAAACAAATCCTCATGAGCATGACAACGAAATATACCTAAGGAGTTGTAAGACGGTGGATCAACCCATTCTTCCAACATTTGAAAAGGAAGAATCATCTAGAGTAGTAGCGAGAGAGACTAGCAACCTCATAGAGCACAAAGAGGAGGAAGAAGAGCCTAAATATGTCAAACCCGAACCTAGACCACCTCCCTTGCCGTTCCCACAACGTCAACGCATAAAGACGGTAGATAAGCCAAATCCCTCAATGAGTGAAAAAAGAGATGTACCTAACATAGGAGTGGATAAGGCTATGGACATTGATAGGAATATGACGAAACACGAAATGGAAGTAGAGTTCAGCTTAGTGGACACACTTGAGCAACCATGTGTCATAGATTTTGTGTTCCACGAAGGCAACTTTGAGAGTTTAGCCGTGGAAGTTAGTGATGAAACTCAGAATACAGATTCCTTAGATATGAATCTCTTAGCAGCTGGAGAAGATTCATACAAGATACAAAACGAGCTACTTGCCAATGAAAAGAAAGAGGAATCCACCGAACAAGACTTCCACGCGACACAAGCTACACGCGGTACAAATCAGTACATGAACAATCCCAAATTGCCGCGAAGCTACACCCAACGTCCAACACACAATTGGGACGTTGACAAGAAACCCAAGGTGAAGATGAAGCCTTCACCACAAAGGAACCTCACTAATCCGCGTGCCGCACTCTATCGAACACACTATGCACGCGAGACGCTACGAACGCGACGACGTCAAGGACGTCCATCTAATGGGTAGCATTTGGTCAGGCTCGCGACCTTAAACAAGCGCTCCTCGGGAGGCAGCCTAACCGGTTTTCTTGGAGATACAACCGGAACTATAGACAGCTTGACCAGAATTTTTGGACAGCACGATCTAGCCCCCAACTTAGAGAATATCATGATCAAACCTAGGGAAAACATGATCGATCGTGCAAGAAACCTCACTTATCCGTGTGCCACACCCTATCGAACATATTATGCACGTGAGACGCTACGAACGCGACGACGTCGAAGACGTCCATCTAATGGGTAGCATTTGGTCAGGCTCGCGACCTTAAACAAGCGCTCCTCGGGAGGCAACCCGAGCATATCCTTTAGTGTTTTTATTTTTGAATTTTTGGACTTTTCTTTTTCATATTTTTTAGTTTTAGATTATTTTAGGATTTAGGGACTTAAAGATCTACGATTTTTGCTGCGTATTGTTTTCCACGTCTAATTTTTTTAGTAATTGCAGCACTACCCGATCGGGCATCATCTCACCACCCGATCGGGCATATTTCAGAAATTG
>CM071863.1:39074060-39100052 GCA_036759665.1 Gynandropsis gynandra
GAGAAGTGCTCCTTTTGGTGGGATAATTGGACAGGTCTTGGAGCTTTGATTGATTTCATTGGTGAGGACGGACCGAGGATGCTTAGGATCCCTTTGTCCGCTAAGGTTACGGAGGCGGTTTCCGAAGGAAGTTGGAGTCTTCCGGGGGCAAGAAGCAGCAAAGTTGAAGAAGCCCTTATCCGTATATCTTCCATGACTCCGCCATCGGCGGACAGAGGCGAGGATGTCTTCTTATGGAAAGCATCACCGACCAGCTTTAAACCTATGTTCAAGTCGTGTAGGACATGGAATTTGATCCGAACCCCTACTCCGGTTCTCCGGTGGACGGATGAGACGTGGTTCAAGCAAGCGCTCCCTCGTTATGCCTTCACTCATTGGACCGCAATGTGGGGCCGTCTCCCCACGAAGGACAGGTTAGCTCGTTGGGGTGTACCTTGCGAAGAGAGATGTTTACTGTGCCAAACAGGTAATGAGTCGCATCTTCATCTGTTTTTCTCCTGCCAATATAGCAGCGGGGTGCTCTCTCATTTCACTAGGTCTAGGTGGCCGGGTCTCCCCATGGATATACATGGTATTAGCCATTGGATAGCAGATTCAGTGATCTCTTCGGATGAGTTGGTTGTGTTAAGAATTTTGATACAAGCAACGGTCTATTTCATCTGGCAGCAGAGGAACAAAAGATTATTCCACATTGATTCGTCTTCGGTTTTGGAGGCGCGAGTTCAGGTTGATCGACTAGTGCGTAACCACATCCTTTCCTTGCAGGAGTTGACTCCGGGACAATCCAACATTAGTTTATCTATTTGGCATTCCATTTTGATGTAGACTTGCTCTTGTTATGTGTGAGGGCAGTTATGGATTTCTTGTATTTTGTGGTTGTGGGTCGGTGGGATTCTGTTTTTTGTAACCAATGTGAGGGTTCTGTCTTCAAAGCCGTTGCTTACGTTCGGCTTTAGGTTGTACTTAACTATTTTATGTATATAAAAGGAACATTTTATAAAAAAAAAAAAATATATATATATATATATGCAATTTAATATATATATATATATATAAAGAGAATATGATATGAAAACTTCTCAATCGTATTTGAATTTCCTAAAATCTTCATGAATCATATATTGTTAATCAAATTATTTGACATAATATCTGACCTGATAAAACAACAAATTTTTCATCAGATTAAAATCACATAAATATCACGTCAATCGTCTACCAATACGAAGTGATAAAAAAATGAAAATGCAAAGGTGATTCAGTTGTTCTTGAATATCGGGAGATCTTTTAGAGTACAAGAGAAATTATCTGGTGCGCCGTTTATAGCTTAAGTTCTATTGATGGCTGTTGATTTTCGCTTCGGGCAATAAGTAATCGACGGCTAATAAATTGTTGTATGGGAGAGGTGAAGCACAATGAGAAGAGGGATGAAAGCGGGAACTTTTATATAACAGACAACAAGTCATCTGGGGTCTTCCTAACTTGCTCTGTTTCTCACCTTCCGAGAAAACCCTCCTTTCCCTGAAAATTTTATTTTTTTCCTCTGAGAATCTTTGCTCCTAGAAATCTCGAACAAATGGAGAAATGGGTTAAATCTTCGCATTACAAGGCGTTCGTGGTGTTTCTTCTTTTCCTTCAAGTAGTTTCTCGGTCTCATGCGAGGCCACGCACTTTTCAAGGTGATTATCATTATCCCAAGAAAATGCAGGAAAACTAAGAACTTTTGCATGAATCTTGTATTCTTGGTTACTTTGGGCTTAACCCTCTTGATGTTTTTTGGCTGCTTTCGAGAAACTGCAAAAGAACGGGAACGGGCTTCTGCTGTGATTTCAGTAAAAGGACAACTTTTTCTTTGATTTCCGTTTTGCTGTTTCGTTCTGCTTCCGAGAAGATGCGAGAAAATGAGAGTTGATTAATTAGTTTAGTCTTCAGATTCTCTGTTTTTCCTGAACTTGCAAGACTCATGTTTTTTCTTTGTCACAGCGCCGAGTTTCATGCGCTTCGTGAGAAACGCGACGGACTTTGCGTCGGAGGATTACTACGACTACATAATCGTCGGCGGAGGAACGGCAGGTTGCCCACTGGCGGCGACTCTGTCAGAGTCCTACCGCGTTCTTCTCCTCGAACGCGGCGGTGTTCCGTACAACAGAGCCAATCTAATGTCACACGACGGTTTCTTGGCGACCCTCACAGAGGTCAACAACATCGACTCGCCGGCTCAGCCCTTCACTTCCGAGGAAGGAGTCCCTAACGCCCGAGGCCGCGTCCTTGGAGGAAGCAGCGCTATCAACGCTGGGTTCTACAGCCGAGCTGACCGACAATTCTTCGAAAACTCTGGTGTGAATTGGGATCTTCAGACTGTGAATCAATCCTATGAATGGATTGAGACGGCTATTGTGTACAGGCCTCAGCTCAGGACGTGGCAGTCAGCGGTTCGGGATGCCTTGCTTGAGGTCGGGGTTCAACCCTTTAATGAGTTCAGCTTGGAGCATAAGGTGGGGACTAAGATCGGAGGGTCCACATTCGACCGTTTTGGGAGGAGGCACAGCTCTGCAGATCTCCTCAGGTATGCAAGAGCTGCCAACATTAGAGTTGGGGTGTATGCGACCGTGGAGAGAATCTTGTTGGCCTCTTCTCCCGGTGATTCACCTTCTAATAAGGTTTCTGCCATTGGAGTCGTTTACCGCGATCAGTTGGGACGGTACCATCATGCATTGGTGAGGGATAGGGGAGAGGTGATTCTGTCAGCAGGCGCGCTCGGGAGCCCTCAGTTGCTTCTCTTAAGCGGTATTGGCCCGAGGGCTTATCTCTCTTCGTGGGGAATTCCTGTGGCGCTGCACCAACCCTACGTAGGGGAGTACTTGTACGATAACCCTAGGAATGGTATCTCCATTGTTCTTCCAGTTCCACTAGATAACTCACTCATACAAGTTGTGGGAATAACTGAAGTCGGGGCTTTTCTCGAAGCTGCTTCTAATGTGATCCCTTTTGCGTTGCCTATCCGTTCTGTTTTCGTCAGAGCGCCTGCTGCCCCTCTGTACGTACCTGTGGCTACAATCATGGAGAAGATTGTAGGCCCCTTGTCCACTGGTTCTCTAAGGTTGGCCTCGACAGATGTGAGGATTAACCCGCTTGTTCGCTTTAACTACTTCAGCAATCCCTTGGATCTGGAGAAGTGTGTTAATGGAACCAGAAAGGTTGGGGAGATGCTCAGGAGCCAATCTATGGAGAACTTCATGTTCAGGGAATGGTTTGGCGTCAGGAGGTTCAGGTTTGTTGGGCCTGCATTACCAGAGGATCTATCGAATGATCGAATGATGGCAGAATTCTGCAGGAAAACGGTGAGCACGATTTGGCACTACCATGGAGGCTGTGTCACGGGAAGAGTGGTAGATACGGACCTTCGTGTAATAGGAGTTGATGGTCTCAGAATCGTGGATGGATCAACGTTCAATATCTCACCGGGGACTAATCCTCAAGCAACATTGATGATGCTTGGAAGGTATAAACTATAAAAATGATCTTTGGCAGTCTCTTGGTATTTATCAGTGCTTAAGACTGATGATCGATTACTGATATGCTCATGTTGTCTGCAGATACATGGGATTGAAGATGTTAAAGGAGAGATTGCGATACAAGTGATCCCGCAGATGGATTTCATTCAGTTGTGTTGCTTAATGAGTCAGATGGGCTCCATCCGTTGCACTGCTCAATTCATTGAATTACTCGGCATCGCCCAGTTCTGCTTCTTGATTTTTTCCGTTAGTTCATTGTTTTTCATTGTATTTTGCTTTTGTAGCTCTTGATCAGATGATTCTACAGTTCTTTTGTTCGTTCATTCATTTGTTGGACATAAATGGCTGATACCTGTAATAGGAGATTCTTTGGGTACTGTAAGCAGAAGAGAATATGGTTGAAGCAAGAGAAGGGTCGTCTTCGATGTTACTGATTCACTTTCAGGAAGATGAAGCAAATAACATGTTCTTCAATGATTATGATTATGACAAATGTAGAAGAATGAAAATGATCACAACTCTGAGAGGAACGGGAAACAACGTTAACTTCTTCCATGAAAATTGGTCTCAGCTCAGGCCTTGCTGTGAGTTAGAAAGTAAAACTGGTGGTCCTGTGAGATTAACAGAATATGCAATTGATGTCTTATTGGTGAACAGTTTTTTGAAATTTGTGTTCTTGGGAGTTTGTTTGCCTTTGGAAACATGGAGTTTTCTGGTGCTTCTGGAATCCCATTGCAGAAGGATAAGACAAAGGGATAACTTTCGACCTCTTGTAGTGCTGCCTATGGAATCCGATACCCTCATCGGGTTCCCTGTTGTCTTCATCAGGTTTCCCTTCTTTTATAAACATTACCGTGAAGCCAATTACTCGATCCTCGTTCTGCAACATAACTCAAATTTGATCTTCTAAAAATGGTATGGATCAATAACACTTGGATGTTTGCTTCTTGGTAATCTCTGGATTCTATTTTTCTGCCACTTGAGTTGGTTTCAATCTCACCGTACAAGTTGTTCATAATCTCAACATGTATGCTACTAATATGTAGGACGGGGGCAAGGATCGACAACAACAGGGTCAGAAGAAACTGAGCGTATTTGTGGGACCTTGGGGTGGAAACGGCGGAACCAGTTGGGACGATGGGACTTACCATGGCGTCCGGGAGATCAAACTTGTATTCGACCATTGTATCGACTCCATCTCAGTCGTCTACGACAAGAACGGTAAACCTGTCAGAGCAGAGAAGCACGGAGGTTTGGGAGGCAACAAAACAGCAGAGGTAATTCCAATACTTCTTTCTATATAAGGCACATATCATCTATCAGCGTTTGAGCAAATTCTCAGAGAATCCGCAGATAAAGCTGCAATACCCGGATGAGTATTTGGTCACAGTGAGCGGCTACTACTGCCCAGTGGTTCACGGTGGCACACCCGTGATTCGATCAATGACTTTCAAGACCAATAAAAGAGTGTATGGACCTTACGGAGTTGAAGAAGGAACACCCTTTGCTTTCTCGGTGGAAGGAGGGAGAATCATTGGGTTGAATGGCAGGAGTGGTTGGTATCTTGATTCCATTGGGTTCCGTTTATCAAGTCCCAAACCAACTAAGTTCATCCACAAGCTTCAGAAGACCATTCAGAGGCTCACAAGCACTGTAGCATGAAACTGTATTCTGAATGGTGCCAAGAAGATCAAAATGGGCGTTTTATAGTGTTTATGATATATCAATCTGCTCAGCTTGAATCTGTAGAAATAAGGATGTATTCCGTGATTTCGCTACTTGATTAGTCTATCTATGAAGATCTTTTTCCTGAAATTTGAAGAATTCTTTTAAATGTGAAAATCATTCTAAATAAGAATCAACGTAAACATGTCAAGCCAGATGTGTTTTATATAAACCAAGCATTATCCGAGGTAAGTAATTTACAGAAATATGGCATTGTTGACAGATAATACCATAACCATGTCGATAACGATCGCCGCAGCTGATTCCACGAGCAACCGTTTGGTTATAGCTTTTTACCCTCTGGCCTTGAGCTCTGCGAGCCGCCTGGTCAAATCATCCTCTTCAACTTTCTCCTGAGTCTTGGTAGGGATGGCATGAGCAGCAGGCTGAGGAAGTCCAACAGAGACTTCAAGACCATAATCATCAGCCACCTGTTGCATGAGGCTGTTGACCTCCCCTTCTGGGGTCGACAATGAAGTAGAACCCGCCATTGCGTTCTCCATGAACTCGGCTTGGACCTCCATGTTCACAAACTGTTTCTCGAACTGATCCATTGTCTCTGACATCTTCTGCAGATTACCTGTTGCAAGGAACAATCAATTTGAGAAACCAATGTATTACTAACCCAAATTACATCATTCCAAAAACTAGCAAGATATTTGAAGTAACCTGACAACCACAAACACAAAATTAGACAGACTAATCTAACTATGCCCAACTTCTCTCTTTGTACCCTAATCATATATATACCGCTTGCAACCAAAGAGCTTGGCCATTTTATCACAGAACAAAGATCAGATATTATCCTTCCAATGTTTCCTCAAAACCGTATATCTCCATTGGGCAAACAAACTGTCCAAACTGCAAGAATAAACTAATATGCGGTGAAGCCTAAGATACAAACCAAACCAGAATGCATAATAAGCAAGGAAACAAACACACCAATAGGCAGAAACCATTACGAGTGTGAATTTCAATCACGCCCAATGTATCATCAACTGCAAAAAGATTCTAACTTTAACTTCAACTAACGGGAAAACAGAAAATACAAACAAATTCCTCGATGTGGTGAACAAGTAGATCGTCGAAGGTATCGGAGTTCATCGATAGAAAACACGACGGCAAAAGTACCTGTGGTGAGGGACGATTCGAGCGATTTGACGATGTTGGTCATGGACTTGGTGATCGTCGACATCTTGGCCTGGGTATCGAGACGAGCGACAACGGCGTCGAGGCGAGACGCAAGGCGAAGATAGTTCATCTGCTCGCTGCGTTTGCGGATCGCGTTCTCGGCGTAGATACGTGCACCATCCATATTACCTTTCTCGATGGCCTTCTTCACCTTGAGCTTCTCGGCTTTCTCCTCCTTCTCGCACTTCCTCGCTTGCCTCTGCAGCGACTTCGACGTGAATTTCAGGTCAAATATCTGGTTCATCAGCTTATCTGTGTTACCCATGTCAATTGAGATCGATTAAACGCTTGATCTTCTCAAGGAATTCGATTTGACTTTATCGCAAGGAGAAAATTAGGGTTTTGAGGAATTTGGTTGAAGATACGATATTTACGCGTGTTTCTTCCGTATTGGAGAGGACAGAAGAAAAAACAAGGAAAGCCCTTGGTCCAGACTCCAGTTAATATTTTGACGGGTTCAAGTCGATCACCATTTATTTATGCTATGGTTGATTTCCTCTGTTCTTCTGTTTGATTTTAAATAGACAAAAATGTAAAACCCATAAAAAGTACCATTTTAATGTTTTAGACTTTTTATTTGAATATCTAAATTTTATATATTTTGTTTGAGAATAAGAATTCCAAACGATTTAAAAATTATATGAATGATTTGTGTTGTATAAATAGCAAGGATTACATAAATATTGTAAATATCGTATAGATTATAAAAATAATATGAAAATATAGTAAAATTGATATTGAATTATTTTTTAAAAAAATATAATATTGAAGCTTTATATTTTTTATTTAACTCAGTTTAATTAGTTATTCCAAATAATAAACAATTAAAAGTATACTGTGTTAGATTATTTTATTTTATAAATTAAGAAATATTAATGAAAATTGTTAATTTTATATATTGTTAATTTTATATATTTTAAATATAAAAATAACATTATTTTGGATAAAATAAAATAAATTTAAATTTAATATATTTATTTGATTGTTTGATGATCGATGAAATTTAATCAAGTTAGATAAAATATTGAAAATATTAAATAATAAATAATTTAGATTGAATATATTTTTAAATTTCCATTTTTATATTATATATGTATGATTTCTTTAGTTTAATTATAAATTTGAATATATTTTTTTTTATCTAAAACACAATATAAAATAACAACAAATTAACAATATTTTATTCACGTGATCTTTCAACCATTGCAATTGTACTTTCATTGATTGACTGACGTGACGCTAAATATTAGATTTGTAGGATGATATTTAATGCAATTTATACATTTAGTTGCTAAAAATAATAAAAATTATTGTAAAGCTCGAAAATATTGTTTTTCTATTCAAGTTTTAGTTTTTATCTTATTCTCTCTTGTACTGTAAAAACATATGCCTAAATTCTCATTCCGATTTTTATCCAATTTTAACTTAATTTTGACCCAAATTTAGATCATTATTGACTCAATTTTGACTTTAATTTTGATCTAAATTTGACATAATTTTGACTCAATTTTAATTCGAATTTGGACTTGATTTGATCAGAATTTTACTTAATTTTAACTATTAAATCAAGTTAATTATTCAATTTAATTGATTTACTTGATTCAAATGATTTCGAGTAAAATTGAATATATTTTTTTACTTGAAATCGATTAAACGGTCCGATTAACTCCACTTGATTCGATTTTGATACAATTAACAAAACCGTATTCAATTTTGATTCGAAATTAATTAAATCGAATTAATAACATGATTTTTATGAAATTATCTAAACATTATACATTTATTGTTTATGTATGTAGAAAATTCACATCTAATTTACTAAAATATAACATTTAGAATTAAATCGTGTCAACATTAAGTACAAGTTCGGGTTAAAATCGAGTCGAAATTAGGGTCAAAATTGGATCGGTTTCGAATTAAAATCAAGTCAAAATTGGAGACACAATTAAAGTTAAATCGAGTCAAAATTGGACCCGAATCTGATTGTAACACCCATCCTGAAACTACCTCATGACAAAGAATATCCACCATCACCCCCAAAAGGTGGCCATATAAATCATCGATCAAACGCTCTTATAAAACAAAATAAATTATTTAGTTTAATATAAAAGTGGTCTGGACCAAATAGCAAATGAAATACGTAAAGATCATAGTCACAATAAATACATAAAATAAATACAAAATAAAACTCATTGATGCCTCTTGCACGCCTCTTCCATCAGTCCGCTGTGAGTTTTCATATTGCTGCTCAATCTCATTTCTCTTTGTCCTCGCCATATCTTGTCCATCCACGACAACCCACAAATAGGGTGAGTACGAAATACATATTCAATGAGATCAATACGTGTATGTACCTAATGTCATGTATTCTCCCACTCTAAACTAAAAACATAAAATAGTGATCTATCCAAAGTCTAGACTAAAGACATACATACAACTCTACCCAACCCGATTGAGTATCCAAAGTCTAAGATTGACACCACACCGGATCATAACACATATTCTAGCTCGGACATACGCTTGCAAAGTCCAAAGGACCCCAGCACACTGAAGATTCCGCAAGGTCACAACGTACCCCAGCCATCAATACAATACAACGCTTCGTCGCTCAAAAGTTTACCACAATCCCAACACGGTACGGCGTTCGCAAATCCACTAATCTGACTAACTCGATGCTCCGTCGCTCAAAAAGGTTACCACAACCCAACACTTTACGGCGCCAATCCAAATCCAAGTGTCGCAATACTAACATTGTCGACGACCTGATACTCCTCACGTGACAACGCTCAGCGACACGCTCGCACATGCCTTCTTCCAAAGGTTCAAGTGTGAAATCACTCGAGCGAGTACACTAATAAGATGTTCACTCGACTTTAACACCGAACTAATATATCGATGTTCTCCGACCCCAATCTTTGGTCACACGTCAGTTCTCTATATCATCTCTAATCACTTATACAACTCATATACTAGTCATCAATTTTCATACAAAAAAATTAGAATTTAATCCAATTTCATCTGTAAACATAAATAAAAAAACAAAAAACAAATAAAATAGTAATCTTCATCTCATATGAATCTGATATATACTTTCTAAACTCATTATAATATATAGAATAACATTACATATTTATATATTTTAAACTCATAAGTTTTAAATTTTCAAATCAATTTTGGAGAAACTTCAATTTGATATTTCCGAATATAAAGATTTTACATTTAAACATATTTATTATAAATATTATTTTTATTGGTTTTTATGTTGTACTTAAAGTTTTCAATTATATCTAGATTATTATCCAAATTATTAAATTATCTAGATACGAATATTTCAAAATATCCAAATTAACAAATAATATAAAATATTTAAAATTATTTCAAATCCAAACCAAAATTCGAAAAATTCAAATCATAACTAGAATTGTAACACTTTTAGTTTTTTTTTTTACATTATAATCTCCAAAAGTTGTGTTACTGGGACAACAAATGTTGGAGGAAAGAGAACAACACGTGGCGTAGCTCCTTCGTAACCGTCAGATGTGTCACTTCCACCATATCCAAGACATCTGTGCTGTGTTGTTTGCATGCAACAACATTCTTAATCTTTATCATAAATCCCAGCCTGTCTTTTCCTCTTCACTACTCGATTTCTGTGTTCAAATGTTTCCTCTTTCGAACCAAACTGATTGGAATTGCGACGGTTAACTGAGAGAAAATAGGAGAAAAATGCCCTCTTTTCTCACTGTATTTTGATTTGTTATTGGTTTTGGCAGCTCTGGCTTAAACCCAGATCTCTTTTTCTTTTTCTTTTTTTCCTTCGTGAAGCCCAGAAACTGAAAACTTTAAAAAAGGTTTTCATCAGAGAGAGAAAGGTGAAAAAGGTGGTGTTTTGATGGTACCCATTTGGCCATTTCAGCGAGATCCTAAAAAAGAGGGGGAAAGGTGCGTGGTTTGGCTACTGAGAGACATCTGAGAAGAAAGTTTTTTTTTCAAAATAATCAAACATTTTGTTGTGTGAGTCGATTTTGGAGATGAATTGGAGCAAAGAGGAAGATCGAATCGTTCACGAGATTGCAATGGTGGTTCCCCTGAGGGTTCAGGGGGAAGAAGAAGAGGAGGAAGAAGACTGTGTTGAGGTTTTGGTGAATGAGCTGAACAAGAGAGGTTTGGTCGCCGATAGGGTTGTTGGTCTCACAGATGCGTTTCTCAAGGTCTGTGCTTTTTGATTTTTTCCCCGGCTTCACCGTTTCACCAGTAATCTGTGCATATATGTGGTTTTGGGAAACTATGTTTCTGAAATGTAACTGCCCTGCTTCTACGTGTTTCTGTTGGTGGGTTTTTGTCCATATTTACTTGCTGGTCTAGAATCGTGCAATGACGAACCTAGTCCATTGTGGTTGTCGGGAAGCGAATCCCATGAGCAAGACAATTTTTTAGATAGATACCTTCTAATTTTGTCTAGTCGTGTCTGCGATCATAAGATTTTGAACCTCAGAACCCATGTATTAAAAGGACTAGCAAAGGTTAGTGAAGTTTTATCCCTTGTTGGTCTAGTTTTGTAAAGTTGGAGATTCCTCATTCCTGTGATTCAAGAAATTTTGATTTGTTGATCTCTGTTTGACCTTCCTTGTATTCACAATTTCAGGTTGATATCTTCTTTGATGTTCGTGTTTCTTACCCATCTTCCTTTTAGGTAGCAATTCCCTTGGAGAAATTAGGTAGTGCAGCAGCTGAGCTTAAACTTCGTAAACCTACTCGTGTCGGTAAACACTGGTTCCTTCATGTAATGGCTTAAGTTCATGGCACACGATGGCCAACAAAGGGCCTCGAAGGCTTTTTCTCGTTATTGTGTTCTACACAGGTCTTATTCTTCCTCACCAAAGTTTACTATCCGATCTTGGACTCTAATTTCAGGAATTGATCTGCCGTTTGAGATGGAAGGGGCTGAGGCTTTCTTGAGGCAACCTGATGGCTCGTTATTCAGTTGGTTCGAGCGATTCCGGTGCTATCAACATCTTATTTATGGGATTGTATGTTCTGTCTGTCTGTATAATATCGAAATTTCTACAAGTATATATATTCCAGCAGATTGAATTGCTTATACGTTCTGATCTCTCTGGTCCTAGTTCATCACGCAGCATTATTTTATGAAATACAGGTAAACAGTTGTACATATGACATTACATTGAGACTTGGTGGCAAAGAGTTTTGTTGGGCAGCTGGGGAATCATTAGTTCGAAGACTGGAATCTGAGGGTGTCATAAAACAAATTTTCCCTCTTCATGGTATGCTATTATGTATCAGAAGGTTTTGCTTGTAGCCCATAGTCATACAAAGTTCTCATGCGAGAACGTATATCCGTTATAGATGAATTGAAGAGGAAGGAATTTCTCCGAACTTGGGCTTTAAATTGGTGGGACTTCACACATCAACCAATTGATCAGATATATTCATACTTCGGTGCGAAGGTAGGCACACATATATATCTAATCTTGGTTTGCATATTATTACAGAGGAGGATTTTGGCATGAAATATGATTTAAACAACTGTAGATTGGAGTATACTTTTCGTTTCTGGGAATGTATACGCGATGGATGATATTTCCAGCTGGAGTTGGTTCGGTAGTGCAAATGGTTGATTTTGGGTAAGCTCCTCTTTCTGTTTTAAGCATTTCCATGAAATGTACAGATACTTTGGTATATCTGTCAAACTGTGTTTCATCTCTCTCTCTCTTTTACTTTGAACAGATACTTTCAGTTTCTCGTTCTGCCGATTTTCTTTATAAGCATAATACTTTGGTCTGCGTTGCTGCTTCAGTTCTGGAAACGTAAAAACGCGGCTTTGTTGGCTAGGTATAGTTACGTCCTTCTGCATATTTTAACTTTGATACCGATTCTCTTCATATTTCTCCTATTTGGCTAGATGGCAGATCAATCATTCTGTTGGCCCCAGCCAAGGATACAAATTTCTCGGAATGGAGTGGAGTTCCCTTCCATCTCCCAAGGAACTTATAAAAAAATTGGGAAATGAGAAAACCAAAGAGAAGGAAGCATATCAAAGATACGAATGGTTCGCATATTTCAAGAGGTTTAGAAATGATGCTGTTTTCATCCTAAGTATTATCTGCCTCCAATTGCCATTTGAGTTGGCGTATGCTCATCTTTACGAGGTTATCAGCTCCGATATGCTAAAGTAAGATTTGGGTCTATTTTGTTACGACTAAGAATACCATTTTTCTCTATGCTTCTTGATCGATCTTTCTGTGATCTGGTATGGCCATATGACTATTCTTTACTGTCCTTTTTTTTCAGATTTGTGTTGACTGCTATCTATCTTCTAATCATTGAGTACTTCAATAGATTTGGGGGCAAGATATCTGTCAAGCTGATTAACCGCGAGATCAACGAGAATGCAGAATATCGAGCAAATAGCTTAATTTACAAGGTAACGACGCTGCATGTATTGATTACTGTTTTCGGGTATTCGGTTTGCCCTTTTCATCATTTACTCAGGGGTGTAGTTCTGCTTTGCAGGTTTTCGGACTGTATTTTATGCAGACATACATTGGGATCTTCTACCATGTTCTTTTGCACCGAAACTTTAAAACGCTTCGACAAGTTTTGATCCAACGTTTAATAATCTCACAGGTAACCTCCGGTGGATGTCGCGATTCTATTGTATAATTGCGTTGAAAAAATATTGACGCTGACATCAATTATAACGCAAACATTGCCCAGGTTTTCTGGACGTTGATGGATGGTTCTTTGCCTTACCTAAAATACAGTTACAGAAAGTATAGAGTCAGGTACATCCTTTATTTCAATGGATTACCACATGTTTAGTGTCAACAACTTGTAGCCCAAAATCCAAAACTTCTTATATTTTCAGGAAGAAGAAGAAAACAGAAAGCGGATCATCGATAGGGAAGATACAGTTTACTTCTAGGGTTGAGAAGGAATACCTCAAGCCTGCATATTCAGCTAGCATTGGTGCTGAACTTGAAGATGGCCTTTTTGACGGTAACTTACTAATAGAATCACCCATCAAATTTTCCTGCTCGTATTATATTTACGGGTGTCTATCCGTGAATGCGAATGTTATCTGAAGCAGAAAAAGACAGTTCTCATGGCTTAGCAGACTGAAAATTTGTAACTTGTTACAGATTTTCTTGAGTTGGCATTGCAATTTGGAATGATCATGATGTTCGCATGTGCGTTCCCCCTTGCTTTTGTCATTGCTACGGTGGTACAAATTCGTTTCATCTAGATTATCTTTCAGTTGATTGTTAAATTCTTTGTTCCCGTCTTAAATCTCTTCGCAACCATCTGAGGACATGCAGAACAATGTAATGGAAATTAGAACAAAAGCTCTGAAGCTACTAGTCACTTTGAGAAGACCTGTTCCTCGAGCTGCTGCAACAATTGGAGCATGGTTAAACATATGTCAGGTACTTTACCCGCAAGCTCTCCGTCCAACAATTATATGGTGAAATTTTTAGACATTGACTATAATATTACCGATTTTATTGAAAACACTACTACAATTAAGGTGTTCTTTCGATTATAATACCATTTAGTTGTCTCTCTCACTGCATGTTTTCTCGTCGTTTATGGATCTCAGTTCTTAATAGTGATGTCAATATGCACGAACTCAGCGCTTTTGGTGTGCTTATACGATCGAGAAGGAAAGTGGAAGATCGAACCAGGGCTTGCAGCAATTCTCATCATTGAGCATATTCTCCTGCTTCTGAAATTCGGACTCTCGCGTCTTGTCCCCGAGGTATACTATCTCCTACTCATTACTTTACATATACCCTCACTGCAAAAACAATATGAATCATCAAAAGATGAGATTTCGGTTTGTATTCTCTTGTGATCGAACCATGTGATCAGGAACCTGCATGGGTGAGAGCAAGCCGGGTAAAGAACGTCACACAAGCTCAAGACATGTACTCTAAGCAGCTCTTAAGAACCATTTCTGGTGAAATTGGCTCTGTGAAGAAATCGGATTAAGGTAATAAAAGTGTCGTGGAGCAGTTTTGTTGATGCAAAATCAGGATGAGAAGGCAAAAGGGTTTTGTTGATTTCTGGATATTGCTCAGTTTTGACTCTTTGGTAGTCGTCGCCTAGTTAGTGATCCTCTGTAGACTTGATGCCGACTTATCTCCTGTTTCGTCTGTAAAACCTGTGTTTGTGAACAAAGATATCTGTTGTCTTCTCATGAAAACGACGTCGGTAAATTTTAGGGGTTTGATTTTTTAAGACCAAAATGTCGACGACGGCGTTTTGGTCTTCACCAAAACAATGTCGTTTTAATAAATGAAGAAAAAAAAAATACTGTCTAGGCGGTTGCCGAACTATTAATCAACCGTCCAGAAGGTCAAAACGTTCAGAAACTCCAGTTTGTTTGTAATCGGGTCGTCCGGCTTGACCAAAAAGTGTAACGGTTAGATGTAGATATTTCGGTTCGATTATATAAAATCGAATCAAATTGAATTGAATAATGATATTTTGGTTATTAATCGAATCACTGCGGATAACAGATTAATTATTTGAAATATTTACAATATTATTATCTATTTAAAATTTTATATGATAAAAATGATTAATAAAATGGAAATAATCGAATAAATTAGAGTTAAGATTATATTTCGGTTACGATATTTTATTGATATAATCGAATCGAATCATTGTACAACGGAATCCAACCGATTCAAATTCGGTTATTATTTTTTAAAAGCCGCATAACATATCCAATATTAGGCCTGGCCAAATCGGTTTTCGGTTCGGGTTTCGGTTCGGTTACGATGGGTACGATTTATTCGGATTTCTATAAATAATAACCATATTATAACCAAATTTAAATCGTTTCGGTTTTATAACGGTTCGGTTCGGTTATATGTAAAAAAATAATAACCAAAATAACTTGAACTCTAATTAATTCAGTTTGGTTCGGTTATTAATTGGATATTAATTCAGTTATTATTTAGATATTAGTTTAGTTTCTTCAAAATTTAGGATGAAACCACTCTTGTGTAAAAAAAAGTTAGATGTAACCAAATAAAGAACGTAATTAAATATGAAATCGCTGGTGAAATCGTTGGAAAAATCGATGGGTGGGTGAAATCTCCGAGTTAAATCGATCAGTGGGTCAAAATCGCCGGTTGAAACTAAAGGGAAAGAAGAAGAAGAACCTGAAGAGAGAAGAAGAAGGTGTTGAAGAGAGATAGAACAACGTGAGGGAGAAGAAGGGCTTGCGTGAAGACAGAAAAATTTGGGGGCTAGGTTTTTTTGTTAATATATTTTAATACCCGATCGAATAACCGATATTTTTTCGGTTATTACCGGAACCGAACCGAATCCAACGGGTTTTACATAATCATATCCAATCGGATAATTTAAATATATCCAAACTGAACCGAAATACAAAAATTCGGTTCGGTTCGATTCGGTTTTTAAAACCCGAACCGTAATGTCTAGCCCTATCCAATATAATCGAATTGAAACCCGAAAGGTTAGGCCTAGTAACAGTAACAAAAACGGGCAACTCTCTTATAATTAAATATGAGAATATAGCATACAAAATATCCAATTATTTTATTTTAACCTATAAAATATGAATTATTATCTTCAAAATAAAAAAAAATCAAACTTATTTTTTTGTCTTAAAACACTAATTTTAGGAATATAGTGTAGAAAATACCAAACTTTTTAATTTTTACCTATAAAACACAAATTATTACTTTTAACATAAAGTTTTGAATTTTTAAGTTTTGTCTAAAAAAACACAAACATATCAAATGAATCATATCCATACAAACACTAACTCTTGGTAAACTTCCTTTAGTGTTTACGATGTAGAATTATTTTTCAACAGAGTTTCAACCGGTTTCAAATGATAGAGACTGCCTTGGAAAATTTGATGCCAAGAGTGACGAAGGAATTTTCCTTGGTTATGGAAACAACACCACTGCTTTTCGAATTTTTAATTTAAGAACACAGAGTTTCAACCGGTTTCAAAATAAAATCCGAATTTCACCCGATTTCAATAAAAATTTCAATCCGAAATCCAAATTCAACCAAAAAACAGCCCAAATTTCAACCTAATTTTCATCGAAAATCGAATTCCACCAGAATTTAGAAAGAATTTCGGTCAAATTTCAATTTTAGTAAGAAATCAAAATTCAAACCGATTTCAATCAGAAATTCGAATTCAACCCAATTTTAACCTCATTTCAACCGAAAATCAGAATTTCACACAATTTCAACAAGAATTTCAACCCAATTTCAACCTGAAATCTAAATTCAATCCAATTTCAACCGAAAATTCAAATTCCACCAAATTTTAGTAAGTATTTCAATAACATTTCAACCCAAAATCCAAATTCAATCAGATTTTCGGTTGAAATCGTGCTGAAATTAGGTTAATTGGAATTTCGAGTTGAAATTGATTCGAATTTAGATTTTTTGTTGAAATGCTTACTAAAACTGGATGGAATTCGGATATTCGGTTGAAATTGGATTTTGAGTTAAAAGTCTTGTTCACATTGGGTGAAATTTAGATATTCGGTTGCAATCGGTTTGAAATTGAGTTGAATTGAATTTTCGAGTTGAAATTTGTTCGAAATTGGATTTTTTTTAATTCGGATTGAAATCGGGTTGAAATTGAGTTTACGAAGAGTTATTGTTTGTGTATGGACATGATTAATTTGATAAATTTGTGTTTTTTTAGACAACACTTAAAAATTCAAAGAGTTAAAATATGATAGTGTTAGTGTTTGTGTATGGATATGATTAATTTGATTAATTTGTGTTTTTTTAATAAAAATTTTAAAAATTCAAAATTTTTAGGTTGAAAGTAATAATTTGTGTTTTATAGGCAAAAATTAAAAAGTTTGGTATTTTGTACACTATATTCCTAAAGTTAGTGTTTTTAAGGCAAAAAATAAGTTTGGATTTTTTTAGGTTGAAGATAATAATTCATGTTTTATAGACTAAAATAAAATAATTTGATATTTTTATGCTATATTCCCATTATATATTCTTGAGTTTCTTAAGGTTTGATTAAGTCTTCTATATCTTTGTTCTTTCTCCATCTCCTTTTTTTTTCTTCGGTTTATGTTTCCGGTGGCTGGGGAACTTTCGAAAACTTCCATGGGTTTTTCTTTGGCCGATGGTGATATAAGCATGGCGTTTAAAGGACAACAAGACAACACATATTTTCAGTCTATTTTTGTTTTTCTTTTTTGTAGATCTTCAGTTGTTTTGTTGTGATTAAATATCTATAATTTGATACTGTTGTTAAGGTTTTGGTTCTCAATTGTTGGGTTTTTATGTAAATAACATATTGTCATATAAGGTTGAACAAACATGAATGATTTTCTGCATATGCATTTCATAATTCTTGAATTTGTAACATGAATGATGTGCCTTACTGTGAGAGTTGCATATTCATTTTGTGATACTTGATCATATTTTTGTGAACTATGAATTTGCATTAGAATATTTATATTTGTAGAGATAGTTTCATGGTATTTTAGGGAGCAAACGATAACCTTTGGAATGTAAATTTTGTGGTGTATGAATTTTTCATCCGTAAAACCATATTCATAGAAAAACATGTCGTACAAAAATGCAACATCCATAAAATGGCAAAGGTTGGGAGGATTTCAACGACATATTTCTTGAGTTTGCATATGAAACCAGGAACGTTTATCTTTGATGTGCACCGATGGTTTTATTCCATATGGAAGATTTGGAAGTCAATTTTCTCTGTGATATGTGATATTGTCTTCGTATAATTTCCTCTATAAATGTGATTAAAAAGAGAAATTATGTTTCTAACGTTAGCGATTCTAGGACTAGAACATCCGAAAAATGTTCGGATCTCTTACTTTAGACGCTGATTCACAAATTAAGTGATTTGTGGAACAATGGAGACAACGGGTTGCGTCGGAAGAGGAGATGATGGGTTACGTCTCTGATGTCTATTGATTAGAATTTCATATCAACGGATGCCCGATAAAAATTTGGATATCTAACTCATTCAAGATTTCTACTTTCAACATATTTAAACTACTAAATCAAACAAACTCTCAAAAACATCTGGCAAAACACTAACAAAATACTAAAGACAATGAAACCTCGCCAATTTATTGGTCATAAAAAGTTGTTCGCGGGATCCGTAAGGCACCGTCACCTCCTCTTATGCCATTGTATCGCCTTTTTTCACCTATATCGACACTGTGATATTTTATGATGATTATGATATGGTGGATATCGATGACTTGATCGATAATTTTGATGATCCTTTTAGTATTTCAATCATTGACCTCGAATGGTCAAATGAAACACTATGATATAATGTTTTTCTTACATGTTTGAGGTGGATGATGTATTGAAATATACATGCATTTGCATCATCCACAATTTGATGCAAACTCGCCTGTATTATTCATAATAGAAGATGCTAGAAGTTAAACATCTCTCATGGTGACGTAGCTTCATCATAAGTTATTTTAGTTTTTATATTAATCAATTATTAGTTTTATTGAATATATTGATGTTTTTATTTTAGATATCTTATAGATGACGTAAGAGCCACATGATGTGTAACATGCAATAGCTGCTTAAACTGATGATGAAAATGCCTAGAGGAACTATCCAAAAAAGAACACCAAATCACCATGAGCCTTGGACGAATTCTTCAGCCAAATTTTCTAACATTGGGAGTCAGAAGAATTCTAGGTCAAGAGTTAGAAGACTAAAAAGTGTTGGTACGATGAGAAGTGGTTATCGAAATAGTTCGCATCACCACACCTTGGGAGCTAAATCATTTCTGAAAAAGAAAAAAATAATCAATAAGAATTAAAATTTGTAAATATTATATATTTAAATTGTATCTAATTAAGTTTATCCCTTGAATATTGCAGATACACCAGAAGGAAAAGAATCAACACGTCTTAAGCTTGTGGTCAAGACACATGCTAAGAAAAAGTCTGTAACTGAGGAAGATAACGACAAATACACGTTTTGTTGACTTTCGAGAAGAATGAAAGTTTAGGGTTGTGATGAAGAATATTACACAATAATCATAAGATACCGATTCATTTCCAAATGAACTCACTCCTCTGTAGAAGGAGAAGAACTATTTACATCTAAATTAATTATCATTAAATTTATAATTAAAGAATTTATTTTATTATACTAACATTAAATTGTTTTAATAACTGCAGTGAGTTCGGTCATATAAAAAGAGATTGTATGGTCTGAGTTCTTCACAAAAAGATATTGTAAAGAATGTCACTATGGTACCCCACGATTCAAGAGACATAACAACTCGAGCTCACACTTCAAAATTATACGGTAAAGATGCTTCATATAGAGAATATGATCGAGTTGATGATCAACCAACCATATGAGCCACCACTGTCAATGACATAACGTCTAGACAAAAAGATCCGGCGTTTGATGCAAATGCGATCCATTCTCAAGGTGTCAAAGGAGACAAATAAGAAGATGGTGGCACTTTAGATAATATGTAGGATTTTTATTGTAAGCTTCAATTTTAAAAATTATATAAAAGTTTTATTTTATTTATAATTTTACTTTTATTATTTTATGTTTTTTTACTGCAATAATGTAAATGGATATCCATTGATTTCTTCGCTGGAATATATCAATGCTCATCCCTTGATTTTTTGACATAATATCAATAGATGCTCGTTGATACACTTTTTATAATTTCAATGGACAATCATTGATCAATCTCGGGATCATTAATGGATTTCAATGGTGTTATCCATTACAAATGTTACATAATACACATGGATGCTCGTTGGTAGTGTCAATAGATATCTGTTAAACATTGCAACATATGTTCATTGATCAATGCAACAGATTCACATTGATAGTTTCAATGGATACTACCATGAATTTTAATCATACCATTTGCGTTTTATAATTTGTTGTATACTTCTTATACATTGTGTATTTTTTAGTTCCTTTTTACGTTTTTTTGGATCATTATGTGATCTTGTAAGAAACAGGAACTAAGAAGCGCTGGTCATTCGAATGGTTTATCGGATTCACTAAATAATTCATAATTTGAATATGTTTAAATGATGAAAAGCTTTTCTATAAATTGGAAATAACTCTAGACATAAAAACAGATGGGAGTGACGAGATAAAATGTAGAAACCTAGATAAACAATTCAAGATCGTGCAGAAGAGTGAAAAAACTATTCAAACTATATTCAAAGGATCGAACTACCGGTGAAGACGAGTTAAAGGCGAGGTTATGGCGATGATTGAGAACTGGGCTTAATTAAACCATGTCTCTTTACTTGTTCATCATTGTAGTTCTATTCTAGGATGTAGATCCTTAAGATTGATCCATGCTTTAGGCTAGAGTTTTATATATACAAACTTATTGCACTTGATGATCAAAAATGTTATTTTTGCTTCCATGGTTTAATACATATTTTAGTCTTTCAATTCTTGAATGAATACCATGAATTGATTGTCAAATGGTTTAATTCAGATTGAGTCGGTGGATTAGGCAAGATGTATGCATTAGATAGGCATGAATAACAATATCAAGGTGGTTTAGATCTGTTTAGGAATGAGGATATCGAGCAAGAATGCATTTAACATGTAGGTGAGTACACAATGATTTAGATATTGGATAGAAATCTCACTGCGAGTGAACGTATATTTATTAATAATATTCAATATATAGATCATTAGACAAAGACGTCAATGATCTATACATTTGAACAAGATCTAGACTATGGAAGTAGGTAGATCCACTTGAGATAATTGAATTCCCCGATATAAACAAAAACGATATTTCCCAAAACCTTTAGCGAGTTTGTATACATGAGAACAATTCTCGAGTTTAGAATCACCATCTCATTTGTATGTAATTGTAATTTTTAGTTTAGTTTACTTTTGTTTTACAAATAGATGCACCATGCTTTTATTTTCATGACTATATTTTTCGTGAAATCATTAGTCTTAGTCCCATTTAGTTCCTATGTTTGACTGTGGTATTGCACGGTTTGTATCTTTACGGAATATCTAGTCGGTTTTTACTGTGAAGTCAAATTTTTAGGTAAATTCTAAAAAAATTATGGTCGAAATTAGGAATAAAATTATCGTTTTCCACAATATTTCATATGCTGATTGATTTAAAACTGAGATTGTTAATCTAACATTACTTATTTTGTAATGAACCTTAGTCCACAAGAATATAAAATCATGGGAAAACTAGTTCCCCACATTTAGTTTGCATATAATCGAGCCACTAATTTAGCGACTAAATTTTAGCTTTTGAAATCGTTTACTATTTTAATCTGTTTATACCACTGGATACATCATCGTCTATGAATGAACATGCTAACCTTAATGGAAGAAATAAATTGATTTGTTTAGTAGATTCATGCTAAGACAAATGAACAAATTAAGGAACAAATAACGCCTATCATATCAATCTTCCAAATGATTATCACATTAGTAAAACCTTTAATGTTTTTGAATTAGCTTATTTTGTTGCATATGAACCAGATCTTAGGATAAATATCTTTCAAGAAGATGAGGATGATGAGGTTATCACAATGAGAATTATTGACGTTGATCCCGTCAATGGTCAATCAAACAAAGCGGCATTGATCGAACCAATCATAGAAGTTCGAGCAAAGCATATTCAAGCATAAATGGCTAAAAATATTCTACAATTTTTAAAAGTGGAAATAGACGGGTCAAAACAAGGTTGCGATCTCAAAACAATGCACTTGATTAAAATTTGAAATGTTGGAGAATTATTATCGATTAATAAGTAATAAATAACTTAGGTTTTGTATAATTGTCAATGTGTGGAAAGCAACGAAATCACATGATAAGCTACATTATCATGGAAACCTCATTAATCAACTTGATTTTTATCATTCTATCACTACTTTATAATTTTATCAATTATTTTTTGTTTCTGTTCTAGATTTTATTCTTCTATTTAAATTTTTCATTTGGTAGTTTTTTTAGACTAGTATTAGAGTTTTGTAAAAGATTGCATGATATTTATGGCGTCATTCAACATCGCTTTGTTGTTAATCCGAGTTATTTGAGAGGTTAAGCTTAACCATCGTTTCCGTCCATTATTTGGGTCTAGTTTTTTGTGTCTAGATCATTAGATATAAATGATTTTCACAATCTAATAGAATGTTTCGATATGGGAATGCATCATTTTCCTTAAAAGACTTACATATATATATATATATATATATATAGTATGGGACTAGTATGAAACAATTTTAACGAATGAAATTGTATGTTAAGAGATATGTTGGCTCAACCACGTGCAAATGATGTTATGTTTCTGACAGGAAAGAGATATAGCAATTTTAAGACGCTAATGAGACATTATCTATTGCGATCGACACTAGATGGTAAACCTTGTCAGTTCTAAGCCCTCTCATATTTTCTTCACATTATAATGACTAATTGCATTTCCTCCTCCTTCTTCTCCTCTCTACGAGTCTCCACATATGAACACAAAAAGGATAAACATTGAGTGAACCTTCCATTGGTAGGTTCCCTGAGTTACCTCTTATGTGAGGGTTTAAATACAAGAGAATTTATTGGTAATCCAATTGTACTTATTAGAACCCTTTGTTTGTTACGAGAATCAGTGATTTCCCAGCAATATTCCTTTCCAGATATTACGAGAAATAAAGGATTTCCCAGCATATCTCTTTCCAGATTATCAGCCACCAAATCCCCATTTTCAGATTCTCATCCACAGAAAATCAGAGATTTCCCTATAATGCCTCCAGACTTTTTTCAACCGAACCATATTTTTTGGATCCCTTTCTAGATTCTCATCCACCACTAGTTTTCTTTCTTTTTCAATCTTTTTCTTATATATAAGCATCATTGATGTATTGTTGTAAGACAAGAAAGTGAATCATAATATATATCAAAATTCTTCATTCAATTCATATTATGGTATCATAGCTTCTCACCTAAACCTGAATTTTTCTCTTCTCGGTCGACCAACTCTTCTTCTCTTCCTCGTTTGTCTGTTTCTTCTCGAACCAACTCTCCTTCTCAGCCGACTTTGTTTGTTTCTTCTCGGATCGACTCTCATTCTCGGTCGAACTATCCTTCTTGACCGACTTTCCTCTTTGTTTGTTTCTTCTTCTTTTTTTCTGCTTCTTCTCAGTCGATTTTCCTCTTGGCTCTTCTTATGTGTCAGTCTCCTTCTTCTTCTCTTTGATTCTTCTTCTGCATCAATCTTCTTCTTCTTCTCTCAAATTCTTCTTCTGCGTCGACTAGATTTCTCTCTCAGATTCTTCTTCTTCTTCCTTCTCGTCCAGATTCTCATGCCAGATCCTTCTTCTTCTCCATGCCAGATTCTCGGTCGCTTCTTTTTTTTCTTGGCCTACTCTTCTTCTTCTTCACTACTTCTTTGGCTCACTACTACTTCTTCTTCGCAAGATTTTTCCATCAAATGTACTTACTCTATTTCCACTCGAAAATTGATTCTTATCATGTTTTCTTCTCGGTCGATTCTTCTTTTCGACCGACGAAAGTTGATCTCTTTGATCCTGTTCTATGTGATTTTCTCTCTTCCTCCTTCCTCTCCGACGAAAATTTCCTCTTGTTCTCCGAGATTCTCGAATCTGTGACCTATGATTCTTTGTGATATGTGATTCTCCAATCCCTTGTTCTTTTTCTTCTCAAACTTTGACGAAAGCTGAACCAGATCCACCTACCTTTTTGCCTCTCTAAACCAGATCTGAAACCTCGATAGAAACTGAACCAGATCCCCACACCCCAACAGATAATGCTGTCCCGACAAACTATCTTCCTCGATGCTCCAGATCTCCAGATGTCCAGATTTCCTCCGATGCCGACCCTCGAAAACAATAAACAACTGTTCATCGTCTTCTTCCTCCTGATCACTCTTCTCCCTCTGCATGACCGATCAGAAACAACACCATCTACCTCTCAATCTCTCTCTACCTCAAGATCTCAAACTCCAACGAAAACCCCGGCTGAAACTAAACCAAATCGGCCTATCTCACTGCCTCTTTGAACCATATATGAAACTTCGACGGAAACCCCGTCAAAATCCGAACCAAGACAACGGCGCGATAAGCCATCGACATTTCAAAACCAACTACAAATTGCAAAAATCTTCACCAAACATAAGGACAACAAGAATTTGATGTTTTAATGGAAAGTTGGCGTTTGTGTTTTAATAGAAAGGGGGTGTTACGGAAAATTAGAGATTTTCCAGCATATACCTTTCTAGATTATCAGTCACCAAATCCTCCTTTCCAGATATTACCGGAAATCAAGGATTTTCTAGCATATCTCTTTCTAGATTATCAGTCACCAAATCCTCCTTTCTAGATTTTCATCCATAGGAAATCAAGGATTTCCATATAATACCTCCAGACTTTTCTCTACCGAACATGATTTTCTGGATCCCTTTCAAGATTCTCATTCACCACTAATTTCTATTTTTCTCAATCTTATTCTTGTATATAAGTGTTGTTGATGTATTACTATAAGACAAAGAAGTGAATATAATACATATCAAAATCATTCCTTCAATTTGTATCATTGTTTTCCTTTCTCATTTGATTTGATGTTGATATATACAACTTTGAGTCTTCCATATTTCTTAGTATTTAGGAGAGGAACAGATGAATCGGAATGTGGTTATTTGGTCCTAGTTTGTCGTGTTTTCTAGGCTTTGAGTTGGGGAATAGACGTCATTTGGATCATCAGGGGTTTTGCCTTTTTTTGAACGTGTGAAGATGATACAATGGTGGATGCTATCAACTATTCAAATAATGGAGTTATTAGTAAGCTCTGTGGTTCATTTGATGTACGGATTTTATATATTTAGTTCCATTGTTGCTAGGGATCTCTCTTATTGAACTATTAGAAAAATAAACTTTTTTCTATGTTTTTTCTTGAAAATAAAATTATTAGAGTTTTTTTACATTAATAACATTTTTTAGATGATTCTAATGTATAATTATATCTCAGATCGTACTATAAAAGTCAAAATGTATATATATATATAGTTTTGGAAGAAATTTATTAAGTTAGTGTATTATTATAAAGTAATTCACAAGTTTATGATCAAATTTGTAGAAAAAAATCATGTATTTTTCTATCATTTTGAAAGAAATTAGAAAATTATAATTAGATATTTTTTGTATTGGATTTTTTTATCCCTTGAAATATGTGACTTATTGATCTTCATCTTTTAATCGTAATCATATTCTCTAAATTTTGAAAGGGCGGAATATCAGATATACCCTCGTAGGGCTAAAACGCTTCAAAAATACCCTTCCCATCGGAAAAAGGAGAAAAGACAAATTTACCCTTAATTTTCGAACGTGAGAAAAACCGCATTCTGGGAGAGTAAAAGCCAAACCCGCATTCGCATTCTGTAAAAGCCAAGAAAGAACAAGTGATTTCGAACTTGAGAGGGATCGATTCGAAGTTGGCAAGAAGGAAATTCGAAGTTGGCAAGAAGGAAATG
>CM071863.1:39103898-39139837 GCA_036759665.1 Gynandropsis gynandra
CCTTTCCTATCCGACCCTTGGACCCCTGTGACGCTTTGCGACCCCTTTACCCTTGGACCCCTGCGACGACCTTTGATCCCTTTGACCCCTCGATGAGACTCTGTGACCCAGTGCGACCGTACGACTCTGTGACCCATTCTGTCACCTTTGATATTGCAATAAATACAAGAGAAACACGAAAAACTCACTATGCATACCTGGTTTTTCTGCGGAACGTGCTTAATTGCAAGCTTCTTTGTTGACAACAAAGGATTTCAACCTATTGGCAGCGGATCTGATGCCGATCGCAAGCTACTCTCGTCGAATCTGTTGTGGTGTGGGGGAACAGTAATTTTCGCGCGAGAATTAGAGGTGCTCTAGAGGAGAGAGAAAAATTGTCGTCAAGGGTAATATGGGATTATCAATATTTTAAGGGTAGATTTGACGTTGAAACTTTTTTTTTTAGCCAAAGGTATTTTTGAAACACTTTACCCCTACAGGGCATTTTTGATAATCCCCTTTTGAAAGTATAATATATTCTTGAGGTTTTTAGATACAATTTATTTCTTTCTAAAATTTCAAATTCAAGCTATTTACTTCTAAAGTTTCCAATCTTTCTAAGAAATTTTCACATACAACATATTTTCTCTTTAAGTTTTTAAATTCAATTTATTTTTTCAAAAGTTTCACAAAATTTTAAGGGTTGTTGAATATGTTAAATTTACAAAATTGAAAGGAATAAAATTAGATTAAAAGATACAAAAAATGTATGATGAATCGAATACTTGATAAAGAATGAAAATAAAACATAATACTTAAAAAAAATAGGCGTTTGTACTCTAAAACAATTTACTGTCTAAATATATTTAGGATCAATATAATTTATTTAACCATATAAATCTAACATACGATTAGCCTATTAATATAGAAACGACTATAATATTGGATGGATTGTGTTTAATGAGTAGATTTATATATATATATAATGTTGTATTAAGATGGGAAGGTGTTTCTTGTACAAAGATAAATATTCAACCAGTTATTCAATACTAGACTAATTTCTATTGTTTATATATATATATATATTGTTCAATATATTGTGCTGTTCTTCTTAAATTTATAAAATTATAACACAAAAAATTTGATTTTTTTTTCCAATTCTAATTTAACTTAACATCTAAACTTTGTTCAACGATATCAAAGCAAAATATTTAAACTTTAGATATATTACGTCATATCATGAATTTGAAACTCATAAAAAATATTGAATTTATTGAATTTTATAATAAAAACTTATTAGTTTAATTTTAGGTTATCAAATTTCATGTTTCTCTTCGTTCTTAACCATCACAATGACTATTTAATTACTCTATAGCAATATTCGTACATTTTCCCTTATTTTACCGAAAAATTATATTCGTTAATGCAATATAAAATTATTTAATGTTTACTTCTCCGAAGAGCCATGATTTCGACTTGTAAACAAACAAGTGGAAAGCAAAATAAAAAATAGCCTTTTCATAATAACTCAATTTATTTTTATTAAAAAATTTATTATAATCATTATATTTATCTATTTTTAAAAGAATAACATACCCCTATTTTTTTCATGAGTTATGTATTAATAAAAAACTATACAACAATACACCAATTTGAAAAATAAATTTCTAAATTGATACATATATTTTCGTGAAATTTATTCGATTTTTTAAATCTCATATATATATATATATATATCGTAAAATTGATACAAATTGATCCATATATATATATATATCGTAAACAGACAAGTCAAATAAAAAATATTAATTTAAATAAATGATAATAAAATTTAAAAATTTTATTTTTTTATTATTTTCTTTTCGAAAATATGCAGAATTGTTCGTCACACAAGATTCTAGCGATCCTCAATCAAAATTATATTGGCATCACATATTTTTATTTGTTTAAGAGTTCACGAATTGCATAGGTAACACAAGTTGAGGATCACAAGTTTTTATTGTTTGCACATCTATCAAGGCCATCTTTTTTAGCTTATATAGATGATCAGTAGCATAAAAGTTTAAAAAATTATCTATGAAGCTGTATACTTAGGAAAAGTCTAGTAAAACTGATAAATAAAAAGAACGAGGGAATGAAATAAAGACAAAGGAAAACATTTACTAAGATTGTAGCAATAAAGGAAATTTCGATTCACATACAAAATTAAAGAATTATGTGGAAAGAAAAACACAAGCGATCCCTGAATCATCCTCACAACCGAGATAAAAAGCGTAAGGCGTCGTTATGCCATGAAATCTAATTGATCAGTGATAATCCCATTTTCTTAAACTTATCCGAATCCCCTCTCTTCATTTACTCTTTATCCTTATAGTCATTTCATGAAGAATCTCTTTCTCCAACATAGAGGCCCTGTTGACGCTGATTCTATTAAGGATATTCATATAATTATTGTAATTATATTTGATTTGTTCTATTTCTTTTTGTTTGTGATTCGATTTGAATCATTTCTCGATTTTAGCTAAATTTGATTAGGTCAATCCTTGATTGTATCTAGTCATTTTTGTATAAATTATGAATCAATGAAACAAAAGACCTAAAAGAATTCACTAGTTTTGGTATGGTATCAAAACATCATTTTATGTCGCTGAATGTGAACGTTATTCCTCTATATTGATTCGTCGATCGTTTTTTCTCTCCAATCTCTCGATCTTGACATGAGTACGAACGAGAATCCATCTGCTCCTTTAAACACCAATGAGAATTCTAATGTCTCATTGGGAAATACTGAAGGGAATGTTGTTGTTACTACTACTCCATCATGTGGACATGAAATCTTAGTTTACTCTCCCTATTACTTCCATCCTTCAGAGGGATCAGGAAGCATTGTTCACTTGAAGGGAGATATAAACAATGAGAAAACGCATATTACTCATGTTTTTAGGATGAAGCAGAAGATCAACTTCATTGACGAGACAATAACGAAGTCGTAACCTCACGAAACTGAATACAACGAGTGGGGATCGATGAAATCCATGTTAATCAAATGGGTTTTTAATATCCTCGGTCCATAGATTCAAGCGTTAGTTACTATCGTCAATGAGGTTTGGGTATTATGGAATATCAGTATTCGATCGGAAATACATCATACGTTCATAAAATCTAAACTGATGTAGTGTGTTGCTCGTTGCAAGGCCAAACAGTTCAGACATTTTTTCAAAAGATTGAAGCAATTACGGAATGAACGTGAATCCTACAAACCCATTCATACTTATCATTGTGAGGATTTACAAGAAAACCTCGTTCGCAACCCTGAAGATGATAAGATTCACCAATTTCTTATGGGACAAGGTGAACCACGTTTTGGGACAATACAGTCTCAATTATTCTCGATCGGGTTGTTACCTAGTCTCAACCAAATCTTCTAGTAAAATTATCTAGAAAGAAAGATACCAAACCTTGTTTTGTGCAAGAGATGAATCTATTCCCGTGGCAGGCTTCGCGACCATTGCTCCAACCTAACCTTCCATCAGAATTGCCTCTCCTACTGCGACAGTCTCGATACCAAAGAACCCGAGATTTTGTTTGCACTGTAAGTAAAAAGGCCATGTGTCTCAACCTATTTTTATATTCATGGATACTCGGACTGGTGGATTGAGTGTCAATGCAAAGGTATGCTTAGAAAAAAAAACGATCTGGATCGGCTGCGGGTGGATCTGGATCTAGACTGGTGCGTGTGAATGTTGCTCACTCATGCAAAACTGATCGACTTTTTCTCGGTGATTCAGACATAAGTTGTGTACTTGGCTTCACATACGAGCAATGGAAGAGCTTACTTAATCTCTTCAACATAAAAAATTCGAGTATGGCTAAACGAAATTTTGGTAAAAGAAGCTCGCCCTAATTCTTATTATATATTGGTGCATTCCAACACATGACAAGGACATTAGATTTTCTTTCAAATTTTTCTAATATAACTCCATGTCCAATTGTTATTCCGAAGAATGGTCAAACATATTTTCTATAATATGAGGAGATTTATGTTTGGGCGGTAATATGTTCTTCACGATGTATTATATGTCCCTTGTTTAGTGGCCACTTTGATATATATGACTCGTTTTATCCAACAAAATAATTATCTCGTGAAATTTATGGATAAATTTTGTGTTATTCAAGACCGTATGACGAGATTGTCGATTGGAACGGGTGAAGAATGGTGTGGTTTATTGGTTTTAAGGAGAAATAAGAGAGTGTGTGAATAATCTAGCGTAGATTCTTCCAGAGATCTTTGGAACTGTCGACTTGTACACTCGTCAGATTATGCTTTAAGTAATTTATCAAATTCAATTTGTGTTAGAGCATGAGTTTCCAACACATTGAATAATCTTTTCCTTGTAGCAATAATAAAGCCGATAGCATTTTTTATTTAATTAATTGTGTTGTTGAGGTTCTTATTGTACGCCATCGTTATCCGAAGCAACTTATTTTATCACAATAGTAGATGATTATTCGTGCTAATTTTGGGTATATTTGATGATCTCTAAATGGAAAGTCAAATGAATTTTGCGGAATTTTTGCTCACGAGAATTTTACCGCAAAAAAATGTGTTCAAACAGATACCGGCACATAATTTCTTTCATTGTAGTCATACTTTATAGAAAATGGTATTCATCATCAAATATCTCGCATTTACACGCCCAATAAAATGGTCATGATGAACGTAAGCATCGTTATATTCTCGATGGTGCTAGAGCCTTGATGTTTAATGTTGGATTACGATTAAGTTTTTCAGGTGAATGTGTCTTGGCGGCACCGTTTCTCATTAACTATGCACCATCGAATTTTTTGGAAGGCAAAACCCCGTACGAGGTTCTTCATGGAAAATCACCAACATTTGATCAGATGCATCTCTTTGGATGTATATGATATGCACACAATGGACAACCATAGAGGGATAAATTTGTACCTCGTAGTTGATGTTGCATCTTTGGCGGCTATCCACAAAAACCAAAAGGGATGGTGAATGTATGATTTGGAGACGAAAGAGCTCTTTGTTTTCTGTGATGTTATGTTTCATAAGACTAAATTCCTGCTCTTAGAGCGGGGAATCTAGACTCCAAAGAAACTTCATCGATGTTTGGGAAATAATTTCAGCTAAAGCAATCTAAACATCATGTAGTCTTTGAAATTGTTCCTTTTTCTCATGTAACGATTTTGAAAGTTATGGGTCGTACCATGTCTGTGGTTGTACTTGTCACGACCGTTGTTTTGGCTCAAAACAAGACATGGACATTGACTCGTTTTCCTGATAACAAAAGGACTATCAAATGTTGTTGGAAATCTAAGATCAAGTACAAGTCTGATGGATCCATTGAATGTTACAAGGCTCGTTTGGTGGTATTAGGAATTCAGAAAAAATAATGAGTCGATTTTGAAAAGAACTTTTCTCTAGTAGCTAAAATGCCTAGGTTCGTATTTTTCTTGTGATTGCTGTAAATTGGGGTTGGATTTATGCACCAAATGGATGTGCACAAAGTTTTTCTTCAATGGAATTGAACGAGGAAGTTTACATGAAGTTACCTTCGAGACTATAAGGATCCGATGGATCCCTAGTATGCCTCCTTAATAAGTTGTTGATGGGCTCCGACAAGCACATCGTTGCTAGTTTGGAAAGATCACATCGACACCCATTCAATACGGTTTTAGATAATCATGGCTAGATTACTCTTTATTTTCTAATCACCATGTTCTGATGAAGCTGTTTGTACTTGTTTATGTTGATGATCTTCTTATTGAGGGCAATGAAGTCTCGACAGCGGATACATTCAATGGATATCTACATGATTTTTTTTCACATGAAGGATTTGGAATCTCTCAAGTATTTCTTGGGAGCTGAGATTGCTCGAAGTCATGAAGGCATCTATTCATCTCAACAGAAATATATCCTCAAAATTATTGCTTAATGTGGTCTACTCGATGCCAAGCTTGCAAATTTTTAGATCGAGTGCACTTATAAACTCGCTATATCTACAAGTGTATTGTACACTGATCCCAAATGGCATCGACACCTCTTTGGGCGCTTACTCTATCTCAACCTCTCAAGGACAGATTTATGCTATGTTATTCATGTTCTCTCGTAATTTATGCACAACCCCGGACTGACCATTGACGTGCGACTCTATGCATTATTTGTTACCTCAAAGGGTTCCCAGATCAAGGTATTTTTCTCGGTTCAAATAATATTCTACACGTCTATGGGTATTGTGACTCGAATTGGGTGAAATATCCTAAGGCACGACGATCTTTGAACGCACATATTGCTACTCTCAGATTCAGGACCGGCTCAACTAGAGAAGAGACCCTGTGCCACAAAATCAAAATAGGCCCTTTTGAAACGAAATATTTGATACCAAAAAATTTCTTTTATATACAATAAATATTTATAATATTCATTTGAAAAGAGCTATTTTATTTGCATGTTTTTTTGAAACGAAATATTCGATCAAGCTTTCCACATCTAAATCCTCTAGGAGATTACTTTTAATTACCATTAAAGCTAATCCATTCAACATTTATTGTGATATAGTGGTTCGTAAGTACGACTTCAATAATTTGAGCTTTGAAAAGCTTCTTTCTGCAGAAACAACACTAATTGGAATAGTCAATAAGATTCTATACGCAAGTATTGCATTCGGAAAACAATTATACCATTTCAATAATTCTAATAAAGCATTTGTTTCTATCTTTTCATTTGGTAAAAGTTCTCTAAATAACTTTAACTCAACAAAAAGCTCATATCCATTTCTACTCTTTTTTCTATTTCTACAGATATCATATCATAAACTAACCACAAGGATCAAACAAAAAAGTTGATCCATCCGATTACACAACAAAATAAAAAGGAAAGACGACGAGAGACCAGAAACATATACCAGCGAAATTGAAGATCTCAAATGGCTGAAGCTCAGAAATCGAGAGAAAACAAAAACCGCTTGAATCCTCAAGCAAAAACCTTTAGAAGAGATAACAAAAAAGAGAATTTATGGATTTCTAGAAAGAGTTTTCTGGGAACCGTGAAAAGAGTTTCTATATTTTTTAGAGGTAAGAGTTTTTAGGAATAATAGGAAAAATTTATGTATTTTTTGGAGTAACTATTAATTTTTTTTAATAATGGGCCCTCAATGAGCTGAGGGCCCTGTTCCACAGCTCCTGTGGAACATGCTCAAAACCGTCCCTGCTCAGATGTTCTACAGTGGTGTGGAAAACATAGAAGCAAAGCATAATATTTAGCCATGCCGCTTGCTACTTACGAACTAGTGGATCAAGGCAATCATGAAGTTTTTCGGTGTGACGCATGCACACCAATGCATATGTTTTGTGACAACCAAGCGGTGCTGTATATTGTCGCAAACTCAGTATTTCATGAGCGTACAAAACACATCGATGTAGATTATCATTTTATTAGAGATGAACTACTTCATGGCTAGATTTGTATAATTTACGTTTGGTTTATAGAACAACTTGCGGATATCTTTACCAAGGTCTTGGGATATCAGCTTTTCGTGTAACTATGTTCCGAGTTGTGCATTTGTGACCTACATGCTCCAATTTGAGGAGACATGTTAAGGATATTTATCTAATTATTGTAATTAGAATTTATTTAGTTTCCTTTGGTATGAATTTGATTTGAATCATTTATTTAGTTTCCTTTGGTATGAATTTGATTTGAATCATTCTCCGATTGTAGCTAGATTTGATTTGGCCAATCCTTGATTGTACTTGGTCGTTTTTCTATATAAATTACAATTCAACGAAACGAAAAAATCCAACAAGAATTCACTGATTTTGGCGCATTATATTTTCTCTGTACGATTCAACAGTCGTCGTCGTCGTCATAACTATTCGTATCTTGTTCGCAATCTATATTCGTCTCCGTTAATCCATTTTGTGTTTGCATCTGATTCTTTTTGTGGTTAATGAGACTTCAAGCGTGAAAGAGAGATTGAGAAAAAATCTAGAATTTTCTGGAGATTTCTTCATTAACGTAATATTGCTTTTGCATATGTCAATCGTCGCCGTAGTTTCACCGGTTTCGGCTTAGGGCGACAAAGAATCTATGGTCGATCTTTTCTTGGTCGAGGAGCGATTAAAAAAAACCTAAACCCAAATACGCAGACACAACCTAAATCTAGGATTCGTAAAGATGATATAAACTCAAATTCAGGATGAAGAAGTTATTGAAGAAGAAGAATATATGTTAAGTTTAAGTTTAATTTAATTTAATTTAATTTATTTTTGTAAGTTATTTTATTTTTTAGTATGACATATACCATATGACATGTATATTATATAGTTTATTAACGAAAATTAAGTAATACTTATGGGTGTTATAAGTCGTGTATCAATATAAAACCAGATTTATAAATTGGTTATTGTTATGTAATATTTAATGATAAATATATGAGTTATAATATAAAAATTCTGTGTACTTTTATAAAAAATAGGAAATATAGTCATAATAATGAGATTTTCCTTTTCATAACATTGAAATTACAGCTAATTAGGTTATGATCGATATGTAAATGTAGTTAATTATATATTCCCATCATTAGGTTTTATTTTATATGACATGTTTGAAAATGAAAATAGTCCCATATGAAAATCAACTGTTTATTTAAATGTATTCATATATTTAAAATGGATTAACTCATGGTTTAAATACTAATGATTTTATAAAACATTAATAATTGGTTGAGGAACCACCTCTTAAACTCGTAAGAACCATTTTTAAATCTACATGGCTAGAATAATGATCCAAATATGATGAAAACGTCATGCTTTATTAGTTATATGTTAAATACATCTTAAGATTTATATAACGATTTAAAAGATTTGATATGATTATTTGCTATTACACCACAGGACCGGCTCAACAAAAAAATGTTGGAAAAGAGATCCTGTGCCATAAAAATTAAAATAGACCCTTTTATATTTTTAACATACAATTATTCTAAATGTTAATCATTTTTTTGAAAATAATATACCCTAAATTTATTAAAACCTTATTCTAATGCTTGAACCACCCTGCTACACCAGAATATATACTTTTATGATTTTCATGAGAAAAATCAACAATTAATTATATTCAAACTAAATTATTAAAAATATATTCAAGAATCAAGTGAAAACAAAATATGTTAGATAAAATTTACGGTGATTTGTATATTTGTTTATATCTTTTGAAAAGTGATATATTTGAGTGAGATGGTTGAAATATAAATTTTGTATTATTTTATATTTATATAATAGATTGAGTGAAGTATTATATGATATTAAGTGTAAGAATATACTATTACATGAAATATAGAAAAGCAATTCTAGAAGAAATAAATATACATACAAAAGTATCAATTTTTAATATAAAATTTACGGTAATGGATAAGTCGGAAACAAATATAAATTATGAGAGCATGTTAATGTTACCATCGGATTAATGAAACGTCTGATGAGCAAAAAAGTGAAAAGCTCAAATTATGGAATTGTTACTGCATTTTGGTTGGAATATATGCTATCGAAAACCTCTTATAAATCAATGATTCATCCAAATAGTAAATTTATAAAGTAATAATTTATTTGTTTATCTTTGGAATAATAATAATAATAATAATAATAATAATAATAATAATAATAATAATAATAATAATAATAATAATAATAATAATACCTTTGTATTTTGGAAGAATAAATTTCTCTACTACGAAATAACTAAGATATACTGAAAATATGAGACGAGAAAATAAGAGGACTATCTATGAATAATTCTACGCAACTTATGTAGCCAATATAAAAATATATTTATAAAAAAATCGATACACCTCAGTAAAATTATTACTATTATAAGCTAATTTTCATTTATTTTGTTATGAATTTATGTATATATTTTTTATACTTTTCAGGCCTTAAAACAATTTTCTTTTCCCATAGAAAAATACTAATAGTTTATTAAGACCATAATATAACCAGAACAACCGCACCTTCACATTCAGCCAATTATATTAATGCGCAATAAAATGTCACCAATCACTTATATCTGCCTGTCAAAAATATACATCACCGCCTGTAACGCTAAGAAATCTTAATATCAGGACAAAACATTATAGTATTAGACACAAGTATTAAGTATATGATTTGTTCAGTCATTTTGGTCCCAAAAAAAAGTGAAATTCCCGATTTTCTCCTTTTAGAGAGAGAAAAAAAGGTGTTTTTTTCGTCTCTCGTTCCTTAATTTTACAGAGAGAAGAATTTGCAAATTCCATTTTCTAGAGAGAGAAAGGAAGGGGGAAGAAATTATCATCACCGATCAAGTGCTTGTTCAATCGGCGAAATCCATGAACAAGACCGAGTAATGGAATGTTAATCTAAGAAGATGGTTATGGAGATGATGCGATCTTCGATTCTGTGATTTAGATTTGGAAGCTGGGATTTCTTTTCTCGAAGCTCGGATTTCATTTTGCAGCCCTTGTCTCGGATTGTATCTTTGGGAAAATGACCGGAGGTGATGACTCCACCGGCGACGGCGGTGGCGGGAACGGTCCTCCTCCGTCGTTGGAGTGGAGATTCTCTCAGGTCTTCGGCGAGCGTACCGCCGGAGAAGAAGTTCAGGAAGGTAATCTCTCGGGTTTTCGTGATAGATTGCGAAATAGTGTACGGTAGAGCTTTTCTTCCTTTTCTCATTAGATCCGAACGACATGAGAGAAACTAGGGGTTTGATTTGTGGTTTAGATCTGGTTTAGATCATGGATTAGTGAGAAATTCCTCTACTGTTGAGTAGACCATTGATGAAATCGTGACTTCGATTTCACTGATAGTAAGGTTTCTGAGTTTTCGTAGTTCAGCTAGCTAAGATTTGAATTTTCAGAAGTGTAGTTGAGGTCTGTAAGCAGGGGACACAACATTTCTATGCCTTCATGTGAACATTGTGAGGTTGACGAATCTGGTTCTTGTTTTATGTACAAGTTTTAAACTATAGACAAGTGACACTGTACTTTGGATCTCTTCAAGTATGTCTCTAAAGTTGTTGTTGTTCTTGTGGTTGACGAATCTGGAGGGGTTTTGGATGCCATTTTGGAAGTTGACCTAGGAGTGTGATAGCATGAAACTTCTATTCGATAAATGTTATGACAGCTGTTTTCAACGAGTATAATGGGTGCTTGACATTACTGATCAGTAAAAGAAACATACCCCGTGAAGTATTAAACTCGCTAGTCAAGTGATGTGTTGCTAATGGTTATACAGATTGCGTGATGAAATTTATTATAATGAGTTGGTGCAGTAGATAGTTTGTGTCGCATGGTGAGATTTTCAGCAAAGCTTCTATTCTCTACAGACTTCTTTCGTTAGAACATAATGTAACAAGCTGGTCTTCAAACGGCCCCAACGTGTGCTTTTCACTTTTGCAACTGTTAGCACATGAGTTAAATTTCCTCTGATGATACGGTATAAATATTGCTCGATGCTGTTGCTTTGGTGTGCTACGGCAGTTAGGAGACACATGTTCAGTGCCTCATAACCCTGCTCTGTCTAATATAAGTCAACCTCATGCATTTCACTGACAAATCCATTCTGCTTGTTTGCCTTCTATATGTCCCTTGGTTAGTATGTGTGTCATCGATGTAAGAAACATGTCATTTGTATTTTATATTCATAGCCATGTTTAGTCTCTACTATTTAGTTGTTACTTGGGATGGATACCAATTCTGTCTGTATTATTTTCTTGTGCAGTCGATATAATTTCTGCAATTGAATTTGATAAAAGTGGAGACCATCTTGCAACTGGTGACCGAGGGGGGCGAGTGGTTCTATTTGAGAGGACAGATGTGAAAGATGTGTGTTCCTTCGTCTTTTTCAAGGTTTACATGAATTTTCTTTGGTTTTTTGTTTTGTATTGTAAAGCAATCTTTTGTAATTTTATTCATAGAATGGCGGATCTAGGAGGGATCTTGAGAGGGCCGATTATGCTGTCAGACATCCTGAGTTCCGATATAAAACAGAATTTCAGAGTCACGAACCTGAGGTATTCATTCGAACTTTTCATCAAATTTTGCTTTATAAGTGATCCTGTCACTTGTCCTTGAAATGACCTTGCTTTCTATCTACTTTCAGTTTGACTATCTAAAGAGTTTGGAGATAGAAGAGAAAATCAACAAAATCAGATGGTGTCAGCCAGCAAATGGCGCATTGTTTCTTCTTTCCACAAATGATAAGACCATAAAATTCTGGAAGGTGAAAGAAACTGGTCACAAAACTTTAAAGCCTTTATAACAATTAGCTGCCTATCTAATTCCGTTCTGTGATCTGGTGTTCTTAGGTTGACTATAGTGTAAATATGTATGTATGGCCTCGAAACTGGTTCGTGTTGTTTCTTACTTGCGTATCAAACAGGTACAAGAGAAGAAGATTAAGAAAGTTTGTGATATGAATGTCGATCCATCCAAGGGTGTAGGAAATGGCAGTCTAGCAAGTTCAAGTAACTCAAGTAGCCCAACTCAGGTTGTTGCTAATGGACTATATGCGGATGGAGCTCATGGTTATCTGAGCAACGACTTCTCTTTCCCACCAGGAGGAATTCCTTCTCTGCGATTGCCAGTGGTAGTTGTACTCAATACAATATTTGTTTTTTCTTTCTTCTGATGCTTTGTAGATAATACCTAAGTTTAGTTTCTAAATTCTAGGAACAAGATAACTGTTAATCACCCGCCTACCCGACATTCTCATGTGATATCTTTAGTTTCCCTCCCTGTCAGAAAATTGATTTCAATAATCTATTTTGATAGCTCCACCACCTTGAAGATGCAACTTTTACCACCCAATAGATTCTTCTTTTGTGATGATGGGTCATATGTTGCTGTGGCTACCTGTTTTGTGAAGATTACCAAAAGTTTATTTATATTTACGTGGCATGTGTTTTCTTTTGTCTTTACTGAAGCTTGGCACTGAATACTAGCATATTATCATATATTATTCGGTTGATAGTTTTTTTTGGATCAATGCACGTTTCTGCATTATTTAGGTAACTAGCCAGGAAACCAGCCTTATGGCGAGATGCCGGAGAGTTTATGCTCATGCTCATGATTATCATATCAATTCAATCTCAAATAGCAGGTACTCCTTGACTTTTCATTCTTTAGAAACGAAGCTGCTGTTACTCCATCGTGAATCTTTTAAGAAAATTTTAGAACAACCAATATTTATTGTATATTGTAGAAACATATTTTACTTCATTTTCATATAGCTAATTTAATTTAATCCTGAATTTCACTACGTGTACATTTTCTTTTTCTTCGTGGTCATAATATTTTCATACATAATGTTGCAGTGATGGAGAAACATTTATATCGGCTGATGATCTGCGAATTAATCTCTGGAATTTGGAAATCAGCAACCAGAGCTTCAATATTGTTGACGTTAAGCCTGCAAACATGGAGGATCTAACTGGTACGTGTTTTCTACCCTCCTCCCTTCCTTTTTTTCTTTTATCTTAAAAAGTGATGTCTATAACAATGTTAATGCTGATTCATATGTTAGCATTTATGTTATCTCTGACTCATATATTTTACATATACCTTGAATAAATAACTGTTAAGGTAGTTTGGTCTTGCATCTGCATTAGAGTGTTGGTGGTTTCCATTTATCAACATGCTTGGTTTTATTTGTTCGATTTCATTAGTACCCAAACTTGGTCACATTTTACATAACAGAGGAAATATGTTTACTTATTTTAAACTCTTATATGAGCAAAATACTAAGACATTTCATATTACTGCAGAGGTTATTACATCAGCCGAGTTTCATCCGATCCATTGTAATATGCTCGCGTATAGCAGTTCAAAAGGATCCATTCGTCTGATTGATCTGCGGCAATCAGCTTTATGTGATACTCATGCCAAATTGTAAGTGATGAATTTCATTCTCATTTTTGTTTGGGGTTTCCTCAGATTGTGCACCCTTATCATCCATCATGTGTTGGATATGCATAGCCGCAACAGTCATGATCTGGGTCCTGTTGAATATGGACCTGACCCTTGGCTATATGTCAAATACAATGAGAGATAAAGAAACAGAAATTAATCTCAATCTTTTGTTTATCTTGTCGATATTATCTGAGAGCAACAGATAGAGTAAAATTTCAGGCCTCTGACTGTAGTTATATCATATCACAGATTTGAAGAACCCGAAGCACCTGGTTCAAGATCATTTTTCACAGAGATAATTGCCTCAATCTCAGATATTAAATTCTCAAAGGATGGAAGATATGTACTTAGTCGCGATTACATGACGCTCAAGGTTCGCAATTACATGATGTGGTTTTTTCTTCTCTTGTTTTTGGTTGACTGCCTAGAGTTTTCGGGTCGCAGGCCATGAAGTCATCCGGTTTCTCTATCACGTAAACCATGTCATGCTGTGTTTCCTCCTTTTATGACATACAATGTCATTTATCCATTTTTGATGTGTTTTTTGTGATAATCTTTTTTCTGGTTATTATACCGTAGACATTTCGATCTGCTTTCTAAAGGAGTCTCATACAGACTATGATAAAAGAAAGTCTCTAGTTTTCGATTTTTATATGATCCCTGTCTTTTGTACTTTTTCAGCTATGGGACATAAATATGGATTCTGGTCCAGTTGCAACCTATCAGGTTCATGAATACTTGAGACCAAAGGTGATTTTTTTTATCTGGTCTTCTCTTGTCGCTGATGGTTTCTTCGAGGTTAAACATAAATCTTTCTCGCTGTTGCAGCTCTGTGATTTATATGAAAATGACTCAATCTTTGATAAGTTCGAGTGTTGTCTAAGTGGCGATGGATTGCGAGTAGCGACAGGTTCTTACAGGTTTGTTTTCTTCTGTAAATACAAGTCTTGTAATGCTTTTCTATTTCGCTTGATATGGACAATGGCATAGTATTATTCTAAATTCTTTGTGAACCAGCAATCTATTCCGTGTATTTGGAGTTGCTCAAGGAAGTACCGAAGCGTCAACTTTGGAAGCTAGCAAAAACCCGATGAGGTATGTTACAAAGGACAGCATATCCAAGAACATTGATACTAAGAAGTAGTTATATAACCGTTCTTGTGAACTTTGGATATTTGTTTTGTAGGAGGCAAGTTCAAACACCTTCGAGACCTTCAAGATCCCTCAGCAGCATAACACGTGTAGTCAGACGAGGTTAGTAATCTAAAAACCGCATCAAAGATTTGAACGCTTGTTAGTTTGTTTCTTTACTCAAGTCTTCTTGCAACAATAAACACAGGATCAGAGAGCCCCGGGTCGGATGCAAACGGCAATTCATTTGATTTTTCGACAAAGTTGCTGCATCTGGCATGGCACCCGACAGAGAACTCCATAGCCTGTGCCGCTGCAAACAGCTTGTACATGTACTACGCATGAGGAGAAGAAGACCGGTGTGGGTGGAAAACACGGGTTGCTTTGCTTCATTAACATCCTTTTAATCTTTTTCAGGTTACTCTCTCCTTTTTACCCTTAAAAACCAAAAGAGTTAAAAAAAAACAAGACTACACAGTTTCTTGAACCAAAGTACGTATGGACAGTACGTACTGTTGGTACCCTCTTTCTAAGTCATGTAACCAGAAGATGTAGTAACAGAAGCTGTGCCGGTGACAAGAGAAGCCATGACTGCCCAAACCATGGTATAAATGAGGAAGCGAAATCCCGTGGCTCTTCTTTCGCTTGGCGAGGCAAGACCATCAGCTTCCCCTTCCCTTTTTTCCCGTCCTATCGTAAAGCCTGTCTCGAATTTTTTTTCCCTGCCCCTTTTATCGTTTTTGTTCTCTCTTTTGATTGCAACTATATCAAGGAGAATTAGAAGATGAAATGTCTAGGGTTGGGGAAAAAAAGAATGATTGTAGTTAAATCCTTCAACAACAAGGACAACAAAAGACATGTTTTTGGATTTTTTTCACAGAAGGTAATGCCCCTCGATTTTAGGTGTTGTTTGTTTCTCTTGGAACCAAAAAACCGGTGTGGGATGACTGACAAAGACATTGGGGCTGTGCTTCATTTGTTTATTGATTCTTTTGTCTATGTTATTGTCGAACCAAACTACATTACCTGTTTAGTTTCACTGTCTGTGTTATATTCAGACTTATCTTTCTTTTGGTTTACTTGTGTCTGATCTTTATAGTACACCTGCAAATTAGTTACATCTTCGGACTTGTTTAGGATATGTTTCTAGTTCGGTTCAATGTCCTTGTTACTGCAAGTGATACACCTAAGTTCCTTACGTGCAATACAAAACTACCTAAATACATGAACTCACAATTATAGAAGTCAATTACAATTTCAAGTCCCTTTAGAAATAGTACCCACATGACCATTACTAAACTTAGGAATGCAAATTATCATCTGTAAACGTCTCCAAATTTCTTTGGTAAACAATGTTCCATGAACAACTTGGTCGCATCCACATTTGTGTATATATAAATACTAGCTAATCCTACCTCTAAACCCTAAATATTGACCCTAGATCTAAGCCATAAATCCTAATAAAAACAGAATCTTACCCTAACATTGAACCCTAAAACCTTAAAACCTAACCAAAGCCATAAAACCAGAACCCTAAAACCTAATTATAATAAAAGCGCTCTATTATTATTATACAACTTTACACATATATATGACTCATCTTGTTATACAAGGTGTCAAACATGGAACGTTGTAAACATGAAGGGAGCTATCTTGGACATGATGTCAGATGAAATCATAATCCAAGGCTAAGTGCTTCATGCGAGAATGAATGATGTCATCTTCACCAAGGTAGGTAATTCCAACGTTGGCACAATAGATTACTGGTGATGTGGAGAGGAGAATCTAGAGTTCTATTAGAAGCGATGTGATCCAACGAACTTCCACAACAATAGAGGCCATCGAACAATACTCAATGGAAAAGCGAGCATGTGTCTTCATCTTCGTGGAGGACAACGAGTGATCCGAGATAGAAAATATGCACTAGTGGATGTCCAATCATCATGATCACCTGCCTAATATAAATTTTTAAAAGCATGTAAACTTCGATTTATTGTTAGTCGCGTAAAATATCCCCATGTCACTTGTGCCACTTAACTATCAGAGGTGACGTTTGACTGTTTTCCAATGCTCAATGGTTGGATAATGTATGCCTTGTAACAATCTGTTAACAATAAACAAATGTCCGTTGTGTGAGTGTTAGGTATTGTAGGTTGCCAACAAGAACTTTATATTCTATTGCATTCGAAAGATTCGTGCCATCATGCAAGATAGACGAAAAGAAGATGCCATCACTTTGAACAACTTTGGCTTCTTGAATCTTGCCACGTTAAATGATATCCATAATGCATTTCTTCTTAGATAATTGTGTCCCCACTACCAAAACACATGAAACATCCAACGCAAATGGCAACACAAAACCACGTTGATATCAATTTTCAACGCCACACAATTCTGATGCAACACAAGTACCACATGAAAGTCGCGTTAGAATGGTGTTACAATTAGTAACGATATACCTACGTAGGTGCAATGCAAGTGCAACATATTTATTGCGTGGTCGTGACGTTGGAAACACTAACACGGTTGTAACGTAATTGTATTGATACTGTTGCGTAGGTATCCGAGTCGAAATGGTCAACGCGACTTTAACGCCAGTGGAACATCGGGCTAATGCTCAAGCAATGTTACAATTTAGTACGGTTCTAAGATGCACATAACATGACTATCGTAACGCGGTTGACATTCCTTGAGTTTGAATGGATAATGTGAACGCGTCATACATTGTAATACATTTGTATTACGACAATGACACAAGTTAAAACAACTAACAGGTCACGAGCATTGTTGAAAATTATGGATATATATATATATATATGCTACATTTGACCTTATCAATTCACTCATATCTAAATCTATAAAATAATCTAAACTCACTCTTTCTTATGTAATGTTTTCAAGTGGTTCAAATATTTGGTTACATTGAAGGTGGGTGTATGAGATGTTTGATTTAGATAGGAACAATGTTTCTATCGAATTCGAAAAATGTTAGAGAGTTCTATGAAATTTGCTATAAATCAAGTTTGATACAGAGTGAGCGGTAAATTATATTGTCACGGTTGTAGGTATAGAAATAAAAAAAATGCTTAGTGAAGATGTGTGTTAAAACATCTATAACAAAAAAGGTTTTGTGAAAACTAATATATATGGATTTATCATGACGAAGATATGAACACAATGACAACTCATACGCACGTTATTAAACGACCAAATGATGTTTAAATAATTACAAAATGTTACAAATAAAAGTAGTTTTGACGATAATAATCATCATGATTGATATATGAAAATAATTAGAGATGCTTTCATGGTCATTAGATATGCATAATGTAAATATAAAAGAAGAAGTACCAAACGCTGAAAATAATAAGTTTTACAAGCTACTTAGTGCAACAAAACGACCTTGTATGAAGGTTATGAGGATCATGCAAAGTTATCACTTTCAACTAGATTGATTAGAATCAAGATAATTTGAAATGCCATAAAATATTGTATGAATCAAATGTGTCAAATATTGCATGATGCTTTGTATATAGGTAACATCACATCTAAGTCTTTTTATGATATTCCAAAACTCATTGGATCTCTTGGAATACGATGAAAAGAATGACGTGTGTGCAAATAACTATTATAATCTTTAAAAAATAAGATATAATCTATTGAATTATCACTTTTGTTGGGCTGAAAGATTTAAACATAAAAGAAAACAAATAAAAGGAAAAGAAAGCTTGTTGAGATGTGGGGTTCAAAGCAAAGTTTGTCTATCTCGAATTGATTGTAGAGCTTTGCATTTATCATCGTCACAATCTGCCCTTTCAGCACCCGCACTGGTATAGGTATCACCGCCTTTATCATCATTGCAAATCGATATCAATGATTAAAAGACTTTTTAAATGATAATTAATATTTTTATAACCTAACAAAATAACTTTAAGCAAATAATATTTCCAATGCATTTCGGCGTTGCTACTAGATCACAACGTTCACATTATAGCCATCAAAGGTTACACAAATGTTAGGTTTTATTATTGTTGGTGTTTGTTATGGAGATTGATGTTAGGGTTGCGTAGAAAAGGGTAATGCAGATTAGCGTCAGAATTGTGTTATCCTGTCTTATGCCAAACCATGTTAATCATGTCTACATACCAACTAATGCAATTGCCAACGACAGTGACAGTGGTAGTATTGACATTATCTCATTTACCGTACATAGCAAACTAAGATAATGATAGGCATTGACATGACGTTACCACTTCTAACACAAATTTCATTCTTGACACTCATCATTGGTGTCAACTCCAATTTCATGTACCACCATTTTGAAAATAATATTTTCCAACGCAAAAATAATTGTTTCCAATTTTGTGGTGCGTTGGTATTTACGTGATTTTTGTAGTGATCCCTTGGAGTTCACAACGCCTCAATGTAAAGGAAAATAGAGAATTCACCAAGATCCTTGATCGAGAATTTCACGACAAATGTGTCAATGACCGCATGAATCGATGACACGGAGTTTGATGTGACAAGAATCTTGTTAACGTTCACAGGGTCATATATCAAGACGTCATGCATTGTTGAAGGATTTGTGGAAGCCTTGGGATAGAAGATGATTCCTCAATTCTGAAAGCTTGCGCATGGAATTTGCTTGAGACTATAAAGATTTTTGTGAAGGCGGTAAACATGAGTGGGGTCATTGTCAACGAAACCCATTACGGTTTTATCATATAAAATTCATCGGTGAGATGACTTTGAGAAATGCATTGTTGATATCAAACTTTAGATAATCCAACCTCCGGGGATTGCATGATTGATGATCTTTCATATTTTAGTAGGCTTGAAAACCATTTTAGTCTCATGAAAATCAATACCCGAATGTTGATGCAATCCCTTGGCTACTAACATCGCTTTGTAGTGATTGATAAACCCATTTGGATTGTGTTTGATGCAAAAAATTCCACATGACTAACATTTTGAGCTTGCATCGCATAGATGAAATCTCAAGTTTCGTTCTTCCCTAAGGCATTAAATTCCTCACATGGTTTGCCTCCAATAGGGGTCCTTGAGTTCTTGTGTTGTTTTTTGGCTCTTGGGCTAAGATCCAGTTGCAGCATGAAAATTGGAATTTTCTTCGGCTTTAAAATATTGTTCGTTGATCTCGTTATCATGAGATGAGAATTGTTGCATTGTTTTGGTGAATCCGTTGCATGTGTGGGTGAGATGCCAACTTCTACACTTTATAGGTCACGGGTCTGATCTAAGTGACCAACACCAACTTTTCTATGTAAAGGATCATAGCTTAGAGACATTGGTATTTGTGGTGGAGATGCCTCTCGAATAAGTTTACATGGGAAACACTTGGGTTCGATAAGGCTTGGACCATGGATGGAGACCCAAATTTCTATATTAGAGAGGAGGAAGAGACAATAGTTGGATATGAAAAATGAGATTCATAAAAGGTGACATGTCGAGTGATATAAAGACGATCCATGACCGGGTCAAGACCCATGTATGCAATTTGTGTGTTGGAGTACCCTAGAAAGACACAAGGTATTGATGAGGGGAGAGTTTGTTGGTAGAGTATGATCGTAACCAAGAAAAAAAGAAAACCAAAGATACATATTTTAGTGTAGTTTAAGGTAATCTAAAAGGAATAAAGAAAACCAAAAATAGATGATGTGGGCATATGATTTATAAGTTAAACCCCAATTATAAATGCATAATACGAAAAGGAGATAGATAAAGAGGTGTGGATGAGAAGTGACAGACTGATCTCAACAATATTATGGACATTTGCATAGGATATGCCATTATTTTCTGGTGTGAAGAGCGATGTACTCACCATGGTTGTCGGTGTAAAGGTGGATAACTTTGGTTTGGAATTTGTGTTCACCAAGATTTTTGAAATGTTGGAACGAAAGGAGGACATCAGATTTTTTAAATTCATCTTAAAATCCTTGGATGCCCATTGAAGATACAATCATAACATCAATGGGAATCCGTTGATACATTTAAAATTTTTTGTTCAAAAGTATTAATGAATATCTGTTGGTAATTTCCAATTTTCTCGTGAAAATTTTCAACGGATACTTGTCGATAGTCATTCCAAGGACATCAGTAGAAATTCCCAACGAATGTCCATTTGAAATTTCAAGAGCCCTATTCGTTAAAATCTGTTGATATTTTTTATCGGATTTGACCATTGAAACGACATTAGAAATTGCAACAAATGAGTTTTTTCAACATTTGATTACCAACGACCATGAATATGTTGAACTTTGTTGCTAATGGTTGATTTCAACGGAAAAATTGTTGTTTCCAACAAATTCGGTCGTTAGAAATGGCATATTTTTTTGTAACGATACAAGTGATAAATCTTGTGGTTAAAAACCAGGATAAGACTTCATGTAGATTTTTTCATGCAAAATCTCAATGTAAAAATGCATTATGTATATCAATATTATGTACTTCCTAATTACGAGCAACAACTACCGCAAGAACAAGACGCGTAACCATCTTGGCTACTGGATGAAAGTAGCCTTATAGTCAATGCCTTCAACTTAATTATTCCCAAGAACAACTAAACATGCTTTGAAACGTTCAATCGTGTCACCAGAAAAATACTGTATCTTGAAAATCTATTTACATCCGATCGTCTATTTGTCTAATGGTAAAGGAACAAGTTTCCATGTATCATTGTTTTCTAGAGCTTTAATTTCAACATTCATGGCATTCTTCCCATTTTTATCGGTCATGGCTTCACGATAAAACCGTGGTTCATGTCCAGCTCGTTATTCCAGCAAGGAAAACACGATGATGAGGTGTTAAACTGTTACAACTAACGTAGTTTTCAATTGGATAAGGAGAAGAGGAAGTAGAAGGAACGATACGTGAGGCACAAATTGTATTCATGAGGAAGTCTTTCAAACGTGTCAATGAAATCTTAATGCGTAGGCCTTTTCCAAGGTGAGATTGAGCATGATAAGAGGGAGCAATTGGAAATGGTAATAAAATTTGAAGAAGATCACACATTGTTGCTTGGAACAACAAGTCTTGTCGATGAAACACGCACATGATGATGGTCATCATCCAAGTTTGGCCAAACCCAATCTTAACAGAAAGTAATATATGTGTTGTAGAAGAACATATGAACATTGATGAGAATGAAAACATATCCTCGTAAAATATGATATCACGAGACACAATGACGATCAAGATCATAAACACGCCATCCCTTCTTTCCAAATGGATAACCCATAAATATACATCGATGACCACGAGTATCAAATTTGTCTCCTTTTGTTGTGTGGCTATGAACATAAAAAAGCAAACCAAAAACACAGAGGTGAGAATAAACAAGTTTTGATTTATGAAGAAATTTAAATGGTATTCGATTACCAATGAGAGACGATGGTGTACGATTTATGAGATATACGGTTGTGGGAACACTGACATTCCAAAACTCAATCGGTAAATTTGCTTGGAAAAGAAACGATCATGCAACCCTACGAATACGTCATGTTTCTGTTATACTCTATCATTTTATTGAGGTGTACCGGCACAAGAAGTTTGATGAAGATTTCCGTTGTCTAAGAAAATTGTTAAGACACATAAACTAGTTCCATTGTCCGAACATACAATTTTAACCTTAGTACGAAATTTTTGTTCAACCATACCAAGAAACTGTTGTAAATTAATGGTTATTTCATCTTATTTATCATAAGATATACTCATACTCCTCGAGAAAAATCATCCACAATTTTCAAAAAATATCTTGCTCAGAAAAGATGAATTTCGATAGGATCCCACACATCACAACAAATAAGCTAAAAATAGATGAAGAATTATTCGTACTAACTGAAAAACAATCTCTTGTATGTTTTGCACGAATACAAACATCAAATGTTTTAGCCAAACGCTCAATTCGAGAAGAACATGCAAATCAGAGATAAAATCCAATGTCTTAGATGCAGGATGACTAAGCTTTCTATGCTATGTTTCCATACAATAAGGAGCACTTGTATGAAGAGTTGTTGTTGCCTCCAAATTAGCATCTTGGTAATGTGATCCTGAATGACGCAAAACTTATTAGAGAAATGTATCACCCGATCCATTTGCTTCAACATCTGAGATATCAGAATCGCGTTAAAAATAAGGCCATCAACAAAGAAAACATCTTCCAAAATAAAATTCAAGCCAAGACGATCATTCTCTTGTTTTGATGCCATATATTTTCAACCATCAGGTAAATAAATGAAACATGGACATATGTCGGATGTATTTGATAAATATGAATAGTTTCTTGTCATATGATGAGAACATCTATAATATAAAATTTATGGCATATGAGACGACTCACCAGATTGAACCATTCGTCAATAGATTTCAACGACATTAGAGAGCTCTCATCTTGTAAAACAATATTATGAACAATTTCGAGGTCAGATAATGGATCGTGAGATAGGATATTCGAGTGCACAATATCAAAACGTGAATCATCAAGTCCCATCAGAAAATATGGATTTTGTCTTCATTGCGGTCCCTTCTAGCTGACTAGTAAGATCGCATGTACATTTCCATATTTGCAAACACGAAATATCAAGAGTTCAACAAATTGTGCCAAATTCTACTTAGTTTTCCAAAATATGCATTCACATTAGTAACACGCGTGCAATGCATTAATTCAGAACCAAGCCGTTAAATACGTCGTCAACCGATAAAAAATTCCCCTTCGAATCAGTCTCTTTAAAAATCATAGACAAGGACAAGCGATCATCGGTTTCGGTCGCAAATCTATTCGGGATTCGATCGTCGGTTTCAGTTGCAGTCGTAAATCTAGTTGGAATTTTCAAAATCGGTAGATGAGACTGAAAATAAACGTCGGCCAAAGAAAGGAAGAAGGTTTCATTGGTCGTCGGTTTCTGTTTTGGTCTAAAATCTTGGAGAGATTCGGTCGCAGTCACAAATCCAGTTGAGATTCGGTCGATGAGGTTGAAAGGTTGGAAAACAAACTTCGGCCAGAGAAGAGAAGAAGGCCAAGACGACCGAAGAACAATGTTAATGACAACCAGATCGTCAAAGCTAGAGAAAGGAAAAAAAAAAATTCTTGCTTCTCTCTTTCGTCATATTCGTCATATTCTTTTTTACAAATGCTCTAATACCTTGATATGTGGTAAAGTAGATATGAAATTTCTCTTAATCTTATTAATCAACATCGTGAAATATATAAACATGTATAATCGAAAAAAAATCATAATAATAGTAGATAAGATAGAATCCTAAAATATACGAAATATACATATTTTTTTCAACAGGGTCCAATTTTGAGTCATTAAAATTTCAGTTAAAGTCTAGGGTTTAAGGTTTTAGGTTAGAGTTTTTAATTTAGGGTACAATATTATAGTGCGACGAATGAAAGCTAATTCTGCAATTATCTCAATAATTAGGTTAAATTAGATATATATATATATATTAGATATTTATATGTTTGTGTCTAATAATAAGAGAACACTTCTATTATATGGTATCGAAAGTCTCACGACTAACATATAAATACAATATATTTTTTTACCAAACCAAATTCATCATCGTTCCCTTTGTTTGATTGTCGCTCGTTTCTTTCATCGTTCCAAATGATTCCTCGGGAGCACCTCCATGGGCATAGATGTCTTTGCCGCCACCTTCAATTCCACAAGACCCAAAACGAGTTCTTTCTATGGTTCATGGCCAATATACCAAGTTGATCGCACACAAATATATTCAAGCCTTTTGACTCTAAAGGATATCAACTCGATTGTTTCCTTAAGAATGATTTGATTGTTCATGATTCTCATCTTATCGTTAATGGAATCAGGATACCCAACCCAGCTTTTGAACCATTTAAACACACGACGCCTTCTATTGCCATCTCGACCTCTCTTCAACTAATGGTAGTCCGATCAAATTCCGTTTTTGTGCTTGGTAACTTCTTGTGAATACCTCTCGTAAGGTGTCTCGTGGACATATATGTCCACGTCATGATCAAATCAACCGCTCCAACAAGGGAACTCAATCAAGGGACGACTACATATGCTCAATCATCACAAAAGAGGACGAGCATGCTCTTCTCGATAACCATCAGGACCTTCTTGATCACATCCTCAATGGTCCACTATGAAACAAAGACTACTAGAAATAAACGATTTCCAAGACGGTAGTATCCTCTGATAATTTTTTCTTTCAAATCTTCAAATTTTACTTGGATCAATATATCGATCGAAACAATCTCGGTTATTTTTATGCATGCATCACCATTTCTTAGTTTTCAATATTATCAATATACTTACTCCTTTAGATGGATTTCAGATGAAATGTGCAATCCACCCGATTCATTTAAAAATTTCCTGATGAAAATATCGTTATAATAAATTCATAATTGCAAATGAATTACGGATGAGCTTCTAATCCGTTCGAAAATTTTGGACAGACGCCACATCCGTCCGGAATTTTTCAGATGGACGCCACATCCGTCTTGAATTTGCGCACCGATTAGAAGCCCGTCTGAAATTACGGACCGTCATCCCTTTTCCGTCCCGAAATTCCTAAGCTTATGAACTACAAAATGTCTCAAAGAAAAAATGAAAAATTTGGAAATTTACGCGTGGGTGACGGTGTCAAGCTCGAGGAAATGATCCTCACAGCCATAGTCGATGATCTTAAGCTTGGAATCGAGCCTGATGACGACATCGAAGGCTTTCGTCTAAGCGATCAATGTCTTGATGTTCTTCAAATTGCAGTGAAAATCCATGACCATTTGGTTCAAGTTACAGATTGTGACTTTCAACAGTCTCATCTTCTTCGCCCAAGAAAAGCAAACACGAAAAAAGAGTACAGAAAAAAAAAAGCATAAGTGAGATTCAACGTCCATGGGCGAGCTCTTTACTGTGGGACCAAACGTTGCATCACCTCACATCCCACCGGTCTCTTTCTTTACAGTGGATCACATTTATATTTTTTTGTCTGTAAAAAGTTTTCCACTGTCCCAAATTTTTTTGATGTTTTGCGGATGAAATTTTTCGTCTGGATTTAGCGATGGTTTACATACTCCTTTTCCATCTGCATTTAGGGATGAAATTACTAACTATGGTTTCCGGACGGACGCGGACCATCTGAAATCCCTGTTTACAGTTTGGTATCAAAACGAATTCCGAACGGATTTCATCGTCCAAATTTTTTTCCTGTAATAATAAAATATTATGACAAGTATATATTAATATTGTTATATCAATTTATAAATTAAGATTATATTATAATTTAAAAATTATAAATATTAAGATTATATTATGATTAAATAACACAACGGATACTAATATTCAGAGAAATTGTAACCATACTTATTACTGAAAAATGGTAATAACAAAAAAGATAAAAACAATCTAAAAAGTAATCCAATTTTATAATATATTCATATTTGATTTATTTAATATTGACGAATTAAACAAAGTATAAATTTACATTCAAAATCACCACTTGATAATAACTTCTTTATACATATTGCCCAATCATATATTCAATATCCAAACTTCATCCTCCACACACACACACACATTTTATGTGGACATACACAATCATGTACAAATACATATATATACCTTTACATATATATTCACCTCGGACACGCCATAGCTACGGCAGCGAGGTTCTGTAGATTCAACTTCACAACCGTATCTACAAACATCCTCGTATCTTCTTCTGTGTTACCTTTCGGCACATCAACATTGTACGACTCCAGAACGACACTATATGCATTTCCTTTTTTCCTATCTACGAACTCATTAACCGAAGTAACCGACCGGTAATTTCTTAACCGGTGTTCGCCTCCGATGACTCGGAAGCTCAATATATGCCTCTCCTCGTCCAACGTTTCGAGTATTTCGATGCTCGTTGACGCGGGGATCCCTGAGATCACCTTCAGTTCCCTTATGCTTCCCACATTACCGTCGCCTCTTGTTAGCAAACAGCTCTTGATGAAGTGTTTGTACGTGCTAGGGTTCGGGAAGTCGCGAACGAATCGCCAAACCGCACGTGCGGGAGCGTCAATGCGGTGTGTTATGAGGGAGGTGCAAGTGTTCGGCGTTCTCGGGAACGCGTGGTGCGTTCTGATAGTGGCTTCTAGAGTTGATAACTCATCCTTTGTTAGTTCGTATAGCGATGATGAGGTTTGGATTGGGAGATTAGGGTTCATGGTTTCTGAACGGATCTAATTGCAAATAGAGAACGTTTGTTGGAATATTTATGACTCTCAGGCATACCATCTTTGATGCTGAAGATACGTGAGTACATGTAAAGTAATAATATGTATTAGCAGATGTCGTCAGTTTTGCATATTATATTGCATAAAGCGGAGATATATTGTGATTGACTCATGGAGTTGGGGTGCACTACATTTTCCTTTTTTATTGGCTTTTTTATGGTCTGAATGTGACACCAATCCCATTTAAATGACTCATTAAAGTATATTATACATATATATATATATATATTGGTGTGTTTTCTTGCTATTTTTTGTCTAAAATTTGGGATAATGTCTAATAAACTATAGTTTTGCATCTAATGGTCAGTTCAAATGATGAATGAAAAAAATTCAAATTCAAATATTCATCTTAAAGAGTGTATTCATATTAAATGGCATCAAAATCAAAAGATATATTTTAACTATAAAACCCATTCACTTTCTCTAAAAAGTAAAACAAAAAAACTTTGCTTTTGCAGTTTGGTATCAAATTATATCATAAATTATTACAAGTGTCCATCTAGTTCATTAATTTGTATTAACCATCCAAATACAATACAACATTGTGTATTAAATTTTTTCATATATATATATATATGAACTCTTTCATTCCATTTTCGAATATATCGTGCATGATCTTTTCATAGATTTTGAGTTTTAGTTCACATTTTGAGTTTGAATTTAAATTTAGAATTAAATTTAAATATATTCGTTTGCTAAACTTAAAATTAAAATTTTGAATTAAAATTCTGTTTGTTTCCATCAAAATTTTATGATACAATTATTAAAATAGACATTTTATATATAAATATTTTATTTATTTTTATCTAATTATTTAATTAGTTTGATAAATAAAATCAACCATACTTCTAAATTTTATAAATAACTTAAAAAATTATAATATATAAAATAAAATATCAATATAAAAAAGTTTATACGATAAAAATTTTCAATACGATATGTAAAAATATATCAATATAAAAATATTCAACACGATAACTAAATTCATTCATCTCTCGTTTTTTCCGTCATATACTCTTAATACTTGATCTTATCTTCATCATCTTCGAACACTAGAAAAGCTTCACGGTTAGCCTAATCATCTTCAAGATGGATCATAGATGTAACATATAAAGCCGACCACCTCTTCACGCTGGACAATGAATTAATAACGCTCAATGCACGTGTTACATTGCATATATTGTTCGACTGATCCACTATTTCTTCCAGTAGTTCGTTTCTCTAATTCAATAATGGCACCAATTCACCTCGTTTTCGTTTACACCTTCTCTTGGTTCTTGTTATATTTTGAGTGGAATTAGCACCTTGGACATGATTTGTGTTTTGTATCTCGTCTATAGAAATATCTCTTTCGGTTGATTTAGAGACATCAACAAACTCTTCTGGCACTCTAGATTCTAGACTACTTTCTCCATGTTGTGCATTCCATTCTTAAGCTCCACTAACATGAACTGACCCAAAAATCTCTTCAAGTAAGTCCATATTAGCTATCGGTTTTACTCTATATTTTAATATGTTTGGACATTCCTACAATCAAATAACTACGAATTAGAATACATTTTAAATAACAATGGGATTTTAAAGTTAAAAGTGTCAAATAAATGTATACATACCTGAATACGATCTTTCCACCAATCATCGCTCATTTGCAGTACACCCATAGCATCATATCCAAGTCCACTTCTGTTATATGTTAGTTTTTTGTAATCTTGATATTGCTTTCTACAACTATTTTGTTTGTTTTGAAATTTAGTCCATGAATGTTTCTTACCCTACCTTTCATAAAACATCTCTATAATGTTTTGCTTTCTAAAGTCATTCAATCATTTTTTCTTGTAATTCCCCTTTCTTTTTTCGTCAACATAAACTTGAAGATAATGACATGTTTTCTCATCACTCCAATTAAGGGTCTATTAACAAGAAATGAATGTATTAATATGCATTCAAAGAAGACTTCATATTGAAAAAATATTATGATACGTCAAAATATAAAGAGATTCTTGCATCTGACCCCTCAATGATAGACATTTTTTTTGTTAGACTTAGATTTGGTCTTCTAATAAAAATTTAGAAATCAAACTGTCCTTTCTGAATAAAAAAGCACTAATAAGAAAAATCATGTTGGGACTTGATGCACATTGATTCTATAAATGTTTGAAATCTACAAAGCATTTTTCAACCAGTAAATATGTTTTTCATAAGAATTGAGATGAAAATACCAAGCACCAAATGTGTGCACAACTAAAAGGACTTACAATTTGAAAAACCAAGTAAGTCTAAACCTTCAATGTAACCTAATCGACATACTTGTAAGAAAAGCAAAAAACTTTAAGACAACAAGTTGCTTCAATACTCCTTCAAGAAGATAGGAGAATCTGCACAACTAAAAATCAAATCGCAAAACCAAAATCAAATCGCGAAACGTATGTGTCAAAGTCACCCTCCACAAACCTATGTGGCTTCCGAATATGTGAAACATATGTGTCAAAGTCACCCTCCACAAACCTGTTGACAACATTCAACATATAGCAAAAAGAGGGTTCCATGATAGAGAAAGGAATAAATACAATATCACTTCTTCCCATCAATTCCATTATTAAGCTTCATTGATCTTCTAAGGCACGTAAAACTAATAGTAACAAAAAGAAAGCAGGAGATTTACCACGAGAAAAACACACAACACTCACCATTCTGGTTCTTTTTTTTATATAAATTCATCAGCCACCTACATATTACACAATGATATCATATTCATACATGAGACTGGTTATATGTAGTTTTGGAGGCAAATACTAACCCTAGCACGCAGTTCATCGGCAAGTTCGCTCTGTATGCTCTCACTTGGCGATGGTCTCTCAGAAAACAAGCAAACACCATGAGCTACTAAATGAAACAAACATCTACCATCTAGAAGTACCAAGATCAAATCACGAAACCAAAACCATGGCACAATATCGCGAAACCAAAATCCACAAATTTCCAGAGGCTTAATAAAAAATCCACAAAATCAGTCATTCACCAAACGAAAGGGTTTCTAGAAACCAAAATCAAATCTCGTCCATACATCATGAGAGGGAGAGAGAAGAAGATTTCGGGTACCTTCGAGCCAAAGGGCGTACAATCCGTCGCCGGAATTGGCACAATATCACGAAGTGGGCGGGAAGACTTGGAGGCAAAACGCAGGGTTTCCATCAGATTTTAAGAGTATTTTAGTAATTTATATGTTTCGACTCGGAATTCAAATTTAAACATTGAAAATTTCAGCATTCATAAAATTGCGATTCTGAAATTTGTGTCCAAACTCTGAGTTTATATTTTAAAAATAAAAATTCACAAAACAAACATAAAATTGGACTCTGAATCTTGACTCCAACACTAAGTCCTGCAAAAGAACATACATAATTCGTTAGAGATGATGTCAAGGGACAGTGCCATGTTTTATATTTAATACAATGTAAATGGGGTAATTCAATACAAGTTCATGTTAAGTTTGGATATTTGTAATAATATAAAATTTATTTGAATATATCAACATATAATATTCTAATATAAGATTACTACGATAGAGAAATACAATAACTCAATGGTAAATAGATGACATAAATTATCTCTTTCACGCAAAATTTAAGTATCAATCTTTGAAAAAATGTTCACATAAGCTAAAATCCGGTGAAAATAAAACGTAATAAGTCATAATACGATGAATTTTGTATTATAAAAATAACAAAAAACAAAAATCCCTTTGTATCTGTCAGACGTCATCTCTTCTCCTGTAGATGAAGAGTAACTAATTTAATTGGGTCAATTATAGTTACTTTCTAAAACGTACAAGGAAGCCAAGGGAAGAGTTGAGGTTGCCCAAAATAGGGTTCATGTATAGGTGAGAGAAGAGCTGGCTCTCATTTAAAAGGAAGGAAGAATGATGCAAATTTCTCTTTTAGTCTGTTCGAAATAAGCTTGGATTAAGCATCGGGGAGAATCCAACCACATCGAAATAACGTAGAAACTTAGATTAAATATGATTTTGTAGAAATATCGTACGAATTTTAACAATTTATAAAAAATTTTTTGGATATTTTTGGAATAACGAAGATAAAGATAAAATTTATCTTTAAACCGCCACTAAAATTTTAAACGGGTCGATTAATCTAGTATTTAATTTATTATTTTTTAGTTAATAGTAGGTATAAAAATACATTCGAGAGTATCAAAATATCGAGAAAGAGAAAGAAAAATAAGCTTTTGATTAGATTATTAGAATGCGTTCATAAATTTTATAATCAAAGAATTCTATTTTTCAACATAATTTATAATCTTTTATATTGGTGTGGTATTAATCCTCTAAAACATTTAATTATATCAATAATTTGCTAATAGGAAATATTTGAATGAGTGTATAAACCACAATGCAAGTTGGAATAATTCAATACGACATGACACATGGTTATGCAAGTTGCTCATTTTGTTATAAAATATCAAAATTTGTATTATTAAATTTTATTTCAAAAAATAGTGATATATTGCAAAAGAAAAATTGTAGATTAAATAGGGCAACTTCAAAAATACTTTTGTAGCGCTAAAATACTTCAAAAATACATTTTCCTGAAAAAAAAGTTTCAACTTCAAATCTACTTTTAAAATATTGATAATCCCATATTACCCTTGTCGAAAAATTTTCTCTCTCTTCCAAAGCACCTCGATTTCTCTCTCTACTGTGGCGCGAAAATAACTGTTCTCCCACACCACGACAGATTCGGCGAGAGTAACTTGAAATCAACATCAGATTCGCTGCCAATAGGTTGAAATCGTTTGTTGTCAACAAAGAAACTTGCAATTATGTAGGTTCCGCAGAAAAACTGTTGCACTGGATCACAGAGTCTTAGAATCCAAGGGTCGCAGGGGTAAAGGGGTCGCAAAGGGGTTAAAGGGTCGCAGGGATAAAAGGGTCGCATGGTTTAGGATAGGGTCGTAGGGGTCTAAGGATTGAAGAGCGAAAAAGGGTCGCAGGGTTCCAAGAGTCGAAGAGGTAAAAGGGTCGCAGAGGTACAAGTGTCACAGAGGGACCTTTTCGACCTTAGGACCCATGCGACCCTTGTACCTCTTCGACCCTTGTACCTCTTCGACCCTTGGACCCCTTCGATCCTTGTCCCTCTACGACCGTTGGACCCCTGTAACCCTTTTCCCTCTGCGATTTTGAAAAAAAATAATTTATAAAGTTATTTACAAATAATTGACTCAAATATCTACGAGCCTTGTACATTCACACCCTTGGACCCGTGCGACCCTCGTCCATCGCGACCCTTGAACCCGTGCGACCCTTGTCCCTCGCGACCCTTGGACCCGTGCGACCCTTGGACCCTTGCACCGCTTGTCCCTTGCGACCCTTGGACCCGTGCGACCCTTGTCCCTCGCGAACCTTGGACACGTGCGACCCTTATCCCCCGCGACCCTTGTAAATCCACAAAAACAACGATACTAACAATAACACTAACAATTGAATAATAGTAAATCCACAAGATCAAATGAAGTCCAAGTTAAAAGGAGGTTCAAAGAAATTAAAATACAACTCAAATCAAATTATGTTGCTGATAAATCGAAGCACAGGATCTCCTGCAATGGAGAACTTTTTTACTATGAGGGAACAATCCACGTTCAGTCCATTTTCTTGACAAAACTTTCTCCAACCCCCTCTGATGCAAGCGCCACCACGACTCATGGGCCTTAAAGCTGCTACCGAAAACTCGAACGTTCTTCAATTGATTCTGCGATCGTAGTACATCATTACATGACATCGTCTACGACAAAGACCGTTCTCCCTCGTAAACCCTATCGGAAGTGTCTGCGACATCACCAAGTTACATCAGTATAAATGAATAAAAGTCTAATAAATAAACAAATTATATATGATGAATTGGTTTGAGTTCACTTACCAATGAATCTAAGGTCACATTTGAACACGTGACTGGTACAATGAAAACCCTCTCATCAAGAGAGGCTCTGGTGACGTTAAACACCATGTCACCTTCGTGACGGAAAAGTACGAGATCCCCAATACAAATGTTTTGGTCGTTGTAGAAATCTGTCCATCCATCAGTGAATTTGGAGCCATTCAACTTGACTTTCCATGTTTTGTTAGACGCATTCGATTTAATCGTTGTCATGTTGTTGTCCCTAGTATTCCCGTAAATATACTAATCGAAGAAGATCTTCGGAATTTCCTGTAACAAAAAACGAAAAACAAAGTCAAATCTTTACATTCTCTACATGTAACATACCGACAGAGTGTTTTAAAGAAGATTACAAGGTAGTACAGATGCTGCACATGAATCTTTCGAAAGAAATGAGAGAAATGTGACATTTTCGGAAAAAAATGGATGGAAGATCATAAGAAGAAAAAATGGATAGGAAAAAAGGAAACGACTGAAATTCGAAAAGACATGACATCGAATCGATGTTAGATGGAATTCGAAAAGACATGACCACACGGTCACATGGGTCGCATGGGTAAAAGGGTCGTAGGGTCAAGGGTCGAACGGGTAAAAGGTTCGCAAGGGAAAAATGGTGCGACCCTTGTACCTCTGCAACCATTGGACCCCTGCAACCCTTTACGCTTTATTATTAAATAATTATTTACAAATAATATGAATAATTTTTTTAAAAAATAACAATGTACAAAGTTGAATTATCCATTCCCAAAATTATTTACAAAAGTTAAATAGAACAATGTACCAAATTACATCTTCCATAACCAAAGAGTAAACATTTTTTAGACCCTTGGACCGTGCGATCGTTGTCCTCCTCCGACCCTTGTCTCCCTTCGACCCTTGTACCTCTGCGACCACTCTGTGCGGGCACTTGGACCTCTGCGACCCTTATCTCCCTATGACCCTTATTCCTTTGCGACCCTTTGTCCCTTGCGATCCTTGGACCCTCTGCGACCCTTATTACAATAATAGTAAATCCACATAAATATTGATACTAACAATAATACATTCTATTGAATAACAGTAAAAAAACCAACCAAATACAAACATGAATTTTGTTGTTCAGATGAGGTTCAAAGCAATCAAAATACAACGAATTCAACCTATGTTGATTATAGGCCTTGATCGAGGGGTAAATAGTAGACAAGCTACATCATCAAAAACGGCGTGCAGTTCGACTTTGAGGGTACAACCCTATTAAAGCCATTATCGTGACAAAACTTTGTCCAACCCCTAGTGATGCTAGCGCCACCGCGTTTCCCGGGCCTTAAATGTGCATCCCAAATCCGTACGTAATTGGTTATCATATCAATCTTACTTCGTCTACCGCAAAGATCACTCGACCTCGCAAACTCTATCGGAATTATCTGCGATAACCGAATAAATTTACAATGACGCCAAACTAATGCATATACGGCCAGATTTGATGAATCAAATAAATAGGTTTGAGTTCACTTACCACTTCATCTATGGCCAGATTTAAACGCGTGACTGGTACCGTGAAAATCCTCTGACCAAAAGAAGATGACCCTGCTTCTACGGATGATGATGATGATATAGATGGTGCATATTGTAGATTACACATATCATCTCCGAAACCAGTGACATGAAAAACCATGTCACCTTCGTGACGGAAAACTAAGAAATCCCGAATACGAAAATCATGGTCCTTGGAGAAATCTTTCCATCCATCAGTGAATCTTGAGCCATCCAACTTGACTTCCAATTTTTTTAGACACATCTGATTTAAGCGTTGCCGTGTTGTCGTCCCTCATTTTCCCGTAAATATGCTCATCGAAGTATTTCGTCGGAATGTCCTGTAACAAAAATCGAAGAAAAAGTCAAATCTTTACATTCTCTACATTAACATACTGAATGAGAGAGATGAAGGATATTATGAGGTAGTTCTCCAGAAAGCTTAGAAGAATGATTTGGACGAAAGTAGGGAAATGTTGCATTTTCTGGAAAAAATGGATGGAAGATGAAGAGTTAGAGAGAGAGAGAGAGAGTGTGTGTCGTTATTCGAAAAAAGGAAACAACTGGAATACGAAAAGACATGACCCTGACATCGAATCACCGTCAGAAGGAATTCGATATGTTTTTTCAAAATTTGGTGAAAATTTCGGCGGGAATTTTGGTTCGCATGAGGGTCGCATGGGTCGCTTGGTCGCATATATTGATGAATAGATGCGAACTCGACGAATTTACGAGTTTATGATGATAAAATGACAAAAACCAATAAAAAAAATACATCTACAACGTCAATCAATGGTTAAAACAGATTATGACCCATATGTACCTAGTTGAGTTGCATATAACCAATGTCTGTGTTTCAAAAGTGATAGTAGTGTTTTAAGAACTCGTCGGATGATTAAACAATACATTTAACATTTGTTCAAATGTCGATATTATTTATATTCTTATCTATATTGACTCTAAACTAGACATATACAACTAAAATATATTGATAATGGCATATTGATAATGACATGGGTCGCTTGGTCGCATACATGGATCAATAGATGCGAAATCGACGAATTTACTAGTTTATAATGATAAAATGACAAAAACCAATCAAGACAATAC
>CM071863.1:39139850-39160815 GCA_036759665.1 Gynandropsis gynandra
ACATGCGAACTCGACGAATTTACGGGTTTATGATGATAAAATGAAAAAACCAATCAAAACAATACATCTACAATGTCAAACTAATTAATGCCAATTGAGGGTCGCATGGGTCGCATATATTGATGAATATATGCGAACTCGACAAATTTATGGGTTTATGATGATAAAATGACAAAAACCAATGAAAACAATACATCTAAGACGTCAATCAACGGATAAAACAGATTATGACCCATGTGTACCTAGTTGAGTTGTGTATAACCAATGCATGTGTTTCAAAAGTGATAGTAGTGTTTTAAGAACTCGTCGGATGATTAAACAATACATTTGACATTTTTGTTCAAATGTCGATATTACTTATATTATTATCTATATTAATTCTAAATTAGACATATACAACTCAAATATATTGATAATGGCATATTGATAATGGCATGGATCGCTTGGTCGCATATATGGATCAATAGATACGAAATCGAGGAATTTACTAGTTTATAATGATAAAACGACAAGAACCAATCAAAACAATACATCTATGACATCAAACTAATTAATACCAATTGAGGGTCACATGGGTCGTTTGGTCGCATATATTGATGAATAGATGCAAACTCGACGAATTTACGGGTTTATGATGATAAAATAACAAAAACCAATCAAAACAATACATCTACAACGTGAATCAACGGATAAAACAAATTATGACCCATGTGTACCTAGTTGAGTTGTGTATAACCAATTCATGTGTTTCAAAAGTGATAGTAGTGTTTTAAGAACTCGTCGGATGAATAAACAATACATTTAACATTTTGTTCAAATGTCAATATTATTTATATTATTATCTATATTGATTCTAAATTAGACATATACAACTCAAATATATTGATAATGGCATATTGATAACGGCATGGATCGCTTGTTCGCATATATGGATCAATAGATGCGAAATCGATGAATTTACTAGTTTATAATGATCAGATGACAAAAACCAATAAAAACAATACATTTACAACGTCAAACTAATTAATGCCAGTTGAGGATCGCATGGGTCGCATGGATCGCTTGGTCGCAGTCCGTCTCCGTCTTCCAGTCTTCTACATTCTTCTTGTTTGGTATTGTAGTCCAGAGTTATCTCCTGCAATGTACTTCGTCTTCCAGTCACATTTCAAGAGTGACCCAATACCGTCACCTAAGTCACCCCCGCAACTCGTCAGTGACTGCATAGAGATTGAGTTCGCCGATTACCAACTTCAAATCGATCCCTCTCAAGTTCGACATCACTTATTCTTTCTTGCTATAAACTTTGAAAGAGGTTTCACGTCGAAAAACTATTCGGCTTTCTTGCTTTTGACAGTTTTTCACGTCGAAAAACTGCAGAACGTGGGTTGTTTCATGTTCGAACATTAAGGGCAAATTTGTCTTTTCTTCAGTTTTTTTCCAATTTAATAATTATTTTAGGGAAGGGTATTTTTGAAGCGGTTTAGCCCTATGATGGTATATATGATATTCCGCCGATTAAATATGTGGAAACACCAATAGACGGCAGTGCAATTTCATTGTTAAAGGAGAAAGCAATTTAAATTTTGTTATATATAATATATGTGTGTGATCTAATGTGCCTATGAATTATTTTAAATCATATTCATTAATTCTGGAAAGGAAATTAGAACATTTGAGGAAGGAAAATAGTTGGGAAAAAATGGAATAACAAGCTTAAATGCTAAAAATAGGGAATAGTGAAAAAGGACCTTATGTTTTTATAATTTTTATACTATTACCGAGTTTTGAAAGTTTATTTTAGTACCTAAATTTTCAATATTGCGTATTCTGATATATATATGTGTATATATATATATATATGATCTTACCACATAGAACATATAGAATTAAAATAATACAAATTTGATGTGTTAACTATAAAACAATATGCAATTTTATTTTATGCTCATATAAGTAATTATTTTTATCTTTGGAGTTAAATTTATATATTAAAACTAAAATAATCGCTCGTTCTCGTCTGTGCTAACTTCTCATTTTGATTCTCATCCATTCTAGCTTCTATACCCTCCTCTATGTGCTCTTTTCAATGTTTTGGGTTTTAACGTTAAACGACTTTTCGTTTCTCCTAACAATCAGCGCATATGAAGAAGATGAGTGGTTTGTGTTGTCATTGGGATGTTCCCCATCTAATTAATCAAACAAACAACAAAAGACATACATATCATACAACCTGCCAAGGCGTTTGTCGCCATTACTGTCGTTGGTGGAGGAGGAATAAACCACGGAAGTGCAATTGCGAAGCCTTGGGTTTCGATTGTGATCGTCTCCTTGTCTAAGCTCTGAGAATCTAAACGAGAAAAGGTATGAATTTGTTTCGCATCATCTTAAATCGACTCCATTCTTGAGCAAGACCGGAATTCAAGTTTTGGTTTTGGTTTTGATTCTAGGAAAGCGAACGAGAAATCAAATTTTGGGTTTGGGTGTCGATTGTGGTCACCTTCTTGTCTAAGATTCGAGAATCCAAATGAGAAAAGGTATGACAGTCGATTTAAGTCAATATATCATGAATAAAATAGCTGAGACTAGCACTACAAAGAGATACCTATTTCACTATACCTATATTTTGGTTTATATGGCAGAGAGGTATATGAAGAATTCAAGGTGAGGATCAATGGATAAAGCTCAAAAGAAGCCAAACGAAGTATATGTTATGCAAGCTGGTACTCTAGTGCCTAGGAACAACATACGTGATCATCCCTGCACAGGCACCACAAAAAATGCATATCAACGAATGGATCAATAAATCCGTCCGTTGATATCATTTCCAATAGAATGTAATGGATTTTGGAAAATTTATCAACAACACAAAGTTCGTTACAATCCGTTGAAATTTCCAACGGACGAGCAGTAAATATTATCCATTGTAAATTTGGTAATGCATCGGTTGAATGCCCGTTGAAAACCGACATTTTAATCCAACGAATGTCTATTCGGCGGATTAGAATTTCGAGGCTACCAATGGAAAAATCCGGCATTGTTTTTCAACAGTCGTCCATTGGTATTTCCAACGGGCATCCGTTGGTAATTTCTCAGGCATCCGTTGGATTATTCACTTTTCATATTTCCACTCGAACCATTTACCAACAAGCCATCAACACAAAATATATTCACAAACAATATCATCTTCTTCAAATAGAGATATATACAAATCGAGAGAATAGATGTATAGAAGAAAAGATCCCATAACCAAGGAAGTAAATCAAGAATTCTTACACGGATTGGAGCAGTTCATGAGTTTTGTGTCGATGCAAAATTTGTGTCAAGAACGCAGAAAAACGTTATGTCACTACAAAACATGCAAAAACATGAAGTATCGAAGTCAAAAAATTTTTGCTAAACACCTTTACAAGGTCAATTTCGTAGGGAAAATTTGTGGCATTAGAGATAATGTGCAAGAAGCACAAGAAATGCAGAAAAATGAAGAAGTTCTTTATGAAACGTCACGACAAATGGTGTCCGATGCTTTTCCTGGTCATGCAGTTGTTGAGCAAATGGATGAAGAGATATCGAACAATGAGGCATGCTGGTTTTTCAGCCTACTGGATGTGGCGAAACAAACAATATATGAAGATTTTCATGAAAGTCAATCTCGTTTATCATTGTCATGAAGATTGATGAGTATAAAAACAGACTACAAAATTGCTGAAAATTGAATGGATTCATTTTGCAAAACCATGCGTGAATATTACCAAAAAATAATCAATGTCTTGAGTCATATTATGAATAAAGAACGTTTTAAAAGATTTGAAAATATCATATGAGAAAATTGATGTTTGTAAAAATAGTTGCATGTTGTTTTGAGAGAAGATAAAGATCAGTTGGAATGTAAATTTTGCGGTGCAAGCAGATTTCATAAAAAAAATCTTCAGAAAAATATGTACCATAACAAAAAGATATTCAAAGGTTATAAAAACAAAAAACTGTCGCGGTAATAAGGTGGCACGTAGAACACATCAACAGGCGAAAGCCTTTGCTGAGCTATTACCACAAAACGTTCATGATGTGTTATGAGGCATTATCAATATTTTTTAGAGATATATGTTAAAGCAATTTAAAAAGGGATAACTTAGAGTTATTGAAAACCAATATCTCTGAATTATTATGCTTTTTGGAAAAAGTTTTTTTCCTTTTTCTTCGATATCACAGAACATTTGCCAATATATTTACCAGATGAGACAATACTCGGTGGTCCAGTTGAATTCATATGGATGTATCCTATTGAAAGGTTTTTCTTTCATTTAAAGGAAAATTAAAAACAAAGAAGCGTTTGAAGTATATATCGTTAGATAATATGTGTTGGAAAAAATCACATATTTGAGCATATTTTATTTCGAGTCACATATTACGACGAAACAAAGATGCTCATCAGAAGATTACACAAACTATCTATATCAATATAATCCTCAATTTGGCGCAATTCCTGAGATCTTTACACCAATTAGACGTACAAGAGGGAAATCTGAAGAATATTGGCTAACACCAATGGAGTATAATCATGACCTCACATATATATTATTAAATTGTCAAGAGCTATTACCTTTCAAAAGGTACAAAACGATGACAATCTATCTTTTAAATTAGAAATATATATATATATATATATATATGTGTGTGTGTGTGTGTGTGTGTATGTATGTCAACATACTTTCATTATATGATATTTGATAGAGAAGTAAAGAGTACATATCCTCATCTAATTCCAGATGAAATCACAAAAATGAAAGTTCAACATTCTGCCTCATGGTTGAGAGATTATGTATATACATAAAATACTTTATGTTATAAGTAATCATTCATGTTTATATTGTATGGTCAAAGGTTCTGATGAGAGACATCCTACCTGGTTAAGAGATTTGACTAATGGTCCTAGAAGAAATGTATTGTGTTGTCAGTTATGTATACTCAGGGATACACATTCCACACTTATGAGCACGATAAATATAGAAACACATTCAATTACGGCGTTTGCGTTAATAGTGGAATAGATGATGATAATTTTGACAACATTTTGCACCAAATCCTACATGTTGAATATCTTGGCCTCGTTGGATTAAATGTATCGCTTTTAAAATGTTAGTGGTTCGACCAAACCATAGAACGTGGTATATGAAAACATAGATCGAGAAGACACTACAAAAACACGGGATTTTCAACGAACTGATCAACAGATCCGTCTGTTGATGGCACTTTCCAATGGATGCCAACGGATGACCTAGAATGATCAACATGAAACTATCTGTTGTAATTGGCAATAGACAAGCAATAGACAAAATCCGTTGTACCTATTCGTTGAACGACCGTTGAAAACCCCAAAACCGGACGACAGAAGTCCATTGCAAAGCGCAACGGATGACCATCAATCAGAGAAAATGTATTCAAGAGGACTAGAAGAAACAATAGTCGAAGCATGAAATGGGAGTTTGTGACTCTTATTACTAAGACAAGAATTGCATGGAGAAAATAAGGAATCTCGAACCAACGAAAGTTGAAACTTGGATAAGGTGTGCTTGAGAATGGGTAGTGATGGATATCCTAGACGGGAATGCCAAGTGGAAATAGTGGACTTAAGGCTTGAGAAGGCAACGGTTGGTGAAGAAGTGGTTGAGGGAGACAGCCACACGTAAACTCCATCCCTAGTGTTTCCTTGAAGAACCGGCGCCCCGTGATTAGATCCTTCACCTGAAACATATGAGGGAAGAATTCAACAGAAACACCATTAGATTTGCATAGACAATGAACCGAGACTAAATTCTTGTGCATTGATGGAACACAAAGAACACTATCAAGTGTAAGGGAGCAAGTCGGTAAGGAGAGTGAAAGGGAACCTGTATGAGTGATAGGTTGTCCTGAGCCATCAGCAATAATTACTTCCTCGCTTCCTTGATATGGGCTGTGAAGCGCCAAGTTATGCAAATCGGATGTTATGTGATGTGAGGCACCACTGTCAAGAAGCCAGCTCGAGGTGTCATAGGAAGGATGCGTGGCAAGATGAGCCGTGGGTGGCCAAGGGTGTGGAGGTGGTGTCCACCGAGCTGGTGGTTGATCCGCGGATGAGCTCGTGGAGATGAGGCGAAATTGGCTGCAGAATTTCGCACTGTGCCCCTTAATTCCGCAAGCTTGGCATCGGCCTTTGTATCCTCCTGCATTGCCCCTGTTGTTGTTGCGATTCCAGTGCTGATTAGGTGCTCGTGGTCCATATCTTGGTTTGGCCGCAACATGATGTGCTGTTTACAGGAATGGTAATGGATGACAGAGGAAGGTTCATAGCAAGCTTTGCCTCACGATGGATGAGTTTTTCATGTAACTCTTCGATTGAGATTGCAGTGTCTTTCGCATTGATCACGTCGGCCACTGGTTTGTATTCTTCTGGCAGACCGTCGAGGATGGCTTCAAGAACATCCTCATGGTCCATCGGCTTTCCAAGGAGTGACAATTCGTCGGTTTTGGATGTAATGAATCAGAGATATTCATCAACGGTTTGGGACCCTTCGACGCTGCGCTTAATCTGATCATGCAGTTGTTTGACGTGGCCACGCGAAGCTTTCCCGTAAATGTTGGCCAACGTACGCCATGCTTCTCTCACCGAGGTGGCGCGAGCAATGACAGGTTGCAGCGGGAGTGACAGTGCGCCCAACAAGGAGCTAAATAGCAGTCTGTCTTGGTGTTTCCACGGACTGAACGCGGGATTGGGTTGTTGGATTCCATCCACGTGAATCATGGCTGGTGGCACAATCGAGTCTTCGGTGATGAAGCACTCGAGATTGTATCCTTCAAGAAGTGAGCGGATTTGAACGCTCCAAGTGAGGTAATTCGTCGGTGTAAGTTTTGTAACACTTCACATGTTACAGGAGAAAAGGAGCTTCTGCGGCTCGGTTGGATCAAACATGGTGACAGATTCCGTGTTGCGCACGTTTGAAGACTCAGATGCATTCGACATTGATTCTGAGCAAGGAGGTTGAAGGAGACGTGCAGCGGAGATGTGCAGCGGTTGAAGGAGACTTGCAGCGGCTGAAGGAGACCGACCGTCGGAGGCAAAGGGCTGAAGGGAAACGGCTGTGACTTGAGCGGCGGCTGAAGCAGAAGACAAATTGCTAGGGTTATGTCGTGAGACGATTTTTACGGCTATGATACCATATAACAAAAGTGATTCAATTGTATTCAAATAATACACTAACGGCTCTTTATACAAAATATGAGATTAAACCTAATTAAACCTAAAGATGTAATTACAATTGTGTCCTTTATACAAGCGGTATCAAATTGTTGCAAACTTGATTTTTTTATATCAAACTATATTTATTGTTAAACTAGTTAACCGAAATTACAGCTGGTTCTAACTCGGGCGTAACAAACCACCTATTTCCAATACACATTTTTGGAAATTAATAATTTTAAGATCAAAATTTTGGACATAATGTCTATTTTTCATATGGATCAAAGATGAGTTTTTATCTGTCCCTAATGTAAATGTAAAGATAAAATTTAGGTATATCCTTCAAATCCGTATGGTTTAAAGACGGATTTTAGTATGTTCATATATATATAGGAATGAATTTTTGGATTTGTCCCTATAATTTAAAGGACAAATTTATTATTCGTATGTAATTTTGGGATGGGTTAAACACACATGACATGTTCCATCACTAATTATTTTATAATTTGTCTAGCATCATTTTTTCCTCTATTCTTTTTACCCTCCATCCCTAATTCACTTCCATTCTCCTTCTCCTCATCTCCTATGCATAAACTTCCTTCCTGGTGGTGGCTCGTCCTGTCCATTCAATCTCCCTTTCCATCCTCCAATATTCCAAGTGTTCCGAATATGTCGAGTTTTATTCTTGAGGTGATTTCTAACGAAATGATGAAAAAAGTTATGAGTGGTAGACGATAGATTCATCATGGTGTCGGGATCAATAGTGAAGAAGAAAGCATAATCAATCTTCAATGACGTCTATAAGTGGACCGATTTTTAGGGTTTTATGTTGTAGATGAAATACATTAGAGATCAGGCTATTGAAATCAAAATTGTTTGTTGATTTAAAATGGTTGTGAGCCTTAATGAGTCGTTTGGTCGACGATGGTCAGGAGTCCCAGCGAGTCGCTTGAGACTCATGACCCTCTTCAACTCAAGCGACTTATTGGGTCTCAAGGATCGCTTGAGTTGCAAGGGTTTCTTGAGTCTCATTAAGTCGCTTGAGTCGAAGAGGGTCAGAAATCTCGGTGAGTGAAGTAATTTTTAGGAATGAAGTAATTTTTATGCAGATGTTATCGTTGGTGTTCCTAACGAGGTTTCTGCCGAGGATACTCAAGCGGGTCATGTCGAAGAGGTCGCCGCCAATCAAAGAGGTTGAAGTTCCACCAAATAAGTAATACTGAATCACAAAGGTCATTTGAGTCAAAAGGTCACATGAGTCACATGGGTCCAAAAAGGTCGCATGAATCGCATGGGTCACAAAGGACGTACGGGTTGGAAGGGTCGAATGGATCGTATGGGTCGCATGTATCGCAAGGGTTGCATATGTTCCAGAGGTCACATATCTAGCAATTGTCGCATGGGTTACATCAATATCACGAAGGTTGAGTCTAATGAATGAAGTAATTTTTATGCAGATGTTGCTGTTGGTGTTCCTGATGAGATTCCTTCCGAGGATACTATAATGGAGCCTATCGAAGAGGTTGCCGCTGATGTTCATACTGAAGAAACTCCAGAAGTTCCAGTTAAAGAGGTTGAAGTTCCACCAAATAAGTAATATTAAGTCACAAAGGTCATATTAGTCAAAAGGTTGCATGGGTCACATGGGTCTCAAAAGGTCGCGTGAGTCGCATGGGTCACAAAAGTCGCCTGGGTCACTTGGGTCAGAAGGGTCATATGGGTCGCAAGGGTTACATATGTCGCAAGGTCAGATGTCGCATGGTTCGCATCAATGTCAGGAAGGATGAGTCTAATGAATGAAAATTTCTATGCAGATCTTGTCGTTGGTGTTCTTGACGAGGTTCATACCGAGGATACTCTAGTGGGTCCTATCGAAGAGGTCGCCGCTGATGTTGGTACTGAAGGAACTCCAGAATAGGGGTGTAAATGAGTTAGCTCGACTCAGCTTACAATGAGCTCACCGAAAATTGAGCTGGATCACCTCGGCTCGTTTTCAAAACGAACTAGAAAATCTCAACTTAGCTCAGCTTGCCTTTAGCTCGTCTAAAAATGAGTTGGTCGTGAGCTAGAGACTATTGAAGTTAAAATAATTGTAATATATTAACATTATATATTTTTTTTTTCGAAAAACCAAATAAAATATATAAAATATAAAAAAATAATTCGAATACAAATTTATTACATATCAAAAATACTAATTAGAAAATAAATCTATTGAAAATTAAATAAAAATCGAATATATAAACATATTTTTTATAATAGTTATTGAAATATTTTATTTCTTTATTTTTTATAAAATTATATTAATTTGGTATATAAACATATTTTTTATAATAGTGATTAAAATATTTTATTCTTTATTTTTTATAAAATCATATTAATTTGGTATAAATAGGAAAATAATAATTTTATTATTGTAAATAATATATATTTTTTTTGTCTTAAACTATTTAATAAATGCAAAGAATATGTATAATATGTAAAAATAGAAAAATATGTGTTGTTCTACTCAACTCGCGAGCCAGCTCGTCTAAACTTTAACTCGTTTCCGGGTCAGCTCGTCAACTCGTTTTTTAAACGAGTTGGAAAATACCTAGCTCGACTCGTTCAAATGTGATCTGAGCTAGAGTTGGCTCGCGAGCCATCAACTCATTTTACACCCCTACCCCTGAAGTTCAAGTTAAAGAGGTCGAAGTTCCACCAAGTAAGTAATATTGAGTCGCAAAGATAATCTAATCAAAAGGTTGCATGGGTCGAATATATAGCAGATGTCGCATGGATCACATCAATGTCACGAAGGATGAATTTAATGAATGATGTATTTTTTATGCAGATGTTATCGTTGGTGTTCCTGACGAGGTTGCTGCCGAGGATACTGCAGTGGCTCCTGTTGAAGAGGTCGCCGCTGATGTTGGTGTTAAGCAAAGTCCAGAAGTTCAAGTCAAAGAGGTCGCATCTTTCCAAGGGTCACATGGGTCGCATATGTCCCATGTGTCACAAAGGATGAGTCTAATGAATGAAGTAATTTTTTATAATTTTGGCGGTAATCGGGTTAATTTAGGTGAAATTGGGTTAAAATTGGATAAAATCGGGTTAAATTTGGATGGAAATCGAATTAAATTGGATGAAATCGGGTTAATTTGGGTGAAATTGAGTTAAAATTGGGTCAAATCATCAAAATTGAGTCAAAATCGAGTTAAATTCGGTTAAACCGGGTCGAAGTCGGGTCAAAATCGGGTCGGTTAACGCCAATATACTGATTATATAACGGAGGGGGGAATTGGCTGAATTGGTATAGTTAAGGGGGAAATCGGATGGATTTTGTAAGATGAGGGGGGAATTTGAGTAAAGCATGATAGTTGGGGGTGTAATATGCCTTTTTTCCTTATTTTTTTATAAAATTATATTAATTTGGTATAAATAGGAAAATAATAATATTATTATATGTAAATAATATATTTTTTTGTCTTAAACTATTTAATAAATGCAAAGAATATGTATAATATGTAAAAATAGAAAAATATGTGTTGTTCTACTCAACTCGCGAGCCAGCTCGTCTAAACTTTAACTCGTTTCCGGGTCAGCTCGTCAACTCGTTTTTTAAACGAGCTGGAAAATACCTAGCTCGACTCGTTCAAATGTGATATGAGCTAGAGTTGGCTCGCGAGCCATCAACTCATTTTACACCCCTACCCCTGAAGTTCAAGTTAATGAGGCCGAAGTTCCACCAAGTAAGTAATATTGAGTCACAAAGATAATCTAAATCAAAAGGTTGCATGGGTCGAATATATAGCAGATGTCGCATGGATCACATCAATGTCACGAAGGATGAATCTAATGAATGATGTATTTTTATGCAGATGTTATCGTTGGTGTTCCTGACGAGGTTGCTGCCGAGGATACTGCAGTGGCTCCTGTTGAAGAGGTCGCCGCTGATGTTGGTGTTAAGCAAAGTCCAGAAGTTCAAGTCAAAGAGGTCGCATCTTTCCAAGGGTCACATGGGTCGCATATGTCCCATGTGTCACAAAGGATGAGTCTAATGAATGAAGTAATTTTTTATGCAGATGCTGGAGCTTCATCAGATGAGTGTGATAGTCCAACGGTAATTAAATGAAAGTTAAGACCATCAAAGACAAGACAAAAGCCATATGTTGAACCTCCATCGTTTGAGGCAAAAATAGCAAAAACATTTGGGGAACAAAACCCACGAGATGGACCAACAATAAGGATATCGAGAGGAAGAGGAGAGGGTGAGGACAGGGAAAGCTGTTGCTGCAAAAGAACCTGTAGAAGAGGTGGTTTAAGAACCCACAGAAGAGGTGGAGCAAGAACCCCAAGAAAGTTGGTTCAAGAACCTGCAGGGAATTGACATTTTGTGTGGAAGCCCAAGGGATTGGAAGAGGACAAGATAACGCGAGATTCATCGTTCATTGATGCTAGTGGTCCATGGTTGACTCATCTATATAAATTTATTATGAAACCTCACCAAGAGCGTTGGTAGAAATCTAAAATAGATTGTCCCCAGGGCTCAGAGTTTTGGGAGATCATATTAAAGGATGATGTATAGCTTGAAGATGATGTAAAATTTTTTAACCTTTAGTCACGAAAGTCACAAAGGTCATTTTGGGTCATATGTATTCTTGTGTGTCAACTTTTTTGCAGCAATTGGATGTGGCGTTGTTCGCACTACACAATCGCATCCCGAGATTCCCAGATCGATATAGGAATTATTACGTTTGTGATATTACTTTCATGCAGACACTCACGATGTGGATGTACCAGGACATGGAAGAATTACCGAAGGCTCTAATTGATTATTTGGTGGGCATCTATCCCTTCAGAGATAGGTAAAAAAAAAGGAGGAGTACAATGCCTTGCTCTCGATTGTAAACATTCCATCCCCTAAAAATCGATATATGCCTTGTCATTGGGTAGCCATGAAAGTGGATTTTAAAATCCGATGCATCACGGTGTACAACTACTAGAGAAGGTTAAAAATATCGCATATCAATCTGGTGATGGATATTATAAGAACACATTTTCCCAAGATGTTCCGACTCCAAGGGTTTAATTCCTTGACTTTCGAAAAAGATAAATGGCAGTACAAGTATTATGAAGGTCTATCACAGAATGAACCTCGAATGATTGTGGTAATTTTTCGCCTTCAAATACTTAAAAGCCCTTCAAACGGTATATGATGAGAAGTTCCCCGAAATTTCCGATGAGAATTTTGCTTCCATGCATAAGAAGATTGTTGCTGATGTATTTGCGAATGGAAGAATTATTGATGTACGCCAATACAAATGGCAACCTATCATCTCATCCTTGAACTTGATTCATATTATTTGTCAATAACTTGATAATGTTTTTTAAAATTTGATTCATATTTTTTAAATTGATTAGAATATTTGTTTTTAACTTGATTCATATTTGTTTGAACTTGATTTGCATGGGTCGCAAGGGTTTGCAGGTCAAATGGGTCGTAGGTGTCGCAAGGGTCACATATGTTGAAAGGATTGCAAGGGTTGCACGGGTCAAATGGGCCGCAAGTGTTGGCGTATGTTGGGTTGCATGGATCGCAATGGTCACGTATGTTGGGTTTCATGGTCGCAATGGGTTCGTATGTTGGGTTGTATGGTCGCAATGGTCGCGTATATTGGATCGCATGGTCGCAATAGACGCAATGGTCGCGTATCTTTGCGTATGTTCGATCACATATGTTGAAAGGGTGGCAAGGTTTGCATGGGTCATGTATGTTGGCGTATGTTGGTTCATGTATGTTGGCGTATGTTGGGTCGCATATGTTGAAAGGGTGGTAAGGGTCGCATGGATCAAATGGGTCGCAGGGGTCACAAGGGTTATATGGGTCAAATTGGTCGCAGGGGTCAAATGGGTCGCATATGTTGGGTCGCATGGGTCGCCATGGTCGCGTATGTTGGGTCACATGGTCGCAATGGTCACGTGTATTGGCGTATATGTTGAAAGGGTCGTAGGGGTCGCATATGTGGAAAGGGTGGCAAGAGTCACAATGCAATGAAATACCAATAATAACATTACTAGTAAATCCACAATAAGAGTAAATCCACAGTCAAAATACAAACATCAAGTTCAAGTTCAAGGGAAAGAACCCCGAACAACAATTACTGAAATCAAATAATGTTGTTGTTAGACCCTGTTGGGGGACATGCTGAAGCATATGTGTTGCTCCATTGGAGACCAGTTCAAATGTGAAGGAACATCCCTCGTATTTTTCCATTTTCATGACAAAACTTTCTCCAATCCCCCCCCTTGATACTAGCTCCACCATGACTCACGGACCTCAAATCTACCGACCACGCCCTTCCTTGATCGTTCATCCGCATTATCTTACATCATCTACCGATAAGAACGTTCGACCTTGCAAACCGTATCAGAAGGTTTTGCACCATCACTTTAAGTTACATGAGTAGAAATGATTAAAAATTGAATAAATAACCAAACTAATATGTGATGAATCGGTTTGAGGTCAGTTACCAATGAATCTACGACCAGACTTGAATGCATGGCGATTATCGTGAAAAATGTCTAAGCAGAGGAATATGACCCTGTTTTTGTGTTTGACGATGATGGTGATGATGATTTATATTGCAAATTACACATATCTTCTCTGAAATCGGTGACGTGAAAAACCATATCACCTTCGTGACAGAAAACTACGAAATCCGCAATACAAAAATCATGGTCCTTTGAGAAATCTTTCCATCCATCAATGAATCTACAACCATCCAACTTGACTTCCCATATTTTGTAAGACACATCTGATCTAAGCGTTATCCTGTTATTGTTCCTCGTTTGCCTTTCAAATGTCATGTAACAAAAAAGAAAAAAAAACATATCTCTATATTCTCTTCCAGTAACATACAGACATAGAGACAAATGAAGGAGATTACAAGTTAGTGCTCCAGATTGCTCGGAAGAATGAGTTGGACGAAATGAGGGAAATTTGGTATTTTTGATAGATATTTTTTCAAAGATATTTTTCAACCGGAGACGAAGCTGTTATATTATGAGTGTTAAATCGAAAGATAGATGGAATAGAGTTAGAGAGAGTGTGTCATTATTCGAAAAAAAGAAAGGCTAGAATTCGAAAAAACAGGACTTTGACATCGAACCATTGGAAGAGAATGATTGTGATCAACTTTGACCACACTGTTATGTTTTTTGAAATTTTGGTGAAAAGTTCGACGGGAACTCGACCAATTTATGATATTACAAGCTAATAATACAAATAATATAATATTACAAACTAACAACCCCTTTTTTCTTGAAGTTGACATTGTCTGGGTTGTCACGTTCCAAACACTATCTGTGATGTTGGCATTTGAATCCATTTGTCTCGACGAAGACGGAGTTTTTCTCTAAGCCTCACCGGGTCCAAGATAACGATTCTCTTTAGGAATCCCACTTTGCCTTTTCTCACCCAACATATGAGCTAGAACCATAATTTTAGAATATTGAGGAGGAATGTTCCAATCACTGCAATCAAGAACCAGATACACGTTTTCTCAACGTAAGGTGTTAACTTTTGAGAATCATCACCAGTAGCTGGTTCCAACCTATACCTATTGAACTATTCCATTGTCTTTCCCAAACAAATACCTATAAGAGCTAGGATCTAAAAAAAAATTTGATGTCTTCAACGTTGAATTTATTAACTCGGCCCCATTAGTGGTTAATAAGTTGTACCTTTCACCTTTAAATTTGCATCTTGCCCACTTAAGGGGATCAAGTTCCTCTTTCTTCAAATATTTTGCAATATTAGGATACCTGTGCCAAGATAAAAAAAAGTTCACAAAAGGTTAAAATAGTACAAATATCACAATAGTCACAAAAGTCACAAAGATCATATTTGTACCTGACCTTCAATTCATTAAATAGCACTTCAAATTCGTTCACTGTGTATGTTTCTACACATTTGATCAACATGTCTGCCACAATATCACCCTTTGAACTCTTTCTACCTTGGCCTTTATTGATGTAGCTCTTTATGTTTAGCAATATATGACACGCATAAAAATCATGATCAACCTGTTTGTACACTTGTTTGACTACTTTTATCAAGATTTTATGGCAATCAGATATCATAACGAAATCACGTCCATCATCTATCATCTCTATCAACCTTAACATAAACCACCTTCACATCCTTCTCTTTGTCGACTATTCCCCAAGCAAGAGGATATTGGTGATGTTCACCATCTTTTACGGTTGCTACGATCAATGCTCCCTTGTACACTCCTGCCAGAAATGTTGCATCCACAACAACCACTTTATGCATGTATTCTCCTCCTTTTATAGTCAATGCGACAATCATAAAAAGGTATTTGAAGCTTTTTCCATCACCGTTTAGCTGAAGATTTGCGACAGATCCGTGATTTCTTTTTCTAAACATGTATAACCACCCTGGAAGCCTCCTATAATGTTCATATTCATCACCACAAATCTCCTTTTAAGCATTGGATTTGCCTTTTAATTCCATCAAATACGATAAATTGGCATCGTTCTTTGCTTTTACACGAGCCATCAATTCTTTTGCTGGAGGTGTTTCATATGTCCCGACATATTCTTCACTCAAATAATCCTTAACCAATTGTGTTGTACCCTTTGTAGCTTCTGTCCATTTAGATACTGCTGAACACTTATGAATGAGATAATGTGTTCTCACACTAAACTTTTTGGAATTCGGAATTGTTGCCACGCATAATTTGCATTTACAATCACTTTTGGCAAACTTGTATCGTACTTCCCACAGCTTCGAATTAGAACTCAATGTTCTATATCGAAAACAAGCTTCAAGTGAACACTTCCTTACAAATGCATGTACATCCTTCTTGCTATCAAACTCTTGCCCAATTTTAAGTTGCAATCCATCTTCGAACTCGAAGATATTATTTTCATTGTTTGCCTTGTCGTAAACTACCATTTTCAAATTATTCTCACCATCACCATCCTTATGCTCTGTTGGCAAATTAGTATCAACATAATTACTGCCACAAACAACTTCATCAACTATCATATGCATAACAAAACCACCATCTTCTCTTAACCCGTTGGTATGTTCACTATCAAAATTATCTGAATCCTAAATATTTATTGTTTCCGTCGAATTACCCCCAACTCTAGTTTTGTTATTTGAACATAAAATAACACAATCATCATAATCTACAACACCTCCATCCTCACCTTCTCTAGCAATGCTTCCAACAACAGGAATTAAAGGTTCAACTTCCCTCTCAATTTCCATTTAGCACTTCACACTTGTCGATTATATCTTTACATATAGCACGATCGAAGAGATAACAAATAAGATGGTTGTTATTCATTATATATGTCAGCTTCCAATTTTCAAAAATACTGGACAAATAGCTTAACTTCAACTTCGTTGTATTTTATTCCACCATCATCTTTGTGTATAACTCATTAATAAGTTGTTGGCATGTCAGACTAATCAGAGGACAATAGGAAAATACTCTCTCATTTTCCTGAACTCTACCAACCCATTCGGATTCTCCATTTATGTTTTTTTCCATTTGCTATCATACAAAAAATAAATCAGTGTGAATTTCTTATCCATCGAATCCGTTACACCTGTAACAAAAAAAATGGTAAATTCTATGACCCACTGTGAACATATGTTTCAAATTCAATATGACTCTAGGATCCAATGCGATTTTGCGACTCGATGAGACTTTGCGATTCACTGTGACTCTGTGACCCACAATGACCATATGTTCTATATGACTCGAAGTCCTATTGCGACCATGCGAATCGATGCGACTTTGTGATCCAGTGTGACTGTACGACTTGATAAGACTCTGTAACCCTCTGCGACCATGTGTTTCAATAGGACTCTATGACCCAGTGCAATCGTGCGACTCGATGAGACTCTGCAACCCAGTGCAACCGTGTGAGTCAATGAGGCTCTGTGAACGAGTGCAATTGTGTGACTCGATTAGACTCTGTGTCCCACTGCGACCATGTGTTTCTCGATGAGACTCTGTGACCTAGTGCAACCGTGCGACCGATGAGACTCTGTGACCCACTGCGACCATGTGTTTCAATATGACTCTATGATCCAGTGCGATCGTGCGACTCGATGATACTCTGTAACCCAGTTCGACCGTGCGACTCGATGAGACTCTGTGACCCAGTACGACCGTGCGACTCGATTAGAATCTGTGACCCGGTGCAACCGTGCGATCATTTGACATTTCAATAAATGTGATTTGTTTTGACTACATCAATATAAGACTCGTTTTTAAAAAGGAAGAATCGAATATATACTTATTACTCACTAATCACTCGAGTTATCCAATTTAGTAAAAAAACACGAAAAACACAAAACACACACGAAAACTCATTATAAACCTGGTTTTTCTACGGAACGTGCTTAATTTACAGCTTCTTTGTTGACAACAAATGATTTCAACCTATTCACGATGAATCTGATGCCGATTTCAAGCTATTTACGACGATTTGACGTCGATTTCAAGCTACTCGCGGCGAATCTGGTGTGGTGTGGGAGAATAGTAATTTTCGCGCCATAAAAAAGAGGTAAATCGAGGTGCTTTGGAAGAGAGAGAAAAATTGTTGATTAAAGGATAATGACAATATGAGATTATCAATATTTTAAGGGTAGATTTGAAATTGAGACTTTTTTAAAGGAAATGTAGGATTGAAGTCCTAATAGCAGTTCAAATGTATTTTTGAAGTTGCTCCGTTTTGACGGTGTCTCTAATTTTTTAGGTTTTTTAAGTTTTTTATTATTTATAAATTTAATATTTATTTAATTTTTTAATTCAAAACAATTCCAGAGATATTCGATGCGAAAATTTCTGCACCTGATGTTAGAAAAGTATCAATTACGGGCAATCGTGTATGGATAAGTTTTAATAGTGTATAATTTTTTGTTTTTCCTGCATTGATGAATCCTTTACCATACCTAAATTCTGTAGATGCAATGATTAGAGGAAAGAAGACATTGTTTTCACGATTAGAGAAATGGAGTGCATGACAGTGGTGGGTTTATCGCCCATGTCCATGTCCTCAAAAATCAATAGAATCTTCTATATTCATGGGTTCCATCGTTCCCATTGCTTCTTGATTAATCGTTAGGTCCGAATTCTACAATGGAGCCTTTAATTTAAAAATCCAACGGGCTTCCTTTCTATCAAGCCAACAAACAGGTCCTATTTCTGACTAGCTCGCATATCCTGGTTCTCAAAATCCCCCGTCCGCGGACTCATTCGAGGCGGAGTCACTCGCGGATATGCTTCTCGAAAGAAAAAGCACTTTCCCGCTCTCCTGATAGGCTCCGCGTAGACGCTCTAGACGCTAGGCGTTGGGTGTCCACCCGCCTAGCGCTTAGCATGGCGGTAGAGATAAGAACGAAAAGGGCGACAAAAAAGAAACAACCCATCTACAGCCACTACAACAAGAAAAGTCATAATATCATTTCATGGTTTGTTTTATTAGTTTATGCATTCTTACGACAATTGTTATACAATGTTTAATGAAATGAATAATTCACTACAAAAAAATGATCATTTCCGGATGGAATTTGCAGAGTGAAAGAGTCGTCCTTAAATTTAGGGACGACTTAAGGACGAGAAAATAATTACGTCCTCAATCCGTCCACAAATTTGCATAGCGGAGTGTAGTCCCTAAGTCGTCCGTAATTGCGGACGGATTTGAGACCGATTTAAAGAACGTTTGAAATTTGCGCACGGCAGAGCCATCCGTCCGCAAATTTTGGGACGTATTCGGGACGATTTGTCGGGAAATAGTTTTCTTAATCTGTAATCCTTCCTTAATCGGTTCATAAATTATCTATTTAACCTCTACTCCTTCCATCCGTTTCTCACACACAATTCTCATATATTTCTCTACATATGTTGTTATCATTTCTGATTATAATGGCATCATCGTCGAGATCGAATATTTTCGTTTCTAGACAGTGGATGTATAGAAGAATTGATCCGAAAAATCAAGGTGTATCGAAGGAGTTTATAGAAGGCGCTACACAGTATATGATGATGGCGACAAATCAACAAGTTTATAGAGAAACCGGTAAGTTGGTTTGTCCATGCGTCAAATGCAAAAATGAAAAACTCGTTAATGAGAGAAACATTTGGAATCATCTTTATTTAAGAGGGTTTACTCCAAATTATTTTATTTGGTTATCTCATGGAGAGAATTTTGCACCACGACCTAGTAATGTTGTGGAAACTTTTAGTAGGGGTATTGTACATCATGAAGTGTCTGAGATTTCTCAAGATGTAAAAATGAACTCTTTATGTAGAAATGGTGCAAAATGTATTCGTTGAAAGAAACGTAGATGAAAATATTGAAGAAGATCCGAATAAAGAAGCGAAATGTTTTTTTTCGAAATGTTAGAAAGTGCTAGGCATCCACTTTATGATGGTTGTAGAAGCGGTCTCTCACGGTTGTCTCTATCTGCATGGTTGATGAATTTGAAGACTGAAAATAATCTTTCTAAGAATTGCATGGATTCAATATCGCAATTATTAAGAGATTATTTTTCTGAAGATAATAATACAGTTGAGTCATATTATGGAACAAATAAGATGATGAGATCATTGGGTTTATTGTCATATCAAAATATTAATGTTTGCCAAGACAACTGTATGATTTTTTGGAAAGAAACCTCGGATTTGAGCAATTGTCGATTTTTTAGAAAAGATCAGTTTTATTTGACAAGGAATTGCAAATCGGTTCCGTTTCGTCGTATATGGTATTTACCAATTACATATAGGGTAAAAAGATTGTATCAATCTGAGAAGACCGTAAGAGACATGAGATGGCATGCTGAGCATTCAAGGAGAATTGTGTCATCCCTCAGATGGTGAGGCGTGGAAACACTTTAAGAAGGTATATCCTGATTTGCAGCTAAGAGTCGAAACGTTTATTTAAGCCTTTGCAGTAATGGTTTTAATCCATTCGGGATGTCTGGGAGAAATTATTCATTGAGCCAGTTATTATAACACCATATAATTTACCAATAGATATGTGCATGAAGCATGAGTTTTTGTTCTTAAGAATATTGATTCTCGGGCCTAATCATCCGAAAAGAAGTTTGGATATATTTCTTCAACCACTGATTGAAGAATTGAAAGAATTGTGGAAGGGAGCTCCAACGTACCACGTTTCAAGACGATAAAATTTTATATTATGAGGTGCTCTTATGTGGACAATAAGTGATTTTCCAGCTTATGGTATGCTATCTGGATGGACAACGCATGGTCGATTGGCTTGCCCATATTGCATGGAGGAAACAGATGCTTTTTCAGTTGAAATATGGACGAAAGACGAGTTGGTTTGATTGTCATGGTCGTTTTCTTCCTCCTGATGATACATTACAACGCAACAAGAGGAATTTCAAAAGGAATATAGTTGTACGGAAATCTCCTCCTCCAGTTTTGATCGGCGAAGAGATTTTGTATGAACGACTTCTTGCTTTGGGTATTCCTAGGAGTATAGATTGCGGAGGAAACAATCATCCGAGAATTGATGGTTATAGAATTACCCATAATTGGTATAAGAAGAACATATTTTGGGATCTGTCGTATTGAACAAATCTGAAACTTCGCCACAATCTTAATGTCATGCACATAGAGAAATTTTTTTTGATAATATCATCAATACGGTACTGAATGTCATAGGAAAACGAAGGATAAAATTAAATCACGGACA
>CM071863.1:39160915-39182738 GCA_036759665.1 Gynandropsis gynandra
AAAGGAATCTTTGTTTGGTTAAATGCTTGACAGAGCTATCATCTGCTCGGGTCGACCAAATACTTGGAAAAGATTTGGATGAATGTATCAATTGAGTGAATTTTTGCTTTGCTTGTGTGATTTCTCTGGAACTTTTGAGCATTTGTGTTTCACTATGGTCGATCGAGCAATTTTTGTGCTTGGTTCGAGCGGTTTCACTGTTCTGCCTTTTATGTTGAATGTTGCCATGTTTCTTCATAATGTACTCCTGAGTCTCTATTGTGTGTCCGATAGCCTTATCATTCTTAATTCCATCATTCGATGAAGTTCGATAGCCTTATCATTCTTTCATACGATCCACGACCTCTCGTCTCAGTGCTTTATGTATTATTATACATTCTCCATCCTTCTATCTAGTTCCATCACCAACTTATAGGGAAGCTCCCCAACATTTAAAAAATAAATCGAAATTTATATTATTAGGCGGTTTTGGTAAATTTCTTGGCCGAGTCAGCCTTCACTCGAGCCGAGCAATTGGTTATTATGCACAATTTTCATGTAAATCAGAGCAAAATTTGACTCAGTCAAGCGAACCTACGGATGTGAAAAAAATCCTCGTGTGGCTTACCGCTCGACTGAGTAGTTTATGTGTTCAAGTTAAACAATCTAAACCAACTCTGCACGTGCATAACACATGTGTATGTGTAGTGTAATATAGGTATCGATCCCATAGGGATTGATTATAAATCAAACATAAGCAATCTAAGGCGAATAAGAAACTAAAATGATAATAGAAGAAGTAATTAACTAAGCTAATTAATCTAAACGGAAGCTCTAACAATCAAACAAACACTCTAGGGAACCTGTTTCACCACTAGATCATCCAAGAATCACACTTCAACTCCTAATAATCATACATACTCTGCAATATTTTAAAGGCGAACTATCCTAATATGTTCAAAATCCTCTTTCATGGCGAAGAAAACATGCATAAACAAGAAATCTTCCTATTTTGTGGTTGATCTACCAGTTTATACCATAAGCTTTATGATTCATTCCATCGGTGCTCTCCTCCTCCAATCTCTCCCGACTGTTCACCTTTTCTTCTCCTAAAATCTTGCTCGACCATTCTCTTGCTCTGACCCCCTCNCCATTCTCTTGCTCTGACCCCCTCCAATGATTGAATCATGATTGCATCGTCCATTAGTTAGCCACTTTTCATCTGTTTCTTCATTGTTTCTCCCCATGTTTCGCCTTGATTCTCACGTATTCAATCCTATAAAAACAACAAAAGAAATGAGTAAAATGAATACATAATCACACATAATCATCACAATGATCATCAAAATCGGTCATAATATCGCTCATAAAACGTGTATGAAACGTAGTGATCAATAGTTAACCGCTCGAGTCGAGTGAATCTTCCTGAAGGACTTAGATTCTTTGTAAAGTTTGAGAGATTAATCGATGTGCCTGAGTGATTCATCTTTAACTTTTGAAAATCTCATCTTTGCATGCTCGACTAAATGATTTTTTGCTCAACTCAAGCATTTCCTCTGTTTCTATCCTTGATGCTCGTTAGATGTTGGTCATGTTTTTTTTATATCGAGCTCTTTAGATATTTCTTACAATATCATAAAATAAACCAAATAACGTAAAAAGGAACTTAAGAGACTAAAACAATCCAAAATGTATTAGAAACATTCCAAAATAAATCCATCTTAGATGCATTCTACTATTTCGAGAAATTTTCAGTCTACTAGTAGACATGGAGGGAGTCGGGTGGGCTTCGTGATACATCGAAGATTAGGGAGAATCAAGGATGAGAATAGTGTGTTTGTGAAAGCAAAAAATCTCGGTGAAATATATGGGATAATGAATGAATCACATGATAAATTTTGCGTACGAGATGACATTATTGTTATGCTTCAAGACAATTTTAGATATGAAAAAAAATATGGGATCTGATGGGATCTTGATAGCGATTGTATCAGGAGATAGGGGACTCAGTGCTCTTACAAACCTATGTTCTTGTTGAAGTCTGACGAGATATGCGAGTGATTAAATATGGGATCTGATGGGATCTTGATAGCGATTGTATCAGGAGATGGGGGACTCAGTGCTCTTACAAACCTATGTTCTTGTTGAAGTCTGACGAGATATGCGAGTGATTATGTCTGTATTGGGATCTTTGACATCGCAAGTGCTACAATAGTGATGGAATTTGAGGGGACTTTACGAGTGCCGATTTGGTGTATTACTAATCTTTGCTTGTGGATATTTATAATGATAAAAAAAATTTAGGTATGTGGATATTCTTAGTCCGAGGTCGAATTATAGATTGTGGTGTTACATATCAAAACCACAATTAGATTACATGTTATTTGAAAAAAAGATGTAGACGTACTCATTATTCCTCATTTTCTTTTTTTTTCTTTTTTTCTTTTTTTTTTTGCTCCGAATAAGAAGAAATGACTTCACTTGATTTTTGGATTTTCTTTTAGGATAATTTCATTTTATCAATGAGAAACTCACTGAAAAGCTAGTCACTCTAGATAAACAGATTTGATCGCTTCTCAAAATAATAAAAAATAATTTTTAGCCTACTTTTTCCTTAATGACAATTCATTATAGAAAAGGAAAGAAAAGTCATATATATAATAAGGAGGTTTTTTTCTCTCTTCTCATGAAACCACGTCACCAAGAGAGAGAAAAACATCTATTTATATCTAATTTAATATATTTTATTGTTATTGTCATTATTTTAATATAAAAAAATTTAAATTTTTTTAAAAATAAATTATACTTTCTTTCTGAATTAATCAAATTAAATTTTAAAAAATATTAAAAAATTAAATAAAATTTGAAAACAATTAGAAATATTAAAATCATATATATAATAAGGAGGTTTTTTTCTCTTCTTGTGAAACACATCACCAAGAAAGAGAAAACCTCTATTTATATCTAATTAAATATAATCTTAATAGTAATAAAAAGAAGGTGATAATATATTTTATTGTTATTATTTAAATATAAAAAATTGTTTACAAATTTTTTTAAAATAAATTATAATTTCTTTTTGAATTAATCAAATAAAAGTTTTAAAAATATTAAAAAATTATTTACATTTGAAAAAATTGAAAATATTAAAATCATATATATAATAAGGATGTTTTGAAATATTAAAAATAATTAAGTTGCAAGGTCTTCGCTTAAGGTAATTTGTTCGTTATAATAAAAAATAAAAACAAAACTTGAATAAAGTCGTATTATATTTAAACCAATATGTATGTGGATATAGAACTATATCAAGAATCAAAATAAAATAAAGAATCAAAATGTTAATATTTAACGAAAACAACGAATACATTACACAAAATATAAATATAGGTCACAACATATTTTACACAATGTATAAACACATATAGAACTGTACTAAAGTAAACATATATTCGGTTTTTTATCTTTGCATTTAAATTTCTACTTATAAAAAAATTATATACACCAACCTCAAAAACCTAAAAGTTTTCAAAGACCTAGAATCTGATTTGTTTTGTTGGATTTTTTTTTTCGCAATGGACAGCTTAACATGGGGAACAAACAATTGGAACAATGCATGTGAAAAAAGGTTGGAACAATCATATATATAAAATGAGGTTTTTTCCTCCCCTCTGGTGCTATCACGTCAGCAGAGAGAAAGGAAAAACCCTTTTCATCAAAAGTAACAAATAGCTCTTCGTCTTCCTCCTAAAAACAGTGAATCAATAAATTGCTTTAAATTCAATAGATTGCTTACAATTTCAATTCCTTGAATCCAATAAATTTCTTTCAATTTCATCTCCTGGATTTCAATAAATCATCTTTTAGCAATGGTGAGAATTCGACCTCCTTTCATCTCCTGATTTTTTTATTTGAATCAGATTCATTTTTCTGGATGAGAAAATGTTAGGGAAAGGGATTAGAAGAAAACCCACCAATCAAGTCACCATGAAGCCAATGGAGACCTTGAGCAAGCCCGTAAACCTTCTCCCTTGGCCGCCACAACAACAACGAAGGAAGAGAAAATGTTCGGGATGGGACACACAGATTACTCACCGCTAAGGTATCATTAAAGATCGTGGATAGCTCAAGCAAGACTGGAAACCTCTACCTCGGCTGCCAAAGCAGTCATCTCCTCTTCCCCCCTCCACCACACTAAAAAGGATTCTGATGGCGAGGTTATGTTACAACCCAAATCGACTAATGTTAAGGCTCACCGAAAACCTTCTACCATGAGTTTAGTCTACATTGTCGCACTTCCTGCTTTTTTTGGATCAGCCACAATCATTTTATAAGAAATTCGTGGAATATGAACCTCTTAAGAGTTATACCACACATTCTAGCTCATCATCAGCATTATTGGGATCATCGAGAACAACTAAACTGAGATTTTCCTCTCTCCGATACTCCAGGTGGTCCGTGGAAGGTCCAAAATGTGCATTCACTTTAAATACAATAGCTGAAGATATATTGCATTGTCTTGGGTTTTCATGCAACCTTTCAATTCATAATCATGTCTTCAAGGACATAACGAACTTTTATCATAACGCATGTATAGGGTGTTGTAATGGAACTAGGCATATAAGAGGACAAGAATTTCAATGGCTAAACATAGAAGATCTCGATAAAGCTATGATATTTCTGAAATATTGTTTGAGTATTTCATTTAGGATTATGATTCCGGTAGATTTAAGGTTGTGAGGTAATGGACGACTTAAGAACTAAATGGGTCAAATGCTTTGGTATTCTTGCTTATTGTTTCATTTAGTACTCTAGGGATACACTTTGTAATATAAGGTTGAAGCCTTGGAGTTGCAAAGGAACCCAATTACGACATCTACAGATGTTCTTCTCTTCTAGGTATCTATTGGTATTTTATTATTTTCGCGGCTTTAATTTGTTATGTCGGTTAGTTTCTGTTATAAAGGTTGCTTCTTCTTGGGGTTCCTTTTCTGTACATTGTGTGAAGTTTTTTGGACAACATATAAGAATCCATAATCTGGAGATTTTGTTTTTGTTTTTTGTATTCTTAGTATTCCTTTGATTTATGTTTGTTTCTTGAAAAACTTCAAGACCTTTTGTGCTTAAAGCAAACAATGAGATGCCACGATACCATGGCCTTTTGATAATTAAATTGATTGTTTTTTAAATAATGCATGATGAAGTTGTCTAGAGAATATCCGAGTTATTTTGTAAAATTTAGTTGGGATTAGATTCTTTACTTTAAGATTCTCGGATATTGTAACTGCATTTGGTTGCAAGTTGCAATTTCAAGAAAGAGATATATCTGGAAAGAATTTCCAACAACCCCCAAGAAAATCTTTTAGATTCTCAATCAGTTTTGAGGGTTTTTTTAATCTTTTGTGTCATGGCATCTCATGATTGCCTTACATTCCGTTAAAGTGATTTGGGGCCAATAAGTTACATGACATGATAACAAAATGTACATAGAGAAGTGATTCAAGTACAAGTATTGCTTCTGCGGATCACTCAAGTAAACAATCCATCCGGGCATCTTCCTAAATTTGTTCTACGTTCAACATGACTTCCGAATGTAATATAGTAAAGATGCCGCCAATTGCTTTGTTTACCTACAATGCAAAATGTCTCATAGAAGATGTCCTAATAATGTTTTGGTTATTTCTAGGGTACAAGTATTGATTTGTGCTCATAGCTTTTAAGGCTGATTTGTGCTTTGCTTTTAGGTTTGGATAGGAAAGGAGATTACTTATGTTACTTGGAAGAATTTAAATCTGGTGATGATCGTAAGGAGGTTGCGGATCAATCGCTTAAAGCCTATGAGGTATATGTTCTTTAGTTCTATTAAATATTTTAATTCAAAATTATCAATACAGTGAAGTATAATAAAAATCTTACCATAACTAACTCTGATTATGCTCATACTCATCTAATCAGACTCGACATGGCATTCAACTTCTCTGTGTTTTATTAAAGCTAATTTTGATAAGTTGTTTTAGTTATCTTGTAATTAAAGCTCATAGCTCTTAAAACTAGATGGAATCGATTGAGATTTATGTGTTACTTTGTTTTAATTGTGTACTTGGGGTTGATCTTTACATATTGATGCATATCATAGCTCTTAAGATAGATATGTGGACTTGTATCGTTCACATAGTCGAGTTGTCTTTCTATAGCAGAGATGGTTGAAGCGATGAAGGTAGTTGCACAACTTGATGTGGAACTCACAGTTGAAGAGGAATCTGATCATCTCTGCGATACAAGAATGTTATTGGGGTGAGAAGATTCTCTTGTAATTCGACAAAAGGATATTGATGTGTCGCATTCATAACATCTTCCATTCAAGCTTAAACAATTTTTTTCTTCAAGGTGAACTTTCTAAAGGCGATCAACCTCAAGCCAAGGTAAGTAAATCTGGGAAAAATCCCTAATTCACGTTTATATGTCCACTCCATGAGATTCTGCTGCTTTTAACTGTTGTTTTAGCTCAACAAAGATAATGATAGAAACTGCGAAGAGCTGATCCGTCAAGTGTGAACTCTGAGAGCTTATGTTAAAGTTATGTGCTCTGCTAAGCATTGTTAGAGATTGAGTAGAGTGGCTTGATGTAATTGTTTCTTTAGCTTTTGTGAACAACTTCTATATGCTTATACTCTTTTCTCCAATTGTGTTTTTCTTCATTCAAATCTGAAAAACATTATGTTTTCATGTCATGAATGTTGAACCTTTTAGTTTTGTATTGACCATGAACTCTGTTTTGCTATGCGTTAGAACTTTATTCTTGGTAGGCAGTGAAAACAATTTAAATTCAAGCAAGTTGCTGGATATTTATCGGTGTAGGTAAGAAAAGTTTCTAAAATTTATAATATGTAATAGAGGGAAACCTCGTCCCTAGTAAATGAAGATGTGGAGATGTTTGTATAGTGGTCGAAAATGTACAACATTTCAAAGGGAGATTAAAACCTGCCAGTCAGTTTGTAGATCTAAGCTTAGGTTTGTTTGGGTTTGAGTTTCATCTTTTTCATAAGAATGTACTGGGATTGTATATCAACTACTTCTTGAGAATGCCTAAACAAATAGTTAGTCTGATAATTTCTCATAATTCCTTGCACTCTTTTTAAATGTAAAAAAATGTTTGGTTAGAGAATGAGAAACTTGCCGAAAGAAATGTTCTCATGTCTATCATAACTTTTTCAAGTTGTATATATATGTATATTATTTGATAATATTAAACATTTTAAATAATATTAAAATGTATATTTATCGAAAAATTGAAATGATTTAAAAATTATATATAATTTTTCTAGAAAAAACAATGTTCATTTTATTACCCTCTATTCATACAAAAGAAAATTATAAAATTACATTTTTTCTATAATTTTAGTCACACCAAAAACAGTAGTCAGATCGATAATAAGTTTTAAAATTATTTTTAGTTATTAAATTGATATTTTATTTATGAAATTGTATGAAATAAATATTGTTTTTCAAAATTTATATAAGTTTTCGTTATTATATCAATATAATATGTTACTTAGACATATATGATATCATAAATTTTTAACCTATAAATGTGTATATATATATATATATTTAAAAAAAATTGACATCTTATTTAGAGATATATTTTGGATTAATGTTTTAATTAATGAAAAATATATTGAATAATGTAAATTTTAATTGGTTTTAGGTTCAAGTGAATATAATTAATTTATGATGGCTATAAGTCGACAGGTGAATTGAACGTTAAAAAACCACGATAAAATCATATAAATAGATTTAAAATATATCGAGAAAAATAATTGGTGGAGCGAGGAAGAAGAAATTGTATTCCAAAGCAACGTCAGAAAACATATATGCAACTGACTTCTATAAATTAAACTTGTACATATCTTTTCTTATCGTATTGTTATCTTATTTCCATGTTAGTTATGTATTTAACTCCATTGAATTTTTATTTCTACATGATGTTTATTTTGAAATAAAAATGTTCAGAATTATTTTTTTGTACATTATGTTTGTATATAATATAAATTCCATTAAGTTTTTCACAAATTATGATCTAAAGATCAAATTCAGAATATTGACAAGGACTTTCATGTTGTATAATATAAACATAGCAAACCTTTTTCTCAAGAACGAAGATAGTTTCTGCCACTTCCTAGGACCATTAACATATACTTCATATTCTGTAACAAGAGTATCAAGGCCCTGTACACAAGAGCAATATTACTGTAAAATCATGCTAGAAGTTGTTGAATAGCCAAGTCATGCAAGTATCCTAATGCATAATAATTAGTCTTTTGCCTTATCATGATTCATGTCTAATGTTATACATTTTTTTTCTTATTGGGGTTTAAATGATATCAAAAGCTTTTGATAATATACGGTAACAATTATACTATTTTGAACCCCATAATCATATCTTTTGGCAAAAAAACTAGATTGGTCTAATAAGTTGAAATTTTGTTATAATCAATTGAATTTTGGTATGAAGAGAAATTTCTTACTTTTCTCTAATGGATAACGCTTTTTATATGAATTATATTTTTGTGTTTTCTTGATAAAGTTTAATATGGTGTTATCTATTTTAATTATAAGAATGCCCATATTTAGGAAATAAATTGACCTCATACTATTCTTTTGATGTATTTGGATAAGTTTCTAATATTTTCATGTAGGATACTTCTTGAATATCTATGCTCTTTTCTTTTTGCTAATAAATTCATAAGTTCAGTGATTAATACTTGCATTCTTGAATATAGTCACTTAAATTGCTCCTATTAATAATGTTTATGTCAACTTTTTACTTTTGGTGCTATAGGAATGACAACATTCATCACTACAAAACTATCTCCTACATCCATATGATTTTATTACAATTTCTTTGTCAATGATATTTGAAAACTTGTTGTTGTTGATTAGTGATCTATACAAGTACAAAATTTAAACTGCAAAAATTAATTTACAGTTTTTTAGCTAGATTTCCTGGAATTCCCTGACTGTACTTTTATTGGACGATATATCTTTCACTATAATCCTGATAGAAAATCTAATAGTTCTTCCAACTGTCCTACAACAGTTACCCGCCAATGTCAAATTGAAGTACTCAACTAGAGTGGTTGTGGATGATGCTGCATTGAGAAAGAAAAAAAAGTAAGGGTAAAGAAGGAGAAACCGATTCTAAGATTGTAAAATTAGAAGAGACAACCAAAGAGAAGCGTCTAACTACACTCGATATTTTTGCAGGTAGTGGTGGTCTTTCTGAAGGTCTAGAGCAAGCGGGCATGTAGTCATGTATGTTCCCATCATGATTTGAATGTTTATTGTACAAAAATCTTGGGCAAGTTAGCGATCTACTTGTCTATAGCAATGGTTCATTTGTATTTTGAAAGTGGAACGAAATGTCAGACCAACACTGCTTATGAGATGTGCTTATCTGGAACAATCACAATGCTACATTTTAGCTCTTTAATTGTTTATCATTTAAATCAAATCTTCTTTTTTTTTCAATTCATTGGATTATGTATTTAGGGATTAAACAAACATTTCTATATTATAAACCATTTACAAGGAATGCAAGAAAACAAAAAGAAAAACGCGGAAATAGCCTCCGGGAAGTCAAGAGGAGTGAGACAGTTACCAATATTGAAGGAGAACATGGAGAGAGTAGTGTATATTGTTAACAAAATCATCATAACATTGCAACAATAATTATGGTAGCAATAATATTTTTTCATGTTCTTTCTTTAGTGGTGGCATTAGTTCACCTTCCGTTGTTGTTGTTGTTACTCCGTAAATTGTAAGTTGGTTGATGGATAGGGAATGTTCTAATTTTAGTCAACATAACATTGGTGAATTTTTAAGTTTTTTTTTAAAAAGGCCTTCTTTGTAAAGATTACTTGCTTTTCGTAACTAAAGTTTTTTCATCTATTTATTTATTTATTTATTTATTTATTTATTTTCATCTCTAAATTGTATACAGCTTCTAAATATCGGATTGATTTAATAAATTTAAAAAATAAAATAAATAAAAAATCACTATTTGATTTTTTATTTAGTTTGTAACTCTATTTATAATTTTATTTGTGATATTTATAATTTTATTTGTGATATTAAAAGAATCCTTTGAGTATATGAAATATAAGTCAATATCCAAAATGTTAACTCCTCGTATAATTAAAATGATTCATTTCGTAATATTTTCTTTGTATTGTTATTTTTTGGGTATTATCATTATGCTTCAAAAATATTTTACTCTTTAGCCTTATTTAAATGGAAACGAAATGAGTCCGAAATATTACTTTTTATGTATCATAATTATACTTTAAAAATATTTGAGTCTGAATCTCAATTCGAATGAAAAATGATCGGTATATCAATTTTGGTACTTTAATAGAAATTTGATGTACGATTTTATATAAAGAAGATTAATAAAATGTGTAATGTTGAGGGTATACCAAATATTGATAATGTGAATATTCTAGTATTTTTATATATTGAATAGTCTATAAAAGAGAAAATATATTATGAAGTAAAAACATAATAATAGAGAATATTATGTTATATATAAGATATGTTTAATTTTAGGATATAATATAGAGATTATACATGAAACGATAGTGTGACAGAAAAGATATTTTACAAAATATAACAATATTCGATGAGTAGTTTTCACGCATGTACTTCAATCCAATTCCTTTTCGGTTTTAGTATCATTATAAACAAATTGCCTTATTAGTTTACATTACAACTTATAAATCTATTGTTCAAATTTATATATTGAAAATTTTATTTCATGTATTTATATTTTTCTGTATGCATATCAAATCTAATGATAATGTTCAAATTAATAAATTATATACAAAATATAACATAAATATATTTTAATTATCATAAATTGTGACTTAAGGTAAATATAATGTAGTAATATGTAATGACAAGACAAGATATGTAAACAAACCGCGTTAGGTGGGAGACTGAGGCGTACGCGCTCGCAGGCGAGAGTGATAATGAAAGGAAACTGAAAACCAAACAACACATATCACTTATAACCAACCGGCTTCAGCTTCTTCTTTACCATTTCCAGACACACGCGTTTTTTGTACTGTTTTATTTAGGGAGAATAGCTCATATATATATACACCCCATATTTATACACAGTGATATTTATTAATAGCATAGTTTGTCATTTTTATATTCTAAATATATAATAATTCCGAAGAATATGTTTTTCTTTCCAAATTTATTGACGTGAATATGATTAAAAAAACAGATAAATTGTCTAATTTATATGTTCTTTTATTGAGTTTTATGTTTAGTATACTCGAACTTATTATAAGTTAAATTAATATAAATCTCCAACAAACACACCATCACATCACACAACTATATAACATCTATATATATATATATTTAATATTGTCCTCAGTTTAAAATAAAAATAGATTGAAACATTATTCAATATAGAAACTTTTTCTTTTGTTGGATTTCACGGAATTAAACTGTTCGGGTTACATTTGTTTCTATATTGAATTAATCTAAAATGTACTATTTTATAAATGTATTTGAATTTTACGGTTTGAAAGCTATAGTATAAGTTTTAGCGTTTATGCAACACATGTCGAAAAGATAATGGAATGGCTGAATTTTCATAGTTATAAAAGAAATATATATATATTAGCCAAAACTTGGATTCACAAGTTTACCAAGAAGAAGATCCAAAACAAACAAGCATGACAAGAAGGAATAAAGTAGGTCTACGACCAAAATGTATAAAAAGCAAGGTTTTAGTCCTCTTTTGAGGAACTCAGGGGTTTATTTGCATTTTCTGATGAAGTGGTCTCAGAGGACACCGCACTTGCAGACGTCTTGTGATCGATGGTCGACGAAGCGTTGCTTGGACGACCTCCATTGGCATTCGCTGCAGGCTCTTGGCCTTGCCTCGCCAGATTCTTGAGAAGGTTCATGATCGTTGGGATAAACTTTGCAGATACAGAAATGAGCCCAGGAAGCTGCAGCACATCAGTATGTCAGCGTCAGGAATCGTTATTATCGCGATTCTTGAAGTTCAAGTTCAAGATTTATGACAGTGCTTTAATGGGTTTCAAGTTGATCATATTTTCAAGCATTGTTTGGACTTTGGAGATCAAGTTGATCATAAAGGATCCTGGTGCAAGATATATCATTGTGTGGACTTACAGCGCCATTGCGGAATTCACCAGGGATATCTAGCTGCGTCCAGAGTGCTCTGGCGAGAAGGAAACCGACGAAGATGACGAAAACATATAGAGGATTTCTATCAAAATGAAAGTATAAGCATCGTCAGTATATATTAATATGTACCACATTAAGCAAATGAACGCGTTGTGTATCAGAATCATTAATATGAAGGCGACGGGTGAAACAATAGTGGTAAGGACCTTAGAAGCGTCATGAACTCGTTGAATCCAAGCACAACCAATGCAGCAATTGCCCATGGAGGAGGTAACCAGTTGTTACCACGCCTGTTGGCCTCCTGAAATCAGTCAATAAAGTTCAAGACAGTTGCGAAAAAGCTAAGTAATATTAACCCAAAGTAACCAGGTAATCATGCCTGTGCTGAAATGGCTTGAGTCACTGTATACTCTGTTTCGGTCCTAAATTGCCTCCATATCGACTTACTCTGGACTGGTGAGATCAGGGTTCTGGTTGAAGGAACCTGAAAAAAATTAAAGAAGCCAAGATTGAATAAAGGCTAATACTGATGGAACACTAGTTACCAAGTAACAAAATCTGTGGTTTAAGTCGTTAGATATGGTAAATCAAACAGCTACATGATCCCAAGTGCTTGAAGCCAGTGGGTCAGATACTGTGTTGCTTTTGCTTTTGTCAGTAGTTGCGTTCTTCTTCGGATCCAAAAGAGAGTTCGTTAGTATCTTTTCAACACTGTCAGCTTCATTGTCCAAACGGATGACAGCCATAACCGCGAGCAACTTCAAGGACTACAAATACAACCATAAAGGGTTATAATTCTAAAGCTTGAATAAGAAAGTAAAGAAAATGACTATGTTTGGATTTAGTTTCCTAAACTGTCATACCGCAGATCGCGCAGCTTTCGTGATTGCCCGAATATCTTCCTTTCCAGTCCAAACACGAGGCATTGAATCCGAATCATGACTAAAAATTGTAGCAAACCTGAACACCAGATAAAGATCAGTGACGATTATTTGAAATGGAGAATTAAATCGGCTCGAGGATCGTAAAGCCAGGGGATGCTACCTGTCCTTCATCCGTATCAATACCCTCGCAGCTTCTTCCTTGGCCTTAGATTCAATCACACCTCTTGCATAATCTTGAAGGCCTTTGAGAATTCTATCTCTAGTTTCTTCATCCATGTCAAAACTCGATAATCCTTCACTAAGCCCAGAAACAGCTGATTCAGTTTCGCGGTGAAGAAGCTTCTTTATCGATGGCCATGTTTCATCATTCGCTCCCTCAAACAAAGCTTCCACTGGATCTTCCAACGCTCCGTTAAGTTTTGACTACAAAACAAAGTTTGTGTCAGTAGAAATGACATGTTTTACTACCAATACAAGAAAGTACAATGCCACTACTTAGTGATATATAAGAAGGATTGCATCCTTGGAAACAAGAAGTAGGTGAAGTCTTATTCTGCAGAAAATTATAAACAACAATTTAAAAAAGGGTTTCATACACAGATTTAAAATTTCTAAAAATAATAAATAATATCAGCTCTCTGATACCTCATACAAACCGGTCAGTTCAGACAACTTTGTGGTTCGCACAGAAGAAATATGAGCCTCGATATCACGAACGAGCTTATCCCGTACTTTAGATGTGTCCCAATTGGCTTGTTCAATAATAGCACCTGCAGCATATGCATCGGTAAAACGTCTGTTTGAAGCATCTTCACTTTTAACTCTCAACCACTCGTTACTGAGAGATGTCTTTAGTTATTCATGTCTATAGCATTTCGTTATCGATATTTTTATATTTTAATCCTTCTATACAATAGCATGCCAATGTTCGAGTATACCAGCACACTCTTCGTCGAATTGGGTAATGCACGAATTGGACCAAGAAACTGCAGATGAAGAAAACCCTTCTCCTAAGCTCAAAGCCATATCGAAAGAAGACTTAAACTTGTCAAGCATTCCCCATCTTATATGCCCCAACACATCTTGAAAAGCCGGATGCACAAGCTGTGAAATTGAGAGAAAATATAATGAGTGAAGCTTAGTATATACATATCGAGCTCTTGAAGTTATGGAAGCAAATTCAGAATCTGTCAACAAAGGATCAAATGATCAGATATACATCATTTCAATGTAGTAATTGCTGTATCTACGTTTGAGAATGTGAAAAATAGATGTAGATTCAACAAGATGTTTTATGTTAAAAGCTCGAAGAGTATTATTACTTGAAGTAGCTTTTCTTCGAGTTGGTGTCTCTTTGCAGATCTAACACCTTCATCAAAAAATGTAGCTTCCCCATCATACCTAAATCAAAGGACATAAAAGAATCAGATTTACCTTCAACTCTGGTCTAGTTTTCCTTCAAGGAATCACATGGAACTATGGATCTGTAGGAAAGGCATGAGGAGAGTGACGGCGATGTAGAAACAATAGAACTTCTCAGGAATCTGACCCGTCAATAAGCAAATAAACTCAGAGAAATGGGCTGTAACTAAGCAGCCATTTTCTTTGCAACACACAACTGCTATGTAAAGGCAACGTGAGAAGTAAATGTTGAGTAAAATGAATGTGCTTACTCTGACAAGCACGAACCGAGAATCGAACTAAGTCTCTTCCCGAAATCGGAAACTGGACCAGACTGCACCGCCTCTTCCAGTTGGCGCCAATCCTGTGGTAAGTCAAAATGGTGTGTGACTACAGATTACTAAAGCAAATCCAACAACTGACAGCAATGGATGTAAGAAGAGTTTACCTCATATGCTATGAAGTGCGCAAACTTCTCATTTGCAATTTCTTCACACCGGACAGTAGCCACCATAACCTGAAAATAGCGACATCACAAACTGCATAGCTTGAACCCCTTGAATAATAATTTTATAATTATCTAATAATTATGGGTGAACTAATTGTTTAGGTGATATCTTAATGAGATGAAAAACCAAAGAGAAATTCTCTACTATCCCGAATCGTCCATTACTTACTAAAGGGTAGTAAGTTCAAACGTTTGATTGTTAACACGTGTGGACCTGCCCCATTAGCAACACATTTTCCTCTGCACTAAGTTACCTTGTGGGCTGGAAGGTCGAGGTCCTTATTTTCTTTGATAACTCTCCAGATTTCCTCTGCACTAAATGCAAAGCCCGAAGCCGGAATCACTCCCCTTCTATCTCCCGCAAGTCCACCAGGTGCAATAGAATGCATGAACCGTTGTCGCAAACTAGCAACCTAAGTTCCAAAAGCGGAGTTTCAAAGGCATGAGCGCATTACTGATTTCAATGCATCCATTACAAGCTTGGTTACATATACACACCTGTTCCCTGAATTGCTCTTCCTTCTCCTCATAACTAGAAAGAGCTACAACTTCTACCTGCCCATCAAACACAAACAAATGATTACATTTCTGAACTGGAGTACCCTTTGTCATCATTTACCAGAAAAAAAAAAGGTCTTGCAGTGGCATATATATCATACGTTGAAAAAGTCACTGAGAGGAGTGTCCATGTGTACTTGAGGCTTTGGAACGGAATCCCATATCTACAAAAGCGAATGGAGGAGTGAGTAGCCTTCATTGAATAACACAGAGCAAGCTGAAAGCACTTCTCTTTACCTTCTGAATATCTTCTCTTAGGACGGGCTCTAAGTTTTCCAATGGCGTCTGCAGTCAAATAATATTGATAAGTTAAAAAAGATATGTACTCATCACTTCACAGTTGATATTCACATGCTATGATGTACAAGCCATAGAAGAAGGGAGTCTACCCGGGTTTTGTCTCGTATTACAAACAACAGAGTTGTTTTACGTGGACTAAACAGTCGCATCATGACCTGTCAGCGTATATATATTAAAACAATCCTATCATAAAATTCTCGATACATGTCTTTCGTATATGATGTGCAGCTTTCTGCTTCAGAAGAGTGACATAAGTACCTGGAAAACAGTTTTCAGGAGAGGTTTATTTGCAGCCTGTTCACGGCCAATATCATGACACCACCTAAAACACAAGCATTATAAATATGTAGTCTTCGAAAACAAGAACCCTACATTGTTAAATCTCTACTCCATAGTCTTACATGTTAATCAAGACAATGTCTGAAATAGCAAGCGCGAAAAGAGCGCTCTGTTTCTCGAAGGCAGTGTCATCCTGTTTTAACAACAAAAACACAACAGTTAAACAACAAAATTCTCAAAGGCAACGAAACGCTGGACTTTTAAAGAAGAACATGTGCACAAAGTACTGACATTAGACATAATGGACTGTAAATACAAGCTTTTGACAAAAAGTAAACCCATGACGGTCTCATGCTCAACAGATAATGGCCATAAATACTAACCTCTCCACGTTCTCTCCCATCGGTTCCCTCTAAGTCCATCACAAGCGTACAAGGCTCGATACCGCTGCATCTAGCGAGCCAGATACCCTTTGTGGTTTGCGATCTGTGGACGAGCATCAAATCACGCTGCATTGAATCTTTAAGATAGCTGTTAGACTAAGGAAATACTACAATAAATTACAAACCTTCCCTTAAATGCATCCATTTCTCTGAAGTTTGTTCCAAACAGATTATTCAGTAAAGTACTCTTCCCTGTCAAAAAGATGGAAGATGGCGAGGTTACCAGTATCATACATTTATCATAAAGAAGAAAAAAAAAACCTGGAGCAGCCATTGATATGCATTAATGTACTTTATTGCGTATAACAACCTCTTGTTCTAAATTCATCTCCTAAAAAGAGTTCATACCACTGCTTTGAGGGCCCATAATAGAGACTACAGCATATGAGAGTCCACACTCTCCTAGCTTCACACCCTTTATAAAACAATCAATACCGGCATTGTTGAACGTACCATCCCCATCAATGAGCTGTACAGAACAGCTTTCCTCGACCATTTCTGCATCCGATAACGTTAAAACGTTAATGGAATTAGCAAGTTTATATGTTAATGCATTGCTCATCAAGCAAAGTTCCATTTCGTTTCTTTAAGACAAACGAAACATCGTTAAGATATTAAAACAAAAGATAATCAACACTAGTATAAACAATCCAATCACATAACATAAATTTAATGGCTATTTGAAGAGAGCAAACACAATGTGGAAAGAGCTTTAAAAAAACACCCATTATTTGCAATATTATTTCTAAAATAGATCAGAAAACGACATCTTCTCTCCTGAAAAGAAAATGAAAGAAAAATCGACAATAGAACAGAGAATCATGGTCTTATGTATCAAATTAACTGGATCTACACGATATGTAATTGGCTTAATTCATCCTACAGATACAATATACAAAAAACTATGAATAAGAAGAAGGGAATCAATAAGAAAAAACAGAATCTGGATAAATTTCTGAAACAGGGGAGGGAGGCAGAGAGACAGTACCCATTGTTATGTTCTCTGCTAACGAGACAAATTCCGCGGAGAGAGAGAGAGAGAGAGAGAGAGAAAAAGATCAGAGCTTTCAGGGTTTCTATTTCTATAACAAAATTCGTTGAATTGGATCAAGGGCAGAGATTTTTTTTTTATGTAAAGCTTCTCCTTTTTCCTGCTTCATGTCAATCTGTTGGTTCGAACTTTGAACATTTTTTTTTCTCTTTGGGAAAGAAAATAAACCAAGGACGCCGCCCCTAAGGATAAATAATATTTCATGGCTTCGACCTCCAAGTTCATTTCTGAAGTAAAAAGAATTATTTGAAACCATAATGACATTTCTTTTATAATATTAATATAAAAATTCCAAAATAGCTTTTTTAAGCAAAACAATTTCCTATGATTTTGTTGGCAAAAGAATACTTATGCTTGAGTGATGCATGGTATATATCAGCCCCTTTTTTATCTATTTGATTTTGCAAAAACAAAAAACAAACTAGACATGGTTTTTTCTTTTTTTTTTTCACACGAAAAATCATCTCTTCTAGATTGAGTGAAAATTTGTAAAATGCCATTGGGTTGTCACGGGTAGGGCACGTTGTTACGAGGCATAACCTAGTGGACAACCCAGATGGCACAACCAGACGGTTTAATCCTAAAGATTTTTAGAGATTGAATACAAATAGAGATCAATCTATAGATTAAAGTAGATATCAAGAGAAGAATAACATTAAAAAACCGATAAATATCATGACGGGTCAATGGATTCGTCCGTTGATAATGTTTGCAACGAATTGTAATGAAAATTAGGAAATTATCAATGAGTACAAGTCCATTGTAATCCGTTGGAATTGCCAACGGATGATCATCAGATAAATCTGTTGCAAATTTGTTCATGCATCCATAGGAAGGCTGTTGAAAATCAATATTTTGATCCAACGGATATCCGTTGGAAAGAATTTTGAGGTTGTCGTTTGAATAATCCAATGTTTTAATTCAACGGTCATCCGTTTGGTATTACAAACCAAACGGGCATCCGTTGGTATTTTCAACGGGCATTCGTTGAAATATTCACTATTGATACATCAAATTCGAATTGTTTACCATCAAACCATCAACACAAAATATAATTTTAACAATATCAAATAGAGATATACACAGATCGAGAGTGTGGATGTATAGAAGAAAAGATCTTGTAACTAACGAAGTTACTCAAAAATTCTTACACGGATTGAAGCAGTTCATGAGTTTTGCGTCGATGCAACCTTTGTGTCAAGAACACAAAACAATGTTAAGTCTCTGCAAAAGATGCAAAAATATGAAGTATCGAAGTCAAGAAATTGTTTGCAAACACCTTTACAAGGTGGGTTTCGTAGAGAATTACAAAATTTTGTTATTTCACAGTTAAAATTGTGGCTTTAGAGATAGTGTGCAAGAAGCACAAGAAATACAAAGAAATGAAAAAGTTCATTATGAAACGTCGACGACCAATCCATATATGGAAATGGTGTCAGATGCTTTTCCTGGAGTTGTTGAGCAAACGCATGAAGAGATGCCAAATAATAAGGTACGCCAATTTTCAACCTATTGGATGCGACGAGACAACATATATATGAAGATTATTGTGAAGGTCAATCTTGTTTATCATTGTCACCAATATTGATGAGTATAAACATACTACAATGTAGCTGAAAATTACATGGATTTATTTTGCAAAACTATCGTGAATATTTACGCGGAAATAATCAAGTTCCTAAGACATATATTCCACTTTCAATATCTCTGAAGTATTATACTCTCTGGAAAGATTTTTCTGCCCTCATTCTTCAATGTCATAGAATATTTGCCAATATATTTACTAGACGAGACAATACTTGGTGGACTAGTTCAATTCAGATGGATGTATCCTTTCGAAAAAAGTTTTTCTTTCATCTAAAAAAAAGGCAAAAAACAAAGTAGCGGTTGAAAGATCTGTTGTTAAAAACATACTACAATGTAGCTGAAAATTGCATAGATTTATTTTGCATAACCATGCGTGAATATTTTCGGAGAAATAATTAAGCCCCTACAATTCCTGATATCTTTACACCAAATGGACGTACAGGAGGAAAATCCGAAAAATTGTCAAGAGATATTACCTTTGGAAAGGTACACAATGATGATAATCGATCTTTTAATTTACATATATATATGTTAACATACTTTCACCACAGGATATTTGATAAAAAAAGTAATGAGTAAATATCCTCATCTAAATGCAGATGAACTCACCAAAATGAAAGTTCAACATTATGCCTCGTGGTTGATAGATTATGTAAGTAAACGTATTTATATATATCTATATCTATATATACATAAACTAATTTATGTTATAAGTAATCATCATTATATTAGATAGGTCAAGGGTTCTGATGAGAGACATCCTATCTGGTTAAGGGATTTACCTAATGATCCTGCAAAAAATGTATTGTGTTGGCTAATTATGTTTACTCGGGGATACACACTCCAAAATTATGAGCACAGAAAACATAGAAGCACATTTACTTACATTTTTTGTGTTAATAGTGAAATAGAAGATGATGATTTCTATGATATTTTGCACAAAATCCTACAGGTGGAATATCATGGTCTTGTTGGATTGAAGATAATGCTTTTTAAATATCAGTGGTTCGACCCAACCATAGGACATGGTATACGAAAAATCGATGGGAAGGAATTGACATTGACCCGGCACGACAATATGGAAAGTATGATCCATTCATCACAATAGATCAAATAGATCAAGTATGTTACGTGCACTATCCAACAACATTGAAACATTAAAGAGAGGATGGTGGGTCGTAGTTAAGATTACACCACAAACAGTTATAAGCACAGAAAAAAAAGAACATATGTTGCAAACCGATCACCCTGAGTCTATGCGATAATGAAGACGTTGAACTGGAAGATGCACAATATGAACATGGCGATGAATTTCATGCACAATTGAAGGAAGACTCGCCAGTTGAAGAATCAGCTGAAGAAGTATAATTCTAATATTAAACTTTTATAATTTTTTACATCATATATTCCACTTTCAACGGTCATCCATTGAATCGTTTTATTTTGTTTGACACTTAATGTTCACGGTTTTTCAATTTGCAATGGGCATCTGTTGAGAAGTTCCAACAGACGCCTATTGAATTGCTTCAACCTATAAACATATACATGTTAAAACAAATCAAAATTTCCAACAGATGCCCGTTGGAAATCTTCAACGGGCGTTCATTGGAAATGGTCATGAAGACTATGCTCTGCCTAGTATCCTCGTTGCATCGGGACGATATCTTCCAACGAGTATCTGTTGAATTTTACAATAGATGCACGTTAGAAAGAAGACATACAATCATTTAAACCATCCGTTGCCTCGGGAACTCAACTTTTCAATGGGCATATGTTGGAAATTTCATTGGATGCCCGTTGGAGACTCAACAGTCATGTCATTAATTTAATTATACTTAAGTAACATAATTTCCAACGATCCGTTGGAAATGCCAATGAATGCATGTTGGAAATATCTGTATTTAATTCGTTAAACAGTTCATTTTCAACTCAATCTCAAAATCATAACATCAATTTCTATAAAAAAATAATTCCTAAACCCTTAAACACAATGAGAGCTCGACGGTTTATCGGTTATGGTGGGTTGTTGGTGGGTTCCGCAGGAATCCCGCCACCACCACTGATAACATTGAAAGTGTATCAATATTAGGATAGGTTTTAGCACTATTTTCGCATATATCTTATATAGAGAATTACATATCCGATATGATTATGAGTTTCACACACCAGTTTTGTTGGTTTTCAGGTTTTTAGGCGACAAGGCCTAAATGAGCTTAAAATGATGGATTCCTGATCAAAACCACATGAATTGAAGATATATCTACTCAGAGCCAAGATCGAGCTTCAGAACCCAAAGGAACACCCGAGCAACGAGCGGAAAAGAGAAATTTCAAGATCACAAGGGTGCCCGGTCGGGCACCATACTCCACCCGCTCGGGTAAAACCTACGGGGTTTTATCTGCACATGTTGCACGACCCGGGCACAAAGGCAACGAGATCAGGTAGCCTTACTCGATCGGGCACAAGACATATACCCGCTCGGGCATTAATTCATCCAGTTTGCCCCGAGAGTTTGCACGATTCGGGCCGCTCAACCACGCGATCGGGTGATGTCTACCCGATCGGGCATTATGAAGCAACACGACCGGGCGAGCCTCTG
>CM071863.1:39186471-39221617 GCA_036759665.1 Gynandropsis gynandra
TGATCAAAACCACATGATTTGAAGATAATATCTACTCGAGCCAAGATCGAGCTTCAGAACCCAAAGGAACACCCGAGCAACGAGCGGAAAAGAGAAAATTCAAGATCACAAGGGTGCCCGGTCGGGCACCATACTCCACCCGCTCGGGTAAAACCTACGGGGTTTTATCCGCACATGTTGCACGACCCGGGTACAAAGGCAACGAGATCGGGTAGCCTTACTCGATCGGGCACAAGATGTATACCCGCTCGGGCATTAATTCATCCAGTTTGCCCCGAGAGTTTGCACGACTCGGGCCGCTCAACCACGCGATTGGGTGATGTCTACTCGATCGGGCATTATGAAGCAACACGACCGGGCGAGCCTCTGCACGACCGGGCAACAGTGCTACCCGAGCGGGCCGTGTAATTCGCAACAACCTAGATCTAACATTCAAACAACCGAATTTAAAGAATAGAATAGATCTAGAGCAAAGGGGGCGACGTACAGGGCAAGGAAAGGCTGGAAAAACATTTGGAAAGGCTCGGGAGGCATCGGAGAAGAAGAGAAGCATCAATCCTTACACCGGTAACACGATAGGGAAGGTCGATGCATCGAATTCCTTAGAATCTATCATGTATAGGGTTATGTTATCTTCGTCTTTTATTTTCTCCATGAGTGAGTAGAGTCCCTACTGCGGGTAGGGATATCGGATTTGTATTGGATGAACAATGATTTGCGTTAATGCTTAGTTTTATTAATTTATTCTTGATTTACGGTTCTACGCTTAGCATTATCATTCCTACGCTAGTGCTGACCGCTCAGCGACATAGGATTCAGACTTTGCTAGAAGGTTAAAGGATGAATTCTGACCTGTTAAGTTGTAGATTAAGATTGGCTAATGAGAATCTGTCCGGTCGGTTAGTCATCTTAGGGATAATGATTGCGCACGTAATGCTGCCATGGTACGGGTAAATCACTGCTGGAAGGTAGGGTTGCACGTATGCATTGTTAGGAGGTTTAGGCTCAGAAGAATCACTCCTCACCTTAGGGCATGAATTTCCCGTTGTCAAGAATAGTTGATAGATCTATGATTCTTAGTTGTTTCATCTATACAATTCCCGGTATCCCGTACACCCGTAGTGTTTGCCATATCCGACTTTATCCCCAACCTAGTATCGTTGTCACCATTTAGGTTAGTTTTAGGAATTTAGGATCACATCCCCTCTATCCTTTTCCGTCTTAGTTTAGTTCTATTCTTAGTTTAGCTGCTTTAGTCCCTAGAGATCGACCCTGGTACTACACGATCCGTATACTTGCGGTGAAGTGGTCTAGGAATATTTATAACTCGTGTTTCCAGCACATCAACCACCTCTCCACCATCGACATCCTTCACCTATATCGGCACCATCGATTTTTGATGAGGAAGATGATATGGTGGATATTGAAGGTTTGATCGATACTTTCGACGAGCGTCCAACTATTCCTATTATTAATCTCGAACATCCTGACGAGATGTCATGGTAAGATATTATTTATTTACAAATATTGATATTTAAATCAATTATAAATATTGTCTAATCATTTTGGTTACACGTGTAGATTTGATGTAGATGATGTTCTGAAACACATAAACAACAATATTGTCCAAAGTTATTTAGAGTATCAACTTTATTATTCCTGTAGGTGACGTCATAAGTTATATGCCACCGATGGGGGTGTATATATATCGTAAGTATATTTAATATAAGAATTAATTTAAAATTATATCGAATTTTATTCATAAATTAATTTATTTAAATTTAATTTTGTAGCACATATATAGATGGCGGAAGAAGGATACATCGCGTATCTATACCGCTTGAATATGCGATATGCAAGTTCGGTTGCCCTTGATAATGAACAACTCCAAGCGCAACTGTTATAAAAAGAGCCAAAGCGACATGGGCAACAAATGAGGTATTCAACCAACTTGTCGAACATTGGGAGTCATAGGACTTCAAGGCCAAAACCAAAAAAGCGAAAATATAATGGTACAACGAGAAAGTTGTTGAGGATGGTCCCTATTGCCATACCTCGAGATCGAAGTTGTTTTCGAAAAGAAAGAAAGAATTGGTAAAAAAATATTTCAATTTATTTTTATGTAAAATTGTCAACTAATCATATTATCATAATGTTATAGTGCAAAGGATGGGAAGAGAATCGACTCTTCTTGAGCTGATCCTTGAGACTCAGGCCAAGAAGAAGTCTATCCTCAGGGAATAGGTCAACGAGCTAGAAGTGTTTAAACCCCAAGCAAAATGGACGATGAAAGTTGTGATGGAGAGGATCACAAAACAATCACAAGCGAACGGTTCAACTTCCGATGATCTTAGTCATTTAGAAAAGGAAAAAAATAGTTAGAGATATATAATAACATTATTATTATAATAATTGTTTTAATTATATAAATATTTTAAATCGATATGCTAACTTTAATTTGTTTTATATTGCAGACTGTTAGACCGTATAAGGGGTTTCTATATGGTTTAGGTTCTCTATAAAATGATATTATTGAGGATGCCAGACGGTACCACCCAGGGTCCAAGAGACTTACACGCAAGAACGACGCATCGAGCACCTCGACAATACACTTCAAGCAATGCAAGATGAGATTCGAGATACGTTAGCACATATGTGTCACATGGAGAGTATTATTGAGTTGACGATCGGTCGATCGTATCAGCCACCACCACTAACGGGGACAACAACTTCTGTATATATTAAAGTTTTAAAATATTTTCTAATTTTTTTAATCAAATTCTTTTTGATATCGACAGATGCCCGTTGATAAAAGAACAATGTTTTCAATGGGAATCCAATAAAAAATTTAATATTTTCCCACCAATTCAAATCCAACGGATATGGTTGTTAGAATGAATTGTTTCTTTTTTTGTAGTGTAAGTTGTAAGAATAAAAAAGGAAGAAGAATAAAGAATAATATTTCTCTATTTAGTGTAATTCGATTACAAATGTATGAACATCTATTTATACACAATTCAAAATGTTTAGAACAAGAAGAACAAAAAGAATAGAAATTGGCATAATTTTGTACAAATTAAAGAGTAGAATTTGGTTGTTTCATTCTTTGCTTGCAACGGTAAATGTTTTGATTATGAACTATATTTTTCCATAATTAGGATATTGCACACACACCTTATCTCCTAAAATGGCTTCAGATCAATAAGTATTCCATGCATTATATTCTTTCCGCTACAAGAAATTTACGATTTAGGGACTGAAAAATCCGTCCGTAAACGCGCGTCGCAAAAATAAAACCGTCCGCAATCCGTTCATAAATACGGATAGAAAAGTAAGTTTGTAACTCGTTCGTAATTACGAACTGCAAGGCCGTCCGCAAAGCAACAGGAAACAGGACCAGGTCACAAACAAGAAACATCGCGAATTTGCAGACGAGTCGCGGTTGTCCTTACATTACCGACAGGATGCGACCCGTCCTTAAACTTTATGGATGGTACTGTTGTCATTCGCAAACTTTACGAACGGGTCGTGTCCCGTCCACAAATTTGCGTACAGCCGCCGGACGGAAGGAGCCGTTCAGAAAGTTTTTTTGAAAAAAATAAATTTTAATTACGATTTATAAATTTAAAATTCATAATAATTAATTAGTTTTTTTACATCATTCATGTATATTTAAATATTTATTGGTTGTACTTCCGAATTATCGTAGTCAGAATCATTGTTTGTGCACGTATCCCAGTTGATATTAGGCATGCGTTCCTTCATCATTTCAGCCACTATTGACGTTCTCTTTGTGATCGTTAACTTTCCTTTCTAATTTTCAACATTCTTTTTCCCATTCTTATCAGAATCATTGTTTTTGCACATATCCTAGTTTAGAATCATTGTTTTTGCACGTATCCCAGTTAATAATAGGCATACACCTGTTCCCAGACATGATTTTCCATCCAAACGGGTTTGTCTTTTTTCTCCCGATCTCTTTTGCAATCATTTACGAGAGTTTTGAGTGGAACTCCCGCAACCCGTTAAAAAATTCAGACTTTACTGGTCTGGTAATCTCAGGGTTCCAATAAACTTTTTGCTGAAAATAATGGAATAATTATTTTATTGAAATATCATTTTAATTGTTTATTAAATAAATATTAGTAAAAACGTTCCACGAAAGATTTCACCATTGATATCGAGATCGGTCCGTGCCCAGTTATAACATAGACGATCATAATCAACTTTCATCATCTTTGTTATATGACGTGAAAGTTGATCATTGCCAAACCTATAAATCAAAATTAAGGTAAATTAATGATCATCTCGTTTTTATACGTATTTCTCGCATGATTTATGGGATGTTTATGATATAGATACGATGATTATGTATGATTTTGTATCCATTTTACTCGTTTTTGTGTTTTCGTGTCCTTACAGGTTATAATGCAAATTATGTTCATTTTTTACCTAAAAGACGTACACGAGACAAAGTACTAACATCGAGGATCATCACGGGACAAACGGGATGAGAATCGGCGAGGAACAAGCTCGGCCCGCACGAGGCACTCCCTAGCCCGTGCGGGGCCTTTGGTTTAGCAATTGGTCCAGTAGATTGAACACGGGTCGGGCAAGCCATCAACACGGTCGGGCTTCATCGCGCACATTGCGCCGCGCCCGCACGAGGCACACACTCAACCCGCGCGGGTGGCATCTGTCGCCTGCAAACACCATATAAGTAAGTTTGTCTTAAAACGAAAAGGAACTCATTGATCACTTATAAAAAAAGGAAAACGACTTTGGAGAAGAGGAATAAGAGATATTTTGATGGAGAAAGGAATGGAAATGTTGCCCAACTTAATCAAGAAAGGAAAACTCATTAAAAGGCAAAAATCGATGGCTGCTGCGACAAAAGGAAAAGGAGTGAATGGCCAAAAGGAAAAGGAGCAGAAAATGAAAGAAAAGAAGAAGGAAAAGGAAGAAGAGGAGGATTCAATTGGAGAGTCAGTTTGGAGAATTGAACGAGGAGAGAGAGTAGAGAGAGAATCGAAGAAGGAGACTCTTGCGAAGGAGACATTTGAGGAGCATTGGAGATCAATTCAAGACTTCGGTTTCGTTTGGTTTTCATGTTCCTTAGACTATCTATTTCGATTATGTTTATTTACGGACGCATGAGCGAGTAGTTGTTTTGTTCTAGGAGAAGGGATTAGCCCTTGGCTATCCCGGAATCACTTTGATTTATCTTTGAATGCATTTTCCCGTTTTCGTTTATCTATTCTTTATCTGAATGCTTCAATGACTTGTGTTTGCGATTGCCACGTAGATGCATGTTTTAGGAACTTAGGAGAAGGACCAAAAGGAGAATTCTAATTCTGGATAATCAGGTTTAGAACAACCGAGGTTAGGCCACGAAAATAGGGTAGCAGCGGTTGAGGGTAAAACGAATGAATCACAGATCTTTTTGGTTTAGTTCAAGGTGTCAGCCACGAAAGTAGGGGATAACTTGACTAGATCACGTGTCTATGCCTTGAGAGAGGGTAGATATCATATTAGGATCGTCTACCTTAGATGACTTAATTGGGATTGCATGATTAGATAGGTTGATTGTTGGTTTCGGTAGTTTTGTGGTGAAACCAGATTCCTAGAATGTTTGTCTCATTGTTAAGAACTCGTTTGTTTATTTGTTTTTTGTATTTCAATCTTAAAACCCATATTCATTCGTTGCAAGTTTGATTCATAGTTTGAGTTTAGGTTGTGTTGCGTAGTCCCTGTGGGATCGACACCTAAAGTACTACACACGTGTCGTGCACTTGCGGGTAGTTTAGGTTAATATTTGTTTAACTTTGATACACTTCAAGTTTTTGGCGTGGTTGCCGTGGACTATTGTCAACACGTCTTAGATTCGAGCCTAGAGTCATTCTTGTTTTGTTTTTCTTTTGGTTTTCTTTTCTTTTGTTCTTTCTACCTAAAATGTTTTTATTTGTCCTTCGTAGTGCCGTCAGATCAACGAGACTTGGATAATCCGAATGGCCATGGACAAATGCAGCAACAACAACTCGCACCGCAAGAACCATAGGCTCCTCTACCACGTCGCCTCAGAGATTACGTGGTGCCGAATATGAACAACGTGCAAACAACCATACAGATGCCTGCTGTTGCTATGGAACAGTCGAGATGAAGCTGGCGATTATCAAGATGCTTTATCAAAAGAAATTCATGGGTGGAAATCACGAGGATCCCCATCAGTACCTCAGAGACTTCCTAGAGCTTTCCGGTACATTCAAGATACACGGAGTCTCCGAGGACGCGATCTTACTACGTCTCTTCCCCTTCTCAATTGGGGGACGAGCAAAAACATGGCTGCAATCGTTTCCCACTGGTTCAATCACGACTTGGGACCAGCTCTGCACATTGTTCCTCTCACGATTTTTTCCTCCGAGTAAGACGATTCAGATGAGGGGGGAAATCACAACGTTTCGATGCAGAGATGGAGAAACGTTGTTTGAAGCGTGGGGCAGATTTAAGGATCTTGTACAGATGTGTCCACATCATGATCTCGAACAGTGGTACGTTATCCAAACCTTTTACAACGGAATTTCAGATGAACACCGAACGATGTTGGATAACGCTGCTAGAGGATCGTTTATGGATCTGAGCGTCGAGGAGGCATAAGAGCTGATCGATAACCTCACCATGAACCACACTATGTGGTCAACACCGAGAGGTATGCCTAACAGCACTCGTCGCCTATACGAGCCGAATCAGAGCAGAGCGACGGGCAACACAACAAACGCCATGTACTATGTAAATTGCGGAGATACAAAACATGTGGCTTATCAATGCACGCTACAAGAGAACGTTGAATACATGAATTATGCCCAGCAGCAAGGAAACACACAATTCGGGAATACCTACAACCCGAATTGGAGGAATCACCCTAATTTTTCATACCGAACGACTCAACCGATGAAGTATTCGGGATTTCAGAAACCACATCAGCCATACCAGCAAAATAACCAGAAATTTCAGCATATTCAGCAAGTTCCACAAGCTCCTCAACCTCCTCAAGCCCCTTCTTCAAACCTTGAGGCGGTAATGCTCGAATTTACCAAGGAGCAAAGGCAGCAACAACCGACTCAAGCCAAATTCAATGCGGATGGACATCGATCAACGAGCTCAAAACTCAGATGGAATCCTTGAGCAACCATGTGAAGAGTTTAGAGAACTCCGTAGCATAGAAAGCTGCCTCATCCTCTCGAAATCCCGGTCAGCTTCCCGGTAAACCCGAATTGAACCCGAGAGAGTACGTTAATGCTATTTCCGTGTGTTGCACTGATATGATCGAGCATTTGCCCTCCAAAGAGCAAGAGCAAGCTTCTGGTACGTCCATGAGAAAAGGCAAAGGTACCATCGCGATTATGGAAGGAGTCGAACCAGATTTGGACAAACCATATGTTGCTCCGCCGGCGTACAAACCTCCTATACCATTTCCTTAACGGTTAGTGAGCAGTAAGAATGAAGAACGAGTGGGCAGATTCGTAGAGGATCTCAAGAAGCTTGACATCAATATCCCATTCGTGGAAGCCCTCCAAAAGATGCCTAATCATGCCAAACTCATCAAATAGGTTCTTTACAAAGAGAAGCATATCGAAGAGAATGAGACGGTAGCACTCACCGATGAATGCAGCGCTATCATTCAAAACAAGCTGCCACCAAAGTTGAAGGACCCCGAAAACTTCTCCATTCCATGCACAGAAGGTAATATTGACATTGACAATGCTTTGTGTAATTTAGGAGCAAGCGTGAGCATCATGCCACACTCGGTTTTCAAGCGGATGGACTTCGGGAATCTCAAACCTACAAAGATGTGTCTACGCCTCGCGGATCATTCGGTAAGATATCCGGTGGGAATTGTTGAAAATGTTCCCACCAAGGTAGGTAATCTTTTCATTCCCACTGATTTTGTTGTACTTGAAATAAAGGAAGATGCTAGGATACCTATTATTCTTGGTAGACCGTTCTTAGCTACTGCAGGTGCCATGATAGACGTACAACAAGGAAAGCTTTCCTTACGTGTCGGAGATGAGACGAAAGAATTCAACTTGTCCAGCCCCATGAACGGACCCTCATTCAAGGAGTCTTGCTTTACAGTCGATTCGCTGGACGAGTTAGCGAAAAACACGCATGATCAAGTAAGTGTTTCTGATCCTCTTGTACGATATTTAACACGAGTTTGCGATAATGTAGGATTTACGGATGAAGGAGCCAAGCTGTACACGAAATTCATGAGTGCTATTGAAGCACTAGGAGACGCCCCACGTGAGGAGATACCACACGAAATGCACGCTGGTTTCACAATGGAGAAGACGTCCAAACTTGAGCCCGAGCCACCTGTGTATTCTTTTCGGTATGAGTACGTTGAATGCGATAAAATATATCCTGCTGTTATGAATGCTAACTTGAGTGCATATGAGATGAGAAAACAACCCACACGCGTAAAGAAGCGTTGGAGAGTCAGCTCTTCTATATGTATGCACGGAACTTATATGGAAGACAGCCATGAACCTTCCACCGAAACTCAGAGGAGGCTGCACCCGCACTTGCAAGAGGTAATGGAAAAAGACATCATAAAACTTTTCGATGCAGATACCATTTATCCAACCTCGTGCAGCAAACGAGTGAATCCCGTGCATGATGTGCCAAAGAAAGATGCATTGACTAAGGGATGGCACGACAAAAAGATCATACCTCATGACTTCCAACTAGATGACTTAGTTCTACTCTTCAATTCTCGTCCTAAGCTTTTCTCGGGCAAACTACGATCTTGTTGGTCTGGTCCTTTTCAGGTACGAGAAGTCTTCACACATGGAGAAGTGGAACTATGGAGCGAGACCAGTGGGACATTCAAGGCTAATGGCAGCGACTAAAGCTCTACCAAGCCGCTCAACCGATCGAAAATGGAAACTCCATTTCCCTTTCCGATCCACCCGTCGCTCACACATGAGGAATGGAGACGTCAAAGCTTTAAGACATTAAATAAGCGCTTTTTGGGAGGCAACCCAGCTGTTTGTTTTCTATTTTTCTCAGTTATTTAGTTGAAGACTCGGTAATTAAAAAACACAAAAACAAAAAAAATACCACCACAAACGTGACTTCACTTCTCTTACCCTCCATCGGAGCTTCACATCAAGGACGCCATTCAATTCAAGTCTGGGGGAGAAGCTCACGTTTGTCAGGTGATTTCGTTTCATTTTCTTTCATTTTCTCTTTGATTTTGTAGTTTTTAGTTTGTTTTGCTTTCGTGAGTCAGAGTCGTCCTAGGCACTTGTCCGGTGCCATGTTTTGGGATGAACCCTGAACCTAGGATACTTAAGAAGTTGGTCTTTTCCGTGAGATTTTGCATGTTTGAGCTAGGTTTTTCCTAAGCGTTAGAGCTTATTAGTCGACTAAAAACAATAGGTCGTATATCTTTGGGAATCCTAGGTTTTCTTGTGGGAGGTTTAGACGAGGTTGCTAGGCTAGTTTACCAGATGGTCCGTATAGACAATACTTTATTTCTTTTTTATGAGGATTATTAGATCGTATGAAATCGAGCTCATTTTGCAGATTAAGAGCGCATAGGTCGTATATCTTTGGGAATCCTAGGTTTTCTTGTGGGAGGTTTAGACGAGGTTGCTAGGCTAGTTTATCGTTTATTCTCTCTATCCAGATGGTCATACTTCGTATAGACAATACTTTATTTCTTTTTTATGAGGATTATTAGATCGTATGAAATCGAGCTCATTTTGCAGATTAAGAGCGCACACTAACACTCCGCTGTCGATAGAAATAATGCCTAAAAGCATGATCTAAAATCGATATGAGTGCATCGACCTTGATACTCTTTCGATGGTTCAGTTCTAAGTGGTGGATTGGCGATCATTTTTCTATGTCCTAAGGTCATGGCACAATAAAAACGCCACCTACTCCGCTGCACTCTTGAACGAGATGCATGAGTATACCGTCATCGGTAGTCTGGGTCTAAGTAGAGGCTGGATCCCTTCAAATCCGACGTCCTAGAAGCCTAGTGTGTATGCATAACGAAAAAAAAAGAAGAAAAAGAATAAAGAATAAAGAAAGAAAGAACCTCGGAAAAGAAACAAATATCCTCGATTATTCTAGGTCTAGCATTTGTCTGAAGTCTTATTTAGTGGAGAGAGTTACGGTGGCTTGTTTAGTTTGCCTTCGATTTACTTTCTCGTGGGCAACCTTGGTGAACCTAGGATGAAGACTGAAAATTTAATTAGGTCGAATTTGCTCTCGAATTGTTAGTTGATCGGTTAGGTTCATTTTAGCGGTATTTCTAGGAGAAAGGGGAATTCTCGGATTTTGTATACCCCACGTGTTCCACGTTTATGTTTGCTTTGGGACAAGCAAACATTCAAGTCTGGGGGATTTTGATCATCTCGTTTTTATACGTATTTCTCGCATGATTTAAGGGATGTTTATGATATAGATACGATGATTACGTATGATTTTGTATCTGTTTTACTCGTTTCGTGTTTTCGTGTCCTTACGGTTTATAATGCAAATTCGGTTCATTTTTTAGCTAAAATACGTACACGAAACAAAGTACTAACATCGAGGATCATCACGGGACAAACGAGACGAGAATCGGCGAGGAACAAGCTCAGCCCGCGCGGGGCACTCCCTAGCCCGCGCGGGGCCTTCGGTTCGGGAATTGGTCCAGTAGGAGCACGGGTCGAGCAAGCCATCAACACGGTTGGGCTTCACCATGACACCCAGCTCGCATGGGTCACTCCTTAGCCCGCACGGGGAGGCTTTATTTTCATCGCGCACATTGCGCCGCGCCCGCGCGGGGCACACGCTCAGCCCGCGCGGGTCGCGTCTGTCGCCTGCAAACACCATATAAGTAAATTTGTCTTAAAAAAAAGGAACTCATTGGTCACTTATAAAAAAAAGGAAAACGACTTTGAGAAGAGAAATAAGAGATATTTTGCTGGAGAAAGGAATGGAAACTTTGCCCAACTTAATCAAGAAAGGAAAACTCAGGAAAAGGCAAAAATCGATGGCTGCTGCGACAAAAGGAAAAGGAGTGAACGGCCAAAAGGAAAAGGAGGAGAAAGGGAAAGAAAAGAAGAAGGAAAAGGAAGAAGAGGAGGATTTAGTTGGAGAGTCAACGAGAATTGAACGAGGAGAGAGAGTAGAGAGAAAATCGAAGAAGGAGACTCTTGCGAAGGAAACATTCGAGGAGCATTGGAGATCAATTCAAGACTTCGGTTTTGTTTGGTTTTCATGTTCCTTAGACTATCTATTTCGATTATGTTTGTTTACGGACGCATGAGCGATTAATTTTTTTGTTCTAGGAGAAGGGATTAGCCCTTGGCTATCCCGGAACCACTTTGATTTATCTATGAATGCATTTTCCCGTTTTCGTTTATCTATTCTTTATCTGAGTGCTTCATTGACTACTGTTTGCGATGGCCATGTAGATGTATGTTTTAGGAACTTAGGAGAAGGACCAAAGGGAGAATTATAATTTCGGATAATCAGGTTTAGAACAACCGAGGTTAGGCCACGAAAGTAGGGTAGCAGCGGTTGAGGGTAAAACGGATGAATCACAGATCTTATGGGTTTAGTTCAAGGTGTCAGCCACGAAAGTAGGGGATAACTTGACTAGATCACATGTCTATGCCTTGAGAGAGGGTATATATCATATTAGGATCGTCTACCTTAGATGATTTAATTGGGATTGCATGATTAGATAGGTTGATTGTTGGTTTCGGTACTCTTGTGGTGAAACCGGATTCCTAGAACATTTGTCTCATTGTTAAGAACTCGTTTGTTTATTTGTTTTTAGTATTTCAATCTTAAAACCCATATTCGTTCTTTGCAAGTTTGATTCCTAGTTTGAGTTTAGGTTGTGTTGCGTAGTCCCTGTGGGATCGACACCTAAAGTACTACACACGTGTCGTGCACTTGCGGATAGTTTATGTTAATATTTGTTTAACTTTGATACGCATTAATTAACCCTTAATTAACATAACATTTAAAAAGTTAAATTTAAATTTAGTGTTACGATCCATTGTGCGTCGTCTTCACGACTTGGATCTAAACGAGGAAGTTTATGTCTTTCCTCATCCATCGACAAAAGTTCTTCCATTGTTGATTTGTGATGCATTGTAGGCTGGCGATGCCTCATTGGCTCGATCGGTTGTGGCATCTGATGATAAAATGGAAACTACATATATTGTGCTGATCCAGTGTTTGGACCTGGAGCTTTACCGTCGTCACTTATATGTAACTCCTTTCTTAAGCAATACTCTTCTAGATCCTTCCGTGATTTAATGTTATCTTTCATTTTTCCTGTGACATTCAATACTGTGTTTTGTGATATTATCGATTTTTTTTCTTTATGTGCATTACATCAAGATTTTATCGAAGCTTCAGATTTTTCGGTAGATCCCAAAATATGTTCTTCTTGTACCTATTATGAGTAATTCTGTAACCATCAATTCTCGGATGATTGTTCCCTCCGCAATCTATGCTCTTAGGAATACCCAAAGCAAGAAGTTGTTCATACAAAATCTCTTCGCCGGTCAAAACCGGAGGAGGAGATTTCTGCACAACTATATTCCTTTTGAAATTCCTCTTGTTGTGCCGTAATGTATCATAACATAAGAAAACGATGATGACAATCAAACCAACTCATTTTCTTCCATATTTCAACTGAAAAGCATATGTTTCCCCCATGTAATATGGACAAGCCATTCAACCATGCATTGTCCATCTAGATAGCATACCATAAGTTGGAAAATCACTTATTGTCCATATAAAAGCACCTCGTAATATAAAATTCTATCGCCTGGAAACGTTGTACGCTGGAACTCCCTTCCATAATTCTTCCAATTCTTCAATCAGTGGTTGAAAAAATATATCCAAACTACTTTTAGGATGATTAGGCCTGGGAATCAATATTATTAAGAAGAAAAAGTCACGCTTCATGCACATATCTGGTGGTAAATTGTACGATGTCATAATAACTGGCTACAACGGATAATTTTCCCAGACATCCCGAATGGATTAAAACCATTAGTGCAAAGTCCTAAATAAACGTTTCAAATCTCAGCTGCAAAATCACGATATACCTTGTTAAAGTGTTTCCACGCCTCACCATCTGAGGGATGACATATTTCTCCGTCACGACTTGAGTGCTCAGCATGCCATCTCATGTCGCTTGTGGTCTTCTCAGATTGATACAATCTTCTTATCCTATCTGTAATTGGTAAATACAACATACGGTGATACAAAATCGATTTTCCATTCCTTGTCAAATAAAATCAATCTTTTCCATAAAATCGACAATTGCTCAATTCCGCAGTTTCTTTCCAAAAAATCATATAATTGTCTTGCCAAACATCAATATTGATATGGCAATAAACCCAATGATCTAATCATCTTCTTTGTTTCATAATATGACCCAACTGCATTATTATCTTCAGGCAAATAATCTCTTACTAATTGCGATATAGAATCCATACAATTCTCAAAAAGATTATTTTCAATCTTCAAATTCATCAAACGTGTAGATAGAGATAACAATGAAAGAACACTTCTAGAACCATCATAAAGTGGATGCCTAAGATTTAAAAAAAAAGAATTTCCTTCTTCATTCAGATCTTCTTCAATATTTTAACCTTCATTTCTTTCAACGAATACATTTTGCACCATTTCCACATAAAGGTTCATTTCTACATCTTGAGAAATCTCAAACATTTCATGATGTACAATACCCTTACTAAAATTTTCCACAACATTACTAGGTCATGGTGCAAAATTCTCTCCATGAGATAACCAAATGAAATAATTTGGAGTAAACCCTCTTAAATAAAAATGATTCCAAATGATTCCAAATTTTTCATTTTTGCATTTGATGCATGGACAAACCAACTTACCAATTTCTTTATAAACTTGTTGATTTGTTACCATCATCATAAATTGTGTTATGCCTTTTATAAACTCATTCGATACATTTTGAGTTTCTGGATCAATTCTTCTATGCATACACTATCTAGAAACGAAAATATTTGATCTCGACGATGATGCCATTATAATAAGAAACAATAACAAGATATGTAGAGAAATATATTAGAATTTTGTGTGAGAAACGAATGGAAGGAGGAGGGGTTAAATAGATAATTTCTGGATTGATAAGGACGGATTATGGATGAAGACAAATATTTTCCAACGAAGCGTCCCGAATACATCCCTAAATCCTAAACTGTCCTTATAATTTACGGATGGACGCTCACCCCGTCTGTAATTTGCGGATGAAACTATTGTTGTCCACAAATTATGGACGTCCTTGGACGCGGTCTCTAATCCGCAACGTCTCTCAATTCTGTCTCAAATCTGTCCACAATCACGGACGACTCAGAGACTGCTTTTCGGTCCGCAAATTTGCGGACGGATTAAGGATGAATTTATTTTTTTTATCCTTAATTCGTCCCTAATCCGTCCAAAAATTTAGGGACGGCTTGTTCAGTCCCCAAATTCCGTTTGGAAATAGTAATTTTCTTGTAGTGTTTTTTAATTAGGAGATTGCACAGACTCTATATCTCTTTTTGATAGCTCATTAGATAGCTTTTTCTGACATTCCCCTTCGAGCTTTGTCTGGTCGGATGAACCAATAAGGTGTGTTTCATTATATATGCTAAGTGAGGCCAACTTAGCAATACAGAGATTAAGCTCTGAAGACATGGCTTGTTTTATTGGTTTTGGATGGGTTTTTTTTTTACTCGGGTCTTCTCTGTAGTTTTAGTCATGCGATTATATATGTTGGGTTCTTTGCTTGCTTGCTTTCTGTTTTGCTTCTTTTTTGTTTCTTTTCGGATGATTCTTGGAAGATGCTAAAGTTCTCGGGCATAAAATGCTACAAAAGAGCCCGACCGTGCATCTTGACATGCTCGGTCGTGCACATGGTCATGGATGAGTATTTGGTCGTGCACATGATCATGCTCGACCGGGCTATGTCCTTTGGTGCATGCTCGGTCATGCTGAGTTGTGTGCTCGATCATGACTTGTCCATTTCTCATCCTGTTTGATCTGTTGTGATCTTCGATGGTCATACTTTGTCCCGTGTATATTCTTTAGCTCCAAAATGAATCGAATACGCATTAAAACCTATAAGAACATGAAAACACGTAAACAAGTAAAATGGATACAAAATCACATGTAAACATCGCAACTATCATCATAAACATCTCTAAAATCATGCGAGAATCATGTACGAAAATGGGATGAAAAAATCCCCTAGACTTGAATGTTTGCTTGTCCCTAAGCAAACGTAAACGTGGAACACATGGGAGATATAAAAGTAAAAAATTCCCCTTTCCCTAGAAACACCGCTAAAGCAAACCTAATCGATCATCAAACAAGTTAGAGCAAATTTGGCCTAATAACTTTCAGTCTTCATCTTAGGTTTACCATGGCTACCTATAAGAAAGCAAATCAAAGATGAGCTAAGTGAGAAACCGCAACTCTCTCCATCAAACGAGACTTCAAACAAATGCTAAACATAGAATCAAAGAGGATACTTGTTTTATTCTCGAGCTTCTTTATTCCTTTATTTTTTTCTTTCTTTCTTCTTCTTTTATTGATATTTCAAACAGACTAGGCTTCTAGGACGTCAGATTTGAGGGGTTCAACTTCTACTTAGACCTAAGCTACCGATGATGGTATACTCTTGCATCTCGTTCAAGAGTGCAATGGAGTAGATGACATTTTTATGCGCCTTGCTCTTAGGACATAGAAAGATGATCGCCAACCCACCACTTAGACCCGAACCATCGAAAAGGTATCAAGGTCGATGCACTCATATCAATTTTAGATCATGATTTTTAGGCATTATTTCTACTGATAGCGAAGTGTTAGTGTGCGCTCTTTTTCTACAAAACAAGCTTAATTTAATATGATCAAATCATCCTCGTGAAAAAGAAATAAAGCATCATCTATATGAAGTATAATTATTTGGATAGAGAGAATGAACAAGAAACTAACCTAGCAACCTCGTCTAAACTTCCCACAAATAACAATAGGATTCCCAAAGACTTACGACCTACTCGTTCCTCAACCGACTAATAAGTTCTAACATGCAAGATATCATAGAAAAGGCCAACTTCTTAAGCATCCTAGGTTCAAGGTTCATCTCAAAACGTGGCACCGGAAAAGTGCTTGGGATGACTCTAACTCATGAAAACCAAAACAAACTAAAACTAACCTAATAACTACGAAATCAAGGAGAAAATGAAATGAAATCACCTGACAGACGTGAGCTACTCCCCCAGAACAGTGTCCTCGACAAGAAGCTCCAATGGATGATAAGGAAGGTAAAGTCACGATTGTAGGTCTTTTTTTATTATGATTTTCAAATTAACCAAGTCCGAAATACAAAACAAAAGAAAACAAAATGCTGGGTTGCCTCCCAAAAAGCGCTTGTTTAACGTTGTTAAGCGTGACGTCTCCATGCTTCATGTGCTCGTGATGGGTGGATCGAATAGGGAGATGGAGTTTCCGCTTTCGATCGGTTTAGCGGCTTGGTATAACTTTAGGCGCTTTTTATTCGCTTTGAATGTTCCGCTTGACTCGCTTCATAGTTCTACTGCGCCATGTGTGAACACCTCTCGTACCTAAAAAGAACCAGACCAACAGGAACGTAGTTTGCTCACAAAAGAATTAAAACGAGAGTAAAAAAGTAGAACAAAATCACCTGACCGAAAGTCATGAGGTAGGGTCTTTGTATCGTGCCATCCTTCTGCGCGGTCGTCTTTCTCATTGCGCATTACCGTTGTTGCTCCTTTCTCATTCCATCTTTAGTGCATCCTCCTTTAGTCGTCGATGGAGGGTTCGCGGCTGTCCTCCTTAAGAATCACGTGCATACACAATGAAGGGTTCACTCTCCTACGCTTCTTGAAACGAATTGGTGGCTTTCGCATCTCATGCCAAAGAGAAGAAGGAAGATGTTTGAACTGAAGCTTAGACGCCTTCTTTACTGCAAAATCAGTGAGTATTTTGGGCGACATCTTCTCATGTGGGGCATCTTGCTGTGCCTCAATGTCACTCATGAATTTCGTGTAAAGCTTGGCTTCTTCATCGGTAAGTCCTGCAGCATTGCAAACTTACGTTAGACATTTCTCAAGAGGATCAGAAATACTTACTCGATTAAACGTTTGATTCGCCGACTCGTCCAACAAATCAACTCTAAAGCATGACTCTGTGGAGCTGGACAAGTTGAATTCAATCTTCTCGTCAACCGACACATTGAGAGAGCTTCCCTTGTTGTACATCTATCATCCCACCTGTAGTAGCTAAGAATGGTCTACCAAGAATTATAGGCAACCTAGCATCTTCTTCAATATCGAGTACAACAAAAATAGCGGGAATGCAAAGATTGCCTACCTTGGTGGGAGTGTTTTCAACAATTCCCACCGGATACCTTACCAAACGATCCGCTAGTCGTAGACACATCTTGGTAGGATTGATATCTCCGAAGTTCACCCGCTTATAGACCGAATATGGCATTAGGTTCACGCTTGCTCCCAAATCGCACAAAGCTTTGTCGATGTCAATATTTCCTATGGTGCATGGGATGGAGAAGATTTCGGGGTCCTTCAACTTTGGGGGCAGCTTGTTTTGAATAATGCATTGCATTCCTCGGTGAGTGCTATTGTCTCACTCTCTTTCATACGCTTCTCCTTGGAAAGAACCTCCTTAAGGAAATTTACTCGATTAGGCATCTTTTGGAAGGCTTCCACGAATGACATGTTGATATCGAGCTTCTTGAGGCCATGGAAGAATTTGCTCAAACTCTCTTGATTCTTGCTGCTCACCAAACGTCCAGGAAATGGTATAGGTGGTATGTACGCCAGTGGAGCAACATACCGCTTTTCCAAATATGGCTCAAACCCTTCCATGATCGTGATTCTACCCTATCCTTTATCCACCAAATTTCCAGCAACGTTCTTTTGCGCTTTGGAGGTTGGGTTCTCAATGTATCTTCTCTGCACAAAGTGATGGCGTTTACGTACTCTCTCAGGTTTGGAGCGGGCTTTCTAGGTAGCATTCTGAGATTTCGAGAGGATGAAGCAACTTGCTGTGCAATGGAATTTTTTGGAGGATCTTCACATGCTTGCTCAAGGATTCCATTTGAGTTTTAAGTTCATAGATCGCAGTCCCCATTTCTGCGTTGAATTTAGCTTGAAGTGATTGTTGCTCCTTGATGCTGTCTTGATTTTGCCTTAGCTCTTTGATGAATTCGAGCATCACCGTCTCAAGGCTTGACAAAGGAGCTTGAGGAGGTTGAGGAGCTTGCTGGACTTGCTGGAATGGCTGCAGTTGCTTGTATGATTGCTGCTTTTGTTGAAATCCCGAAGACTTCACCGGTTGGGTTGTTCGATACAAAAGATTCGGATAGTTCCTCTAATTCGAGTTGTATGTGTTCCCGAATTGTGTATTGATTTGCTATTGGGCGTAATTCATTTTTTCCATGCCTTCTTGCATCGTGCATTGGTAAAACACATGCTCCGTATCTCCACAATTCGCACAATACATGGCATTCGCTGCATTGCCCATCGCTCTACTTTGATGCACCTCGTAAAGACCTCTAGTCTTGTTCGACATACTCCTTGGTGTAGACCACATGGCGTGGTTCATGAAAAGATTGTCAATAAGTTCGTATGCCTCTTCTATGCTTAAGTCCATAAATGATCCTCTTGCAGCGTTGTCTAACATCACTCTATACTCATCTGTGATCCCATTGTAGAAGGTTTGCATCACGTACCACTGCTTTAGACCATGATGAGGACACATCTACAAAAGGTCTTTGAATCTTCTCCATGCTTCAAATAATGTCTCTCCCTCTCGGCATCTAAACATCGTGATTTCTCCTCTCATTTGAATTGTCTTGCTCTGAGGAAAGAACCGTGATAGGAATGATGTGCATAGCTGGTCCCAAGTAGTGATCGAACCAGTGGGAAGAGATTGCAGCCATGTCTTCGCTCGTCCCCCAATTGAGAAAGGGAAGAGACACAACAAAATTGCATCCTCCGAGACTCCACGTATCTTGAATGTGCTTGAAAGCTCTAGGAAGTCTCGTAGGTGTTGATGAGGATCTTTGTGATTTCCGCCTATGAATTGCTTTTGATATAACATGTTGATCATTGCGGGCTTTATCTCGAATTGCTCCCTAGCAACAACAGACATCCTTATTGCTATTTTGGATGTTACCCACCGGTAATTGCGGCTGTATATGACCATCCAGTACATCATTTCGGTTGTCCATTGCTCGTGGATCGGTTGGGTCTACACTTTCTTCTTCCTTGCCATTTTTCCGCTTTCTAATCGTTCTCTCAATCTCAGGATCGATTCGATGCAAACTCGAATTACCTTGAGATCGGGTCATGCACCTCTGAAGGACAAGTAAAGAGAATTAATAGAAAGTACAAAAAGAAAAGAAAAAAGAAGAAAAGGAAATTAAGAATGATTATATATCCGAATCTAGGGCGTGTTGACAAATAGTCCCCGACAACGGTGCCAAAAACTTAATGTGTGTCAAGTTAAACTAGTTAACCTAAAACTACCCGCAAGTGCACGACACGTGTGTTGTAATTTAGGTGTTGATCCCACAGGGACTATGCAACACAGGCTAAGAATCAAACTAGAATCAATGCTTGTTGCGATGGAGTAATGGTTGTGAAATGCAAATATGATAATGCAGTGGCCTAATGAGTTCTAAACAAGTGAGACAAAAGTTCTAGGATACGACTTCACCGCATAGCTTCCAAAACCGACTATCGATCTATGTAATCATGTGTTCCCTATCATGATATCTAAGATGGACGATCCTAATGTAATTCCTACCCTCTCTCAAGGCATAGAAATGCCATTCAATTGAGTTATCCAATACTTTCATGGCTAACACCCAACCTAAATCCCAATACGATCTATGATTCATCCGATTAACCCTCAACCGTTACTATCCTAGTTTTTTGACCTAGTCTTGGTTGTTCTAAGCCTGATCTTCTAGGACTATAATTCTCCTTTTGGTCCTTCTTCTAATCCCTAACACATGCATCTACGTGGCCATCGTAAACACAAGACAATAAGCGCTTAGACAAAGAATAGATAAACAAAATGAGGAATGCATTCATAAATAAATCAAAGAGGGGGTTCAAGATAGCCATGGGCTAATCCCTTCTTCTAGAACAAATATACTACTCAGTCATGAGTCTGAATCCAAACAACATAATCAAAATAAGTAGAGTACGAAGCATAGAAATATCAAACGAGTTGTGATCCCGAATCAATTCCCGACTCTTTGTGTGTCTCCCGTCAAGAGGGCTCTTGGATGGATGGATGGTTGCAGTGTGAATGGTGAAGAATGGATAATGGATGATGTCCTGAATGGTTTCTGCCCTTGATGTTTTATACTTTCAAATTCAAGCCCTTAGCCGACTCATTTCCACCAAAATCAATCGTAGTCCGTTCTACCAAGTCATCCCCGACCGTGCTCCATGTCATGCCCAGTCGGGCATGCTTCATTCTGCATTTTTAGATTGAACGTTTTCCTTGGTGTCCGACCGTGCTGGCTGGAATGCCTAACCGTGCTGCTTCCAAAGGAGGGTGCCCGACCGTGCACTTGGCATGCCCGACCCGTGTAGAAGTCTCGGGGGTGTAATTGTGTGAAATGCCTGACCGTGCACCAAAGGACACCCGACCGTGATGCTTCACCAAGAGAGTGCCCGACCATGCATGATGTATACCCGGGTCGTGCACAACTCTCGGGCATAAAATGCCACAAAAGAGCCCGACCATGCATCTTGACATGCCCGGTCGTGCACATGGTCATTGATGAGTGTTCAGTCGTGCACATGATCATGCTCGACCGAGCTATGTCCTTTGGTGCATGCTCGGTTGTGCTGAGTTGTGTGCTCGGCCATGACTTGTCCATTTCTCATCCCGTTTGATCCGTTGTGATCTTCGATGGTCGTATTTTGTCCTGTGGATGTTCTTTAACTCCGAAACGAATCGAATATGTATAAAAACCTATAAGAACATGAAAACACAGAAACAATTAAAATGGATAAAAATCACACGTAAACATCGCAACTATCATCATAAACGTCTTTTTTAAAATCATGTGAGAATCATGTACGAAAACGAGATGATCAGAGGGTAGGCCATGTTAAGTTTATACAATGAATTTCTACACATTTTTTCTTTTTGAAACTTGAAATTTTTATTCTCTTATTATTATTTTTTTGTGGGCATTTGGACTTTAGGCCTTTTTTCTATTTTCTTTTCTTCTTTTTTATGTGTATTGAACATTATGATCATACAAAAAGGGTCAAAGAAAGGGTAAATAGGGCTGACACTCACATGTGATGATTGCTGTCACCCTCGGACGAGATGCCTCACTCTTCTTCGAGTGAAAAAATATGACTATTTAGAACAGAAAAACACAAATAAGATGGAAAAACGCCTAAAACTCTAAAGAATGGAAAACAACTCTTAGAGAATATATAAACTTAGTACTAAGATTTATGAACGATCTTAAAATGACTAAGTGTTGATTTATCCCACACTTCTCTATATGTAGTTATCAGGGAAAAAAAGATTTTCTAATCTCCTATATATCATCATAACTCGATTATCTTGTGGTTAAGTTAATTGTATGCACGCTCATATCGAACAGATTCCAAAAAAAATATGATCCTATTATCTTAAGTATTGTCTAAGATTTCAATCAATGCCCCCCTACTTAGACTTAACATCGTCTTCGGAGTCAAACTAATGTGAAAAAGATAACCGAAACAGATAAAGAAGGAAAATATTGGAACACAAGACCTCAATATCACTAAATGTAGTGATGTGTTTATGCTAGACGTGTTTGTTCGATAACTTGTCTCATTTATTCCATCATTTTGGCTCAGGGTCATATGTGTTGTACTTACTTTTATAGGAATAAAAAAATCACAATCATAAAGAAAGAAAGTCTCGAGTATCATATATCGAAATATAGTGATAAACATCATAAAGCCTGCTACAGTCTACTAAAAATTTCAAAATAAAACATAAAAAATATAGAGAAATGGAAGAAATATCACTAATGAAAGCACTGATGCTCTATGGCTCGAAGCATCTCAATGTGCTGTCAAAGTGTTGTATCTACTGTTCGCTACACCTCGCCTCCTGTGGTGAGTGCAGTCAGGATGGAGTGTGCCAGATGCATGCATGCTTCAACATCTGCAAATTATTCAATCAACACATATGAGTTTACGCAATATAAATATAAGCATCAAAATGTAGAACGTATAAATTCAATATCATGAAAAAACACATATTTTTTATAAGGCTCGAGGTATTGCTCGACCTGATTTAACATTGTAGAGCAATTAGGGTAAAACCTAAACATACCTGAGCGCTCGATCGCCTCTAGTCTTCCTACTTGACATGAATGCTTAGTCACACAATGTGGCACTTGGCCGAGCATTGTGAAACGAGCCCTAGAATACAAATATATACACTAATTTCCACCATAAACTTAGTCCCAATGACTTAAACTAGTTCTCTAGGGATAGATATAATAATATGCATGAGTTTTCGGTATACCTTCAGTTATTTTCAAGGGAAATTCGAGAAAGAGAGAGATAGGGTTTCAGTTTTGTTTTGGTTTCTCTCTCACGGACAAGTTATCCCTTTTCCAACACTATGAACGATGACCACATATATATGTGTCGGTGTAGCGCCGACTTAATCCTTTTCCCCTTTTTTTTAGAAAAGCAGGTGTCACAATTCTCCCCCATTACAAAGGAATTCGTCCTTGGAATTCTACATCTCTGATTCTTACGGTAGCATTTGTACTCAGTGAATAGAAGAACCATACAACTCATCTCCAAAAAACTCGGGATACTTATGTCTCATATCCTCTTCTAATTCCCATGTTGCTCCTTCCATGCCATGATGTTTCCACACAACCTTTATCATCGGAATTTGTTTACGCCTCAACTGTTTCACTTGGTGATCCACAATGTGTATCGGACGTTCTTTATATGTTAAGTCCTTCCTCAAGGTTTTTGGTGGCTCTACAAGTACCTTCTCTGGTACTGATAAATACTTACGCAACAACGATACATAAAACACATCATGTATTCCCTCTAAAGATGAGGGAAGCTCCAATCGATAGGCCACTACTCCAATTCGCTCAATCACTTTAAACGGTCCCGTGAACCTTGGTGATAGCTTGTTCACTCGACTCCCACCTGATCTCCCTCGCCTCGCTTGAATTCGTAAATACACCATATCTCCAATGTTAAACTCAACATCCTTCCTTTTTAGATCAGCATAACTCTTCTGACGATCATGAGCCGTCTTCATTTTCATCTTAACAATTCTTATCTATTCCATGGTCTCTTCGACAATCTCGGCTCCGAAGATAGACATCTCCCCCACTTCAGTCCAGCATAAGGGTGTACGAAAAGGTCACACGTATAATGCTTCATATGGTGGCATCCCAATACTAGCATGATAACTATTATTGTATGCGAACTCAGCAAGTGGTAAATGATTTTCCCAACTTCCAGGCCACTCCAACGCACATGCTCGTAATAGATCCTCAAGCGTCCTTATAGTTCTCTCTGATTATCCGTCTGTCTATGGATGATATGCGGTGCTCATGCGTAATTTGGTTCCTAACTCTTTTTGAAATGCCTGCTAAAGACGTGAGGTGAATCTCCCATCTCGATATGAAACAATGCTTGATGGAACCCCATGCAACTTCACAATTTGTGTAATATATATCCTTGCTAGCTGATTCACATCAAAATTCTTCTTTATCAGAATGAAATGAGCCGATTTAGTTAGTCGATCCACGACCACCCAAATAGCATCTTTGCCACTTTGCATCCTCGGAAGACCCGTCACGAAATCCATGGTAATATGGTCGCACTTCCATTCGGGGATTGGTAGACTTTGTAATTTTCCGCTTGGTACTTGTTGCTCCGCTTTGATTAATTGACACGTTGGATATTTCGCTACCCATCGAGCAATGACCTTCTTCATCCCTGGCCATTGATAAAGCTGGCGAACATCCCGATACATCTTCGTTGATCCAGGATGAATCGAAAACTTAGATTGATGAGCTTGGCTCAGAATCTCTTCTCTGATCCCTAGATCCTTCGGTACACAAACTCGACCACTAATCATCATTAGACCGTCTTCCCTGATCTGATACAACTTGTACCTCTGGTCTTCTGATTATTACGAATCTTCTGTAACCTCTCATTGAATAATTGTGATGTACGAATTCTACTCAATAGACCACCCTTATTTAGGCTTGCAAACCGACACTCTCGAACTCAGTCCGCACTGCCTCTAGTCTCAAAGAACTTATCTGGCTAATCAAATCCCCAAATTCTTGCATAGCCGAAACCTCAACTCTTTTCCGACTCAACACATCTGCAACAACATTTGCCTTCCCCGGATGGTATGCGATGTCCACCTTGTAGTTTGCGACAAACTCCATCTACCCTCTCTAACATAGATTCAACTCTGGGTGCGTAAATACGTACTTTAGACTTTTGTGGTTCGTAAAAAGCTGTACCTTCTTCCCATAAAGATATGCACTCCAAATCTTTAACGCGAAGACCATAGCTGCCATCTCTAAATCATGAGTCGGATAATTCTCTTCATGCTTACGTAATTGCCTTGAAGCATAAGCAATCACGTGATCTCCCTGCATAAGTACACATCCTAATCCCGTCTTTGACGCATCCGTGTAGACGATGTATGGATTCCCTGGTTGTGGTAAGGCTAACACTGAGTTTTTCGTTAGCTTCTCTTTTAGCTCCTTGAAGGACTTCTCACAATCTTCATTCCAAACAACAGGTACATCTTGTCCTGTAAGTCTCGTCATTGGCTTTGCTAGACTAGCAAAGTTCATAACAAAACGTCGATAGTACCCTGCTAATCCTAAAAAGCTCCTTATCTCTGTTGCATTTTTCGGTTGTTTCCAACTTATAATCGCTGACACCTTCTCAGGATCGACAGAAACTCCTTCCTCCGATACGACATATCCCAAAAACCCAACACATCTCTTCCAGAAACTACACTTTTTCAACTTCGAAAACAATACTTGTTCTCTGAGATGCTCTAACACTAAGCACAAATGTTCCTCGTGTTCCTCTGCGCTCTTGGAGTAAACCAGAATGTCATCTATAAATACAATAATGAAACGATCCAAGTAGTCCCGAAACACATTGTTCATTAGCTTCATGAACGCAACAGGGGCATTAGTCAAACCAAATGGCATGACCGCAAATTCATAATGTCCATATCGTGTTTGAAATGCGGTCTTCCTAATGTCACCTTCTGCAATTGGAATCTGATGACATCCTAATGCTAAATCTATCTTTGAGAACCAAGTCGCACCTCTTAAATATCTAATAACTCATCGAACCTTGGTAGTGGGTAACGATTTTTCACAGTGACTCTATTTAGAGCCCTATAATCAATACACAGTATGAAAGTCACATCTTTCTTCTCCACAAATAGGACTCGTGCACCCCATGGTGATGTACTCGGTCGTACAAAACCTTTCTCAAACAGCTCATCTAATTGCTTCTTCAACTCTGCCATTTCCGCTGGTGCCATTTGATATGGAGACTTTGATATTGGAGCAGTACTCGGTTCTAGCTCAATCTCAAATGGATCCCCTCGCATTGGTGGTAAGCCCTGCAGTTCTCTGAAAAACATCTGCAAACTCTCGCGCTACAGGGATCTCCTCGACTTGCATAGATGGACCCACTTCTTCTACTGATATGGTAGCAAGATATATGTCACACCCTTGATCTAGTAATCGTTCCATACGCAACACTGAGATGATTTGAATCCCTTGACCTGATCGATTTCCTTGATACTTAAGCTCATTTGCGCTTTTCTAGCATCGTACTTGACCGCGACGACAATCCATCACAGCTCGATGTCTTGACAACCAATCCATTCCAAGGATCACATCATAGCATTCCATTGGAATGATGATAAGCTCTGCAGCTAGTTCTTCTCCTTCTATCAACTCGAGTACCTCCTTGACAACCCCTTGGGATTCTAAAATCTGACCTCCAGGAGTATGCACTCGGACAATACTCGTTAGATCCTCAGGTTGAACAACAAATTTATTAGCCATCGATGGACTCACAAAACTATGTGTCGCACCGGTGTCAAATAACACATGAGTAGACATGCCCCCTGATTACCGATCCTACATAATACGAATATTTTAAAGAATCTACTCCTTAATTCTCTCACAAAACTCACATCAACATAGACATATATTATATATAAGGCATATACACATAATATAAAAATATGACATACCAACGATAGTTTGAGCATCTCCTTCTTGGCCCTCACGTTCATTCTCGTAACCTCCCGAGGCATATACTCGTGGTTGTACAACCCTACGTTTCTCGATGCATGTTCTTCAGGTTTCCTAGTTCTAACCTGTGTTTAGACCCGTTGGTGGTGGTGGTGGTGGTGGCCTCGGACAATCCTTTAGAAAATGATCCATACTACCACAACGGAAACATCCGTCGAATTGTCCTCGCCTCATAGTTCCTCCCACTTGCTGGGGGCAATCACGAAATTGATGCTCTAAACTTCCACATCTATCAAATCTTCGGCATGCCCCTACATGCTCACGTCCACAACGATGACATGGGTACCTTGATATTGATACGACATGACGTGTTGGAACTGCTTTCCTCTGATCTGATCTTTCCCGAATCTGTTGGACAACCTGTTTCCTCTTGGCATCCGAAGACTTCAAGATGCCCTCCTCGATGAGTCCCTTCTCTACCAATTGAGCATTCTGAACTAGTTCAGACAATGATCCATGCTTGATTATCTCAATCCTACGTCTGATCTCCGGTCGTAGTCCTTGCAAAAATTTGTTGACCTTAAGAACTTCTGAGCTTACTGATTTGACCCCAAATCGTGATAACTCCAAATAAGCCTCATAATACTGAGCAACAGTACGACCACCTTGTGTGAGCTGTAGAAATGCCAACTCCATCTCTTCACGAGCAGCGTGTGGTATATACTTCAACTCGAAAAAGTTGTTTGAACTCATCCCAAGAAAACATATGATCTGGACGTTCCCTCTAAATCTCTTCCCACCAAAACTTCGCTTCTCCCTCCAAATAGTGGAGTGCAATATCCATCTTAAACTCTAATGGACATCTACATGATCAAAAATTCCGCTCTAATCGAGGGAGGATTCTAATCGCGTTCGATGGATTCTAATCGCGATTATGGTAAATCTCTAAATAATTCATTGTGATTATTCATTTAATTCGAAGATTTATATTATGGAAATTTATGGAATTGAATGGATCTATAATAGGGAAAAATTCCGAAAAAAGGGAGAAAAGAATAAAATTCAATAACGCACCTCTTCACTCCTCTAAGGTCGCGCAACCTTATGAGNTGTCGCTGTTGTTGCTAGCAATATTATCCAGAATCGTCAAATCATTAGAGAAGCTAAGGTGATGATTTTCTCTACCCTAATTTTGGATTTGTGATCGATTTATGGAAATATTATATTTTTAAAACGAGGCATGATCACAATAGGATTTATAGGATCATAATGGGAAAATTGAGACGATATAAGTGAATTGGATTAAACTCTAGTTTTATCGTATGAGAATTGATGATAAATATATGAGTTGTATAAGTGAGTAGAGATGATCTCGAGAATTGACGTGCGACCAAGTGTTGGGGTCGGAGAACGTCGATATTTGGGTTCGGTGTTTAAGCTGAGTGAATATCTTGTTAGTGTGCTCGATCGGGTGATTTCACACTCAAACCTTCGGAAGAAGGAGTGTGCGAGCGCGTTGGTGAGAGTTGTCATGTGAGGAGTATCGGGTCGATGACATTAGTATTGCGACACTTGGATCTGGGTCGGCGTCATACCATGCTGGGGTTATGGTAACCTTGCGAACGACGGAGCGTCGAGTTAGTCAGTTCAGTGGATCTGCCGGCGTTGTACCGTGTTGGGGTTGTGGTAACCTTTCGAGCAACGGAGCGTCGAGTTAGTCAGATCAGTGGATCTGCCAGCGTCGTACCGTGTTGGGGTTGTGGCCTTTCGAGCGACAGAGCGTTGTATTGTACTGATAGCTGGGGTACGTTGTGACCTTGAGAGATTTTAAGTGTGCTGGGGTCCTTTGGACTTTGCGAGCGTATGCCCGAGCTAGAGTCGTGTGGACTCTGTGTGTTATGATACAATGTGGTACTAGTCTTAGACTTTGGATACTCAGTCGGGTTGGGTAGAGTTATTTGTATATCTTTAGTTTAGACTTTGGATATATCATTATTTTATGATATTATGTTCCAGCGGGAGAATATGTGGCACAGAGTACGTACACGTATTGATATCACTGAGTGCGTATTTCGTACTCACCCTATTTGTGGGCTGTCGTGGATGGACAAGGTATGGCAAAGAAAAAGAGTAACGAGGTTGAGCAACAACATGGAAGTTCACAGCGGACTGATGGGAGAGGCGTGCACGAGGTCTCGATGAGTTTTATTTTGCATTTCGTAATTATTTTATTCATTTATCATGACTATGATATTTACGTATTTGTTTTGCTATTTGGTCCGGACTATTCTTATTTCGGAATAAATCAGTTATTTATTTTACAAATGTATTTGAGCGATGACACGTGTAGCCACCTCTTGGAGGTGATGGTGGACACTCCTAGTCCGGTATTTACATATTGTTTTGCTATTTGGTCCGGACCACTCTTATTTCGAAATAAATCACTTATATTTATTTTATAAATGTATTTGAGCGATGACACGTGTAGCCACCTCTTGGAGGTGATGGTGGACACTCCTAGTCCCCGAGGTAGTTCCGGGATAGGGGTGTTACAGACAACACATGACTAGGCTTCGAGTGTATTTTCAATTGAGAGATGTTTTTGAAGCAACGTTTTATAATGTTGCAACCCTGACTCTTTGTCGAGGATTTGTCAAGTCATTTTGCTCGATCCAAGAATTTTCTTTGCTTTCTTATCATTTATCCTAATTTTTTTTGTCTTTTCTTTCTCGTAGTGACGAGATATGCATATATGGATTCCAACAAAATTATATGCCTCCAAAAACCGAAGTCCTAGAAAATAAATGCAACTAAAAGGGAAAGTTCAATAATGTTGGTAAAAAAGCTCAGCTTTTTCCTCCCAAGAAGCGCCTATTTTAAGTCTTGAGCTCGACCGTATCCGTTTCTAATCTCAGAGATTTTAGTCAGACTTTCTCATGAATGTTCCTGCTATTCTAGATGAAGTGGACCCAAGCTGGCCAACTTGATTGTCTTGCATTTTAAGGTGTGTATGATTTACTACGATTTGCTATCCTATAACCACTTGAAATCCTCGTGTTTAGCATGCATTTCACAAAGCTCGATGCCATGATTCTTGTTTTTTTTTTTTGCATTAGTTGAGCAAATATAGAATTGAATTCATCATCCCTATCGAATTATTGTGGTTCCATTGAAGCTCCCCTTTGTTAGAAGGGTGGGTTTGGATATGACAGCCTATTTTGGATGTTTCTGTTCTAGGGTTGTCTTGGGATTATTTGAGGGTGATACTTCCCATGTAGTGGATTCTGCATATTAGTGGTGTTCTTGTAGGAGAAATTCGAGTGATTTCTCCAACTCGGATTGTATGTGTTAATATTCACCACACACTTTGCATCCTCTCACATTTGTTCCCCATTTTTACTGTCGAATGATCGCATTGATGCCCATGAAGATCTGTTGATGGCAATGTTATGCACTTCATGGTGGCCAGTTGGAGCTTCAACTAATCTAGTTTGACTCGAAGGGTTGACACCTCGTTTGCTGACTCTATTGCCACCCTAATCTATACACGGATTTCCTTTCGGACTTTCTCAATAAAAAATGAATTAAGGTACTTCTGATCCATCCCATAGTGTGAACATTCTCATTAATAGCCATTGAACCTCTCCTATGCCTCACACAACTTTTCATCATCCTTTTGAGTGAAGTATTTTATCTAGTTGATCGACTTATGTGTCTTGTGAGGCAAGAAAAACATCATCATGAACATCTTCTCAAGTTAATTCTACTTGAGGATGGAATCCAATGCCAACGTGTATAGTCATTTCTGTGCTAGGTCATAGGAAGCCCTATAACATGAAAACCTCATCTGTCACCTTTTAAACTTGCTTAAATGAGTTGCATAGTATCTTGAAATCTGTATGATTGATTTTCAAATCTTCATTCGATCTTCCATAAAATGTGATTTTTTCACCATATGTATATATGGTTGAAGCTCAAACCAACTACGATCGATATTTGACTGTCAAATACATGATATTAGTTGGGTACGCTTAGGAGCGGTATATGCTTCATAAGCATCCTCCTCCGAAACCTCGTTTTCGATGTTGTCAGCCATTGATCTCCTCTTTGTTTACTTTCGGATGGTCCTTGCAGTCTTTTCAGATCGAGTGACACAAGCCTAGAATTTCCAGCACTCTGTGTCAGAAATTAGATATGAGCAAAAGACACAAGGAAAATAAGACAACAAGGAGATTTTGATAGTGGACTAAAATGAAAAATAAAAAATTGACATAGATTTATGAAATCAAATAGTTAAATTTGATGTGTTATCTATGCGTGATCTAATGCATCTTAAGTTTTATAATTTATACCTAGACTAGACATTTAGGAAAAATATGAATACCATTGTACTAGTTTCGGATACAAGGACTAAGAGGAAATATAAACTATTGATTTTACAAAAAATACGGTAATGAAAAATAAAAATGTGTGGGCATATCTATTATCTAATATAACAAGTAAACTAAAATACAATTATAATTATATAAAAGCGAGACAATGCTTCTAGGTTCAAGAACTATTCTCACGTACATGAGCTCATTAAAGATTTTAGAAAGTGTCACTTTGCTTCTTTCGAGGAATTCAAGCATCTAATATTGATCTACACACTAAACATAGTATCAATAGATTTATCTTCTCTCGAAGTCTAGACCCATATTTAAGCATTTCGACCTTGATGTCTCCATAGAATGATTTACGTGTTAAATGCATTATCGTCTAATATCATCATTCCTGTATCAATTAACCTCTCGATATGATCATTCATCTTCATTTAATTCATACGATCAAGATATTTTAAAGTCTCCATATGAATTATTCAAAGTGACAATCAATTCAATGAGTCCATTAAGAATAGAAAGAATAAAATATGAATTAAACTGTAAAAGTAAAGAACAATGAATCCATTCATGAAGTACGACGAGTTCAGGTACACAAAACTCTAGCCTAAAGCATGAATTAAATTTATGGATCTACATCTCAGGAAAGAACTATAACAAGAGATAAGTAAAGAGAAAGGTTAGGGAAAGCTCAACCGATCTGTTTATAAGTTACCATCATGACCTTGCCTTTGACTCGTCTGTACCGGTGGCTCGATTTTTCAATGTAATCCAATAGCTTTTTCACTCTTTGCACAATCCCTAAATTCACCTTTTCAATAATTTTCTATCTCTATTTTTCGTCTCTATTTTCTTTCTCCCCTTGTAAAGTGTCAACTTCCAACTTATACAAAAACTCTCCACCCTTTCACTAATTTTAAATTTGAATTACTAAGTGAAATTGACAAAACGTTTAGACGAGTTTGCGACATCTTTGGCCGAGCATTTTGTGGTTCCATATGTTTCCCATATAGGTCAAAGCTAACTTTGACATAATCTGGCACATCACTCGATCTAGTTGCCAAACGCTCGAGTCGAACAAACCTACAAGGTAAAAAGTAATCCTCGTTTGACTTACCTCTCGATGGAGTTAGCCGATCCTCGGGTTGAGCAAACTTACGAGAGTAAGTTTGGTACTGGCTGAGTGGTTAACTGATGCGTGTCAAGTTAACAAGTTAACCTAAGAGTACCCACAAGTGCACGACACGTGTGTAGTAGTTAAGGTGTCGATCGCACGAGGACTAATGTCACACGATTTAAGAACCAAAAATAGAACCAATGCTTGCTGCGAAAGAATAAGGATGATGAGATGCAAATATGATGATGATGCAATGGATAAGTGAGTTCTAAACAAAGAGACAAGCGCTCTAGGATCCGGTTTTACCACAAAGCTTTCGAAACCTATCTCCGATCTATCTAATCATGCATTCCCTATCAAGATATCTAAGGCGGACGATCCTAATGTAGAACCTATCCTCTCTCAAGGAATAGGAATGTGGCTAGATTGAGTCATCCCCTACTTTAGTGACTGACACCCCAACTAAACCCCATTACGATTCATGATTCGCCCCATTCAACCCTCAACCGTTACTATCCTATTTTCGTAACCTAGTCTTGGTTGTTCTAAGCCTGATCTTCTAGGACTAGAATTCACCTTTCATTCCTTCTCCTAATCCCTAATACATGCATATACGTGACCATCGTAAACACAAGACAATAAGCGCTCAGACAAAGAATAGATAATACTAAACAGGGAAATGCATTCATAAACGAATCAAAGATGGTTCTGGGATAGCCATGGGCTAATCCCTTCTCCTAGAAAAAATCTACTACTCACTCATGAGTCTAAACATCACAAACAAAATAGTAGAGTAAAGAGCATAGAGATATCAAATGAGGGATGATCCCGAATCAATCTCCAACTCCTTGCGTGCCTCCCGTCAAGGGGACTCTATGGATGGATGTTGGCTGTGAATGGTGTGTTATGGATGGTGGATGGATTAATTCTGAATGTTTTCTATCCTTTAGGCTTTGTAAATTGAATTGGAAGCTCATGGCCGACTCATTTCCACCAAATTCGTCGGTTGATTGTTTTACAAAGTCATGCCCGACCGTGCTCCATGTCATGCCCGGTCGGGCATGCTTCTTCCGCAGTTATAGTCAATCCGTTTTGCCATTATGCCCAACCGTGCTATGCTTAATGCCGACCATGCTGCCTTCAATGGTTGGTGCCCGACCGTGCACTTGGAACGCCCGACCCGTGCACAAGCTACAGGGATGAATCTACAGCAAATGCCCGACCGTGCAACATTGAGAGCCCGACCGTGCTGCCTTCACCAAAGAGGATGTCCGACCGTGCTGGACACCAAGCCCGACCATGCTGCCTTCAATGGTTGTTGTTCGGTCGTGCATGTGATCATGCTCAACTGGGTTGTGTCCTTTGATGCATGATCGATCGTGCACTTAATCATTCTTGGCCATGACTTATCCACTTCTCGTTCCGTTCGATCCGTTGTGACCGTCAATGTCGAATTATGTACCGTGTACGCTCCTTAGCTCTGAAATGAATCGAATACACATTAAAACCTATAAGAACACGAGAACACGGAAACAAGTAAACCGGATACAAAATCACACGTAAACCTCAGAACTATGGTCATAAACATCTCTAAAATCATGCGAGAAACATGTACGAAAACGAGATGATCATTAACCTTGTGCCTGAATGATTTCTCGAGGACTTTTATGTGAGGTTGATTTGGGGTGCGGAAGCGTGTTTTATCAACCCAAATTTTTAGATCTAGTCATATTCAGATTAGTTTTTCGGGGTTTCAACGATTACAAATATAGAAACGATTTCGAATATACCTGTTAACGTTAAACGAGTGATTATCGGATGATAGACTTGATAGTACAAGTCCTCTACGTTTATCCACGCCGAGATCGGATTCTGCCTTCAACCTTTGGTGCGGAATTTCCGATGAACGAAACTGTTTCGTTCTTCGTTTTCTGTTTGACGGCTATTAGGGTTTGTGTTTGTGATTCTGTAATCTGATAATGAAAACCTAATTTTCGTTTCTTATATAATTATTAACTTTTAATAATTACACTTTTAACCCGCGACTATTCAAATATTACATAGTAGGCATATAACTTTCAATCTCCCACTTGCCTTTATGTAATATTTCAAATAGTCAAAGTATATGTATCTCCATACACATACTTGCCTATACATCTGATGTACTAACCCCGAAAGAAAATCAAGTACAATTATATTCTTCGGTGCTAGCGGATGAATATAATTGTATTCCACACTGATTGTCTAACAATCACAAGCAGATACCGAGACACTCGTATGCGTGTGACCTCGTAGGTTCATCACTAAACCGGTAGTCAATTAGTTTCCACTAATTAACTAATCGAGGTTGGCGTCTAGCAACACTCCCTAACGACCGGATAGCGTGAAGTAACATCCTTACTCATTTGAGTAACAATTTTACCCAAAACGAACCATGGTGAAGTTGATGTTAGTATTTCCTTCCATCTTTACAGCTCTGGATGCATCCTAGGCATGGTCATAACTGTCAGTCTTACGGATCATCAACTATGTCTCATGTCAATCACAACTGATTGATGAATGAACCTAAGAAACACCTTTCTTCATTCATTCAGTGTACTCTGGCCAGAGATTCGTACAGTCATTGTGATTACTGACAACATAGAGCTCAAACTCTTACCAAGAGTTGATGGATCCCTTCTTGATCAGTCACGAACTACGCAAATATCTAATTATTCCTAATATCTATTCAACTAGTACTCTCAGATACTAGATGTCCAAAATCAAAGAATAATAGATAAGATGCTAATTACTATGCTGATCTCAGGTCTAAGGAAAAACTAACTATCTAACTATCTGGAGAAATCTTATGACAGTTCATTGGTTATTTAACCATTAAGCATTTCTCCCTTTAGCTCAGTTCAGTGATCACATCATCATGTGTATCACCCATATATGTGATTCAGTAAAAGAGATCTACTGATTTCTATCACCATAGAAACTTATCACATACATGTTGTTCTTTCCGGATCACTGTAGTCCGAGTAGTGATCCTACGAACAAGAACAATTCAGATTAAATCATACCAAAACTTGACTCTCTTTTTTATGATCTCTATCATAATGTCAAGTCTCAGAATTAATCTTGGACTCTATCATACACTTATGAAAATTCATCATATGAAAAATAATGCCATATATATTATAAAATTAAAATCGATGTCTAAAATACAACTCGCTACATGTCTATAAACTAATG
>CM071863.1:39228981-39240781 GCA_036759665.1 Gynandropsis gynandra
CGTTGGGTCGCAGGGTCGGCTGGGTCGGACAGGGTCGCAGGGTCACAGGGTCGTAGGGTCGGCTGGGTCGGACAGGGTCGAACAGGGTCGCAGGATCGGACTGAATCGGTGGATCGGACTGAGTTGCTGGGTCACAGGGTCACAAGATCGTACTGGGTCACTGGGTCACGGGATCAAACTAGGTAGAAGGGTCGCAGGAGTATTTTGAAAATTTTAGCATTTATAAAAGTATTTTTGAAGCGAAAATTTTTTTTTTTCATAAAGGGTATTTTTAAAGTTTTAATCCTTTAGAGATATTTTTGATAATCCCCTAAAAAACAAGCACCTATTATATCTCTTAGTTAGGATTTTGGTTAATAATATAAATACTTTTCCAGTAGACTACTCGAATCGCGATCCTTTGTCCCGACCATTGTAGCACGTGTTAATCTATTACTAACAATTAATATTTTTCATACATTGTTATGAACCATAATGACATAAAGTGTACCCATTCTAATTGAGAAGGTTAATGCTTTTTGTTTAATAATTATCCTTTACTTCCAAAATTTTCCTAAACGAATTACAGTAAATAATCAATTGTACAATTAATAAAGAATCTAAAACTTTCAGATAAGATAACAAACCTAACTTATAAAGACAATAAAAAAATATATTAATCTAATCTCTATTTGATTCCATCTCATTTACCAATAATCTTAATTTTATCTGTATTATTGTTTTTTACCTTAAGTAGTTAAATATATAATTAATTAAAAAAGACACAAAATTTTCTGTCTATGTCATGAGACAAAAAAAACCCTATAAATACGATAGATTGACACTCTTCCCAACGCTCTTTCCTAAACTTCGAATTTAACCCTAAACCCTTTCGCCCGTTCTCCTCTCTGCCCTTGCAATTTTGCTCAACCATGAAAGCCGCCAACTTTGTCGGTCAATCTCCGTCTCGCTGTTTCGCTGCACCGGCCAACACTTCATTTTCGGGTGCCGTCGACCGATTCCGGTGTTTTCCTTCCTCCCCGAAAGCTGTCTCAACTGGTCTTCTTCTGTGTGGCGGAAGGAGTACAAGGGCCCGTAGTACGCTCTCGTGGTCGATGTCGAAGAGCGACAAAGAAGCCGGTGGTCTCACGTATAAGGATGCCGGTGTGGATATTGACGCCGGGACTGAACTCGTTAAGAGAATCGCCAAGATGGCTCCTGGAATCGGCGGCTTCGGTGGTCTCTTCCCACTAGGTACTTTTTTGTTCTCGGGTGTTTGATTTATATTTGGTGTCTTTGTATCTAATGCAATTGATGGTAATAAATTTTGCTGTGATATCAGTTCTCTGAGTGTGCTAGTATGTGATCGTATGTTTCTTTAGTTCGAAAGTGATGAGCTTGTCCTATCGGCTTTGTGGAGCAGGTGATTCCTATCTTGTCGCTGGTACGGATGGTGTAGGGACGAAACTTAAGCTGGCCTTTGAGACAGGAATCCATGATACGATTGGAATCGATTTGGTATAGTTGAGAGTGGCATCTTTGTGTTTTCCACGTAGCTTTTGCGCCGCAAACTGTAATGTTTTATAGGGTCTCATTTCCAGGTTGCTATGAGTGTCAACGACATTGTTACTTCAGGTGCAAAGCCCCTGTTTTTTCTTGATTACTTTGCTACAAGCCGTCTTGATGTAGACCTTGCAGAAAAGGTACTTTGATCACTGATCTTCTATCAAATTTTGTATTTCTGTAAGTTACATTTTTGTTTAAACAAGGCCTTGCGAAACTGAAACTGATGAATTAACTTTGGCTCTGCTGGGTTTTTTACTTTAACTAAGCCAGGTCGTTAAAGGGATCGTTGATGGTTGCCAGCAATCAGATTGTGCTCTACTTGGGGGTGAGGTATGTTACAGTGAACACAATTGAGTTCTTGACCTGTAGCGAGTGTGTTGTCGTTTTCGGTAACGGTGTCTCTTATCTCTTCAAGTTTTGGGTTTAGACTGCAGAAATGCCTGATTTTTATGCCGAGGGCGAGTATGACCTCAGCGGATTTGCAGTAGGCATTGTCAAGAAGGATTCTGTCATAGACGGCAAAAACATTGCGGCGGGTGATGTCCTCATTGGCCTTCCGTCTAGTGGAGTTCATTCCAATGGTTTCTCGCTTGTAAGAAGGTAGTTAATCAGACTCTTGACAATTTTTTCTACCATAATCTTTTCCCCGAAGAGATTGATCTTGATGACAATGCTTTATTTTCTGTCTCTTGCTATCTGCCTGCAGCACCTAATTACACTGATGAGTGACCTTGAACTATTTGTTTCAGGGTTGTGGCTCAGAGTGGCCTTTCTCTGAAAGACCAGCTTCCAGGCGGATCAGGTACATTAGGTGAAGCTTTAATGGCACCTACTGTTGTATATGTGAAGCAGGTTGGTCCAGAATTCATATCAGATGCTTATGAACTTGTCAGTAACAATAGTTAGTTCTAAGACCTACTCCCATCTGCCTCCAGGTACTTGACATAATCAGCAAAGGAGGAGTGAAGGGCATAGCGCATGTTACAGGTGGAGGTTTCACAGACAACATTCCTAGAGTCTTCCCTGATGGTCTCGGCGCTATTGTTCATATGGATGCCTGGGAAGTCCCACCTTTGTTCAAATGGATACAAGAGGTAAAAATACATTCCATTCAACATCACTTCTATCTTCCAAATTAAAAAGTTAATGTTTCTTTAAATGTGTGCATTCGTCTCAGGCTGGGAGAATAGAAGATAGTGAGATGAGAAGGACGTTTAACATGGGAATTGGAATGGTGTTGGTGGTGAGCCAAGAGGCGGCGGACAGAATACTTGGGGAAGCCGAGAGAGGAGCATACATTGCATATCGCATCGGTGAGGTTATAAATGGCGAAGGCGTAAGCTATCACTAAAGCTTTTTGAGGCGGTTTTTTTTCTTCAGTTAAATTGCAGTTGTAACTTAAACAAGAAACATTATAATAAAACGTTTTTACCTATGAGAAACTTGGGAATCAAGTACATCACACCATTAGCATTTTATTCCCTCCCAAGTCCTCTGCGAAGTTTCTTGTTGGTTGTTTAGATCCCAAGATTCCCACTTCACTGTTATGTTGGTGAGCGAGCTTCATATCATAGATGCAGGACAGGGTAAGATTTTCTAGTAAAAAACCGTCGATTGTATCATATAATATGCATGTGAAAAGTGAAATGACATTTTAGTTTTTCATTTTCCATGTCAGGAAGGATGAGCCAGCATTAACTGGGCATCATCTCCGAGCTTTTTCTTCCATAATTAACTCAGATGAATTCGAGATGTTACCTACAATAATCTGAGAGGGTATGTGATGTTACCTACAATAATCTGAGAGGGTATGTGTCCCTGTTTCTCCTATCTGAGATTAAGGATTGTGCCTTCACCTTCTAAATGAACAGATACTCATATGGGTGCAGAAGAAATAGTTTTGGTTTGAACTTGTAACTATAAACGTCTTGAAATTATGGATTGTAGGTTGTATATCCGAGTTCTACACCTTGAGAAACTTCGTGTAATGGTAAGTCGTGAGTAAGGGAGGGTGAAGAAGTAAAGTGAAATGCTTATTTCGCGTTTTATTATTCTGGATATGTCAAAGTATCTACACAAGTTCTCTACATACCAAAATGAGAAAGCTCACATAGATTAAATGTAAACCCTGCTGATTATTGAGTCTGAAGATGAGGTTCTGTTATGTGTAATTGATGCAAACTCGACAAAACCGAGAGAATATGCATCTATCCAAAATTACAAGAGTAGTTTTTGTTTTTTTTCTGGAGGCACCTCTCCTCCACTATAATCGCATTTCTCTGTAATCGTTGAAAACCCTTTTCTCTTTACACCCCCAATATATAGTTCTCTGTTCTTACAGACCAATGAGTATTCATAAAATTCAAGTAAAAACAGAATATTGCATAATCACATAGAATTATAAGAATCTAAATTTTACGGATCAGTCACTTGAGATAACTATCGGCATGACAACGCTCATTCGGATCGCCCAAGTCATCATCTAAATTTGTTAAGCAAACTAATGAAATCATCTAAATTTGTTAAAAACAATTTATTAAATTAAACTTTAATGACTCGAAACAAAAACAATGATATAAAAACAATGATATACTTACCATTCTCGTTGTAACGCTGGTAAAGGCAAATGGAAGAGAGAGATTAAGAGGAAGAGAGGAACCGATAAGGGTAGAGATGAAATTACCTGGTGTAAGTGTGAGTCTCCATGAATCGCGATTGAACGGTCTCCATGAATCGTCTTCATGAGTGGTGGTCTATGGCAGGAAGGAAGGTCTGCAGAGGAAGGACTGCAAATGGAAAGGAGAGAGATGATGATTGTGAGTGTAAGCCCATGAATCATTGAAAAATAAATGGCGGTAGGCGCCATGAACGAGTGCCTCTACGAGATGAGGTCGACGGACGCAAGTGAATGGGTTACACGTGCCATGGAAAGGTCACAATGGGAAACGTGATGTACCCTGAAGATTACTATTTGCCATTAAAATCATCCTAAACTATAAATCTTTAAATGAACTGAATCATGTTCGACAATTCATTAAAAAATATTTAATCGAATTAAATTCGATAAACATAGTTAATTGAATAAAAGATTTCCTAATCTCCTACTTTGTAGATAAAATGTGAGCTAAATGTATACGTGTTTCTTATTGGATTATAAATGAAAAGAAAAGAAAAAAACGTTCACTTAAAAATGCATCTAAACTAACCTACGATGCAACCTAAACAGTCCTAAATGATGGCTATTATGTCAATCTATGCCTCCCCCAGATTTAGACTCTATACCGTCTTTGGTTTCGAAATAATACTTGTGGGACGATTGAAATTAATAAGGAAAAGGAAAGATAGGAATGCATAACTTCGTTAATACTAAGAATAGTGATATGTTCTTGCACGTGTTTATACTAGGCGTGTGACAGATGTTCCATCCCATATTCTGCATTTTAGCCCGCAGTCTTTCGATGTTGTATTCACTTATATGAGGACGTGTAGTTACGATCAAAGAGAGTCTCGAGTACCATACATCAAGATAGACATGAATTAGCTTATTAGAAAAAAGAAAAAAAATAAAATGAAGAGTAAAGAGGTGGAGAATATCACAAATAAGAATCAAGTGCTTTGTGAGTGACGAATGTTTAAGTGTTTTGTGAGTGACGAATGTTTAAGTGTTTCGCCGAAGTGTCTCGGGATGAATGTTTGTACTTGCTCTTACGTGCAGATTTTTAATAAAGCCTAAACCCACTCGATCAGAGTTAACATGGCCGAGCTGATAGGTATTACCTCAATAATACACAAGCACTCGTTCACCAGCGTCTTCTTTCCTATAGAAACTGAAACGTAAACCAACATGAGTAATTCATAAAAGTTTCAAGAAAAAGAGAAGAATGTGAGTATAGTTTGGTTCCCAGGTTATCCCTCGCCAACAAAGATATCTTATTTGATGACCACACACGCAAAGGATACGTTTTCGTTTAGGAGATTTCGTTCGAGCGAGGAACCATTACCTTTACCAACACTCGACCGAGCGCTTGTAGGGTCATGATCGCTCGGGTCAAGCGTTTTCTCTATTTTATTTTCATTCCTTTGAAAAATTTGTTTTTCATGGTTCATGTATTTAATTACGAAAATATGGCTCCATAACCTGCTCCAAATATAAAAATAAAATATCAAAGAAATAGTTCTGAAAAAAGAGAAAAAATATAGTTCGAAAACATAAAAAGGTTTGGGTTGCCTTTCAAAAAGCGCCCGTTTAATGTCCTGAGTTCGAATTTGTTGATCTTTACTCACAAGGGTTTTGATATGGCTTCCCTGAAAGTGTTCTTGTTGTTCATGTCATGGTCGTGGCAAGTTGGGCGACTTGTGTATCCAACAGTTTGAGATGAGTGTGGATTCCTTCCATTTGCTTTTCGAACGTCCCCTTTAATTCATCATGATCAGTCTTCATTCCTTAGAGTCCGCGTTGTGAGTCTTATGCTCTTGCATCAGCTATGTGAATATAGACTTTATCTCATCGACCGCCTCCGATTGTTGTAATGTCATAGGAGCTCCCCTCCGCTGGTAGACCGGGTTGTGTTATGTCGTTCTATTCTAGAAGTTCCCAATTTGAGGTGGCTTTGAGAATGATTGCGATTGATGACTCCCGTGGGATGGGTTCTGCATGTTGGCGATATTCTTGTATACAAAATTGGGGCGATTAATTCAATCCAAATTGTACATGTTCAAATAAGGATTATTCACCATATAACTCACTTCTTCTGCTTGTTCCGTAATGTGGTTAATCTCAAATAATAATTACCTAGACTAACGATTCCGCAAGAATACGGATCGTATAGTACCAGGGTTGAACAAAAAGAATTGATGCAACTCTGAAACTAGTAAACTAATGTATAGGACGGTAAAAATCAATAAGTGTGTGTAATATGAATAAATCTAAACTAACTAATCAACAAATTAAATTAAATTAACTAAAAACCAAAGGGTTTCGAGAGATGCACGATGATGCAATGAAATTCTAACATGAACATTGGTCTTAGATATTATCACGAGTTCAGGGAATTCAAGCTCTAATATAGGAACTGAGTGGCATAGACTTGTCCTCTACCTAGCATGCGTACTACCAATCTTCCAAGGCGTAATCTCACCCACTAGATGCATTAAGACCGCTATCCTAATCCCTAGATTCAACCAACCGACCTGGCATTGATTCAAAATTGATTAAATCCTAAATCATGGTTAAGTTCCAAAGTCTAATCCTCTGGCATAGATTCATTAGACTTCTACAATCATTCATTCAAGTGGCATGAAAGAACAAAACCATTAAGAACAACCAATCATTCTGAAAAATTATCAAATACCAAAATCATTCATTTAAGTGGCATGCAAGACGAAAGCATTAAGAACCACCAAGCATTAAGAACACGACTTCATTATATGTTGGCAAAGCTCTCTAACCTGTGGCTACTAAACTACTCGGATATGGACTTAGAAAACGAAACACAAAAGAAATCTATATTCAACATAGATAAAGAATGAGATCTCCCCCCATTCTATTACCGATGTCTTCAACAACTCCTGTGTATTCCGAGTTCGTCGCCCCATCTTCAGTCTTCCGGCGTGCTGCTCTCTGTCTCGCTCTCTCGTGTGTGTTGTGTGTGGGATGGTGTGTGTTCTGTCCGAATTTCTTTTGTCTTCTTAACCCCTACGTCCTCTTTCCTCTTTCTTTTCTTTCCTTTTCTCCTTCTTTTCCTCTTTGGCCAAAACTAAGCTCTCCAGCCCATTCCTTTCGGCCTCCTTTCCTCTTTGGCTAGTTTCCATTTTCTCGGTTTCCATTTTCTTCAGCAGCTTGTGTTTCCTTTTCCTCTTGTGCAGCTGATGCGTTCTCAAAGTTAAATAAAATAACCTAAACTACCCACAAGTGCACGGCACGTGTGTAGTATTTTAGGTGTCGATCACAAAGAGACTACGCAACACTATCTAAACTCGAACTATGAATCAAAATTGCTAACGAAAGAATATGGATGAAGAATGAAATACTGAAAGTAAATAAATGAGTTGGTTCTTAACGATATGACAAACGTTCTAGGAATCCAGTTTCACCACAAGACTACTGAAAGCGACAATCGATCTATCTATCATGCAATCCGAGTTTAAGCTATCTAAGGCGGACGATCCTAATATGATATCTACCCTCTCTCAAGGCATAGACACGTGATCTAGACAAGTTGCCCCCTACTTTCGTGGCTGACACCTTGAACTAAACCCATAAGCTCTATGATTCATCCGTTTTACCCTCAACCGTTGCTACCCTACTTTCGTGGCCTAACCTCGGTTGTTCTAAACCTGATCTTCTAGGACTAGAATTCTCCTTTCAGTCCTTCTCCTAATCCCTGACACATGCATCTACGTGGCCTTTGTAAACACAAGTAAATTAAGCGCTCAGATAGAGAATAGATAAACGAAAACGGGAAGATGCAGTCAAAGATAAATATAAAGTGGTTTCGGGATAGCCAAGGGCTAATCCCTTCTCCTAGAACAAACAAACTACTCGCTCATGAGTCTGTAAACAAACATAAACAAAGTAGAAAGTCAAAGGAACAGGAAAACCTACCAAACCCGAAGTTTGGGTTTGATCTCCAATGCTCCTTGCTTGCCTCCTCGCAAGAATTCTTCTCCAATCACGAACTGAATGAATCTCCAATGTAAGCTGTCTCTAATGACGTCTTCTGGCTTCTTTTATGCCTCCTAAGTCGGTCTAAGTGTTGTCTTAATTGCCCCCATGAGTTCCCTTTTGTTTTAAGTTAATTTTACTTAACTTTGTTAGTTTCTCGGGTCGCGACCCGCTCAGGCACTCAATATGCCCGCTCAGGTGCGGCTAGGGCAGAACACGCGGGTCATGGGGCTGCAAGGGGTGCCCGATCGGGTTAGGGAGTGCCCCGGTCGGGCTGAGGTGTGCCCCGGTCGGGCATGAGTGTGCCCTGGTCGGGCACAAGTTGCTGGATAGATTTGCTGACTAAACGCCCCGCGCGGGCAAGGGTGTTCTTCGCTGATTCTCATCCCGTTTGTTCCGTGATGATCCTCGATATTTGTACTTTGTCTTGTGTACATAATTTAGCTCCAAAATGAACCGAATATGCATTAAAACCTTTAAGAACATGAAAACACGAAAAGGAGTAAACCGGATACAATATCATACGTAAACATCGCATCTATATCGTAAACGTCTATAAAATCGTGCAAGAAATACGTATGAAAACGAGATGATGAAAATCCCCCATACTTGAATGTTTGCTTGTCCCTAAGAAAACGTAAACGTGGAACACATGGGGTATGAAAACACGAGAATTCCCCTTCTCCTAGAAATGCCGCTAAAGCGAACCTAACCGATCAACTAGCATGTCGAGAGCAAATTCGGCCTAATCGAGTTTTCAGTCTTAATCCTAGGTTCACCACGGTTACCCATGAGAAAGTAAATCAAAGGAAACTAGACACGCTACCGTAACTCCCTCCACCAGACAAGACTTCAGACTATGCTAAACCTAGGTCAACCGAGGATACTTGTTTCTTTCTTTCCGAGCTTCTTTCTTTTTTTCTTTTTTCTTTTCTTTTTATTTTCTTTTTATGACCTTTTTTTCTTTTTGTTTCCCTTTTTATTTTTTTTTCTTTTCTTTTTTTTCTTTTTCTTTGCATACACACTAGGCTTCTAGGACGTCGGATTTGAAGGGATCCAGCTTCTACTTAGACCCAGACTACCGATGACGGTATACTCATGCATCTCGTGTGAGAGTGCAGCGAAGTAGGCGGCTTTTTGTGCCATGCCCTTAGGACGTAGAAAGATGATCGCCAACCCACCACTTAGACCCGAGCCACCGAAGAAGTAACAAGGTCGATGCACTCATATCGATTTTTGATCATGCTTATTAGGCACTATTTCTATCGACAGCGGAGTGTTAATGTGCGCTTTTCAATCTGCAAAACAAGCTCGATTTTATATGATCCAATAATCCTCAATAGAACAAAAGGAAAGCGTCGTCTACACGAAGTATAACCATCTGGGTAGAAAGAATAAACGACAGACCAGCCTAGCAACCTCGTCTAAACATCCCCACAAGTAGCACTAAGATTCCCAAGAACTACGACCTATTGTTTTTCAGCCGACTAATAGGCTCTAACGCTTAGGAAAACCTAGCCAAATCATGCAAAGTCTCACGGAAAATGTTAACTTCTTAAGTATCCTAAGTTCAGGTTCATCTCAAAACGTGGCACCGGACAAGTGCCTTGGGACGACTCTGACTCACGAAAACAAAAACAAACTAAGACTACCAAAATAACCTAAAAACTAAAAAGTCAAAAGAGAATGAAACGAAATCACCTGACAAGCGTGAGCTGCTCCCCCAGACTTGAATTGAACGGCGTCCTCGACGTGAAGCTCCGATGGAGGATAAGTGAAGTGAAGCACGTTTTTTTGCAGGTGCATGCCTCGATCTCGAGGACCTACAAGTCTACTTGAAATTGATCCAGAGATCAAAAAAACTTATAGGAAACTCAAGAAGGAAAAGGCTCAGGAAAAGGCAAAGAAACTAGCACAAAGAGAAGCAATGGAAGAAGGACACGTTGGGGACAACCCCATGGTTCACATGCAGGAGGGATTAATCGCGATGGGTGAACGTCAGAACCACCCTCCATGTGTGAAGATTTTTCGTACCTGCAAAGAACCAGACTGACGAGACAGTAGGTTGCCCGAGAAAGACTTAGGACGAGAATTGAAAAGTGGAACGAAGTCACCCGATTGGAAGTCATGAGGTAGGGTCATTTTGTCGTGCCATCCTTTAGTTATTGCTTCTTTCTTTGGCACATCATGCACGAAATTCACTTGCTCGCTGTCCGAGGTTGGATAAAGGGTATCTGCATTGAAAAGTTTAATGACATCTTTTTCCATTACCTCGTGCAAGTGCGGGTGCAGCCTCCTTTGAGTTTCGGTGGAAGGTTCGAGGCTGTCCTCCCTATAATTTCCGTGCATACACATTAAAGAGCTGGCTCTTCTACGCTTCTTCACGCGTGTGGGTTGTTTTCTCATCTCATCTCCACTCATGTTAGCGTTCAAAACAGCAAGATATATTCTATCACGTTCAACATACTCATACCGAGAAGAAGACGGTGGAGGGTCGGACCCAGGTTCGAACGCTTTCTCCGCTGTGAAACCATCATGCATATCACGTGGTATCTCCTCACGTGGGGTGTCTCCTAGTGCTGTAATAGCACTCATGAATTTCGTGTACATCTCAGCTCCTTCGTCCGCAAATCCTGCATTGTCGCCAACTCGTGTCAAATACCGTAAAAGAGAATCGGAAACACTTACTTGATCGTGCGTGTCTTTCTCTAACTCGTCCAGTGAATCTACTGTAAAGCAAGACTCCTTGAGTGGTGATTCGTCCATGGGGTTGGGCAGGATGAATTCGATCGTTTCGTCTTTGACACGTAAGGACAACTTTCCTTGTTGTACGTCTATCAGAGCACCTGCAGTAGCTAGAAACGATCTATCAAGAATAATAGGTATTCTAGCGTCTTCCATTATCTCAAGTACAACAAAATCAGTGGGAATGCAAAGCTTACCTACCATGGTGGGAACGTTTTCAACGATTCCCACCGGATGTCTTACCGTACGATCCGCGAGGCGTAGAGACATCTTCGTAGGTTTAAGATTCCCGAAGTCCATCCGCTTAAAAACTGAGTGTGGCATGATACTGACGCTTGCTCCTAAATCACACAAAGCATTTTCGATATCAAGGTTACCTATTATGCCTGGAATGGAGAAGCTTCCGGGGTCCTTCAACTTTGGTGGTAGCTTGTTCTGAAGAATTGCACTGCATTCCTCGGTGAGTGCTACTGTCACGTTCTCTTCGATGTGCTTCTCTTTGGACAATACCTCTTTGATGAGCTTGGCATGATTAGTGATCAGTTTGGCATGATTAGGCATCTTTTGGAGGGCTTCTACGTATGGGATGTTGATGTCAAGCTTCTTGAGACACTCTACAAATCTGCCCACTCTCTCTTGGTTCTTACTGCTTACCAATCGTTGAGGATACGGTATCGGAGGTTTGTACGCCGGAGGAGCAACGTATGGCTTATCTAAATCTGGTTCGATTCCTTCCATAATCGCAACCTTACCTTTTCCTCCATTCATGGACGTACCAGCAGCATCCCCTCGCTCATTTGAGGGCGGATTCTCAACCACATCACCGCTGCACACAGAAATAGCATT
>CM071863.1:39242903-39257829 GCA_036759665.1 Gynandropsis gynandra
GGCTGAGGTGTGCCCCGGTCGGGCATGAGTGTGCCCTGGTCGGGCACAAGTTGCTGGACAGATTTGCTGACTAAACGCCCCGTGCGGGCAAGGGTGTTCTTTGCCGATTCTCATCCCGTTTGTTCCGTGATGATCCTCGATGTTTGTACTTTGTCTTGTGTACATACTTTAGCTCCAAAATGAACCGAATATGCATTAAAACCTTTAAGAGCATGAAAACACGAAAAGGAGTAAACCGGATACAAAATCATACGTAAACATCGCATCTATATCGTAAACGTCTATAAAATCGTGCAAGAAATACGTATGAAAACGAGATGATCAGCAGCAACGGTTTCCTTTTCTTTTTTTTCCTCCTTTTCCTCTTTGTTTGGCCGCCTTCTTTCTTGTTCTTGCGTTTCCAATAACCGACGGTTGCAGTTTCCAGTTCTAGTGTCGACGGCTATCTTTCCATTTTTGGGTCGGCGGTTGGAAGTTTACATTTTCTTCCAGCAAATTGCTTCTATTTTATGTAAACCATGTTTCCTTTTCATGTTCCAACCGTGCTCTTCTTAATTTTGTTCTAGAAACCGAAAGTTTCCATTTTTGTTCCAGCCACCGAAAGTTTCCATTTTTGTAAGCGCATTGTTTCCATTTTTGTAAGCGGCCATTGCTTCCATTTCTCTTCTCCGATTTATCATTCTTTAGATACTGACCGTGCATAGCTGATAGGAGAGTAATTTTTCTTAGTTTTGCTTCATTTACTCGTGTTGGTATCACGATATTTCATTTCCTGCAATAACATGAGAAAACGCTAGGAGAGGACTAAATGATTCTTAATGCTCGGTAAAGTTTAAATGAATGATTAAACTAAGTATGAATATGAACTAAAATACTATAACAAAATAAACGTTATCAAAGTCCCCTAGACTTGAACCTTTGCTCGTCCTCGAGCAAGACTAGAACTAAGCATAAGATGAGTTAGACAACAACCAGATACTAGCATAAACAACTCGAAAAGTCAGCCATCCTACACAACAACGCGTCACACGAACATAGATCTAAGCGCACCAAATTTAGACCTCTATCTACCGAACGCCACTAACCGTGCAATCCTACACATATCTTAAGTTCATTTCACTAACCCCTAGACAACATCCAAGTGATCTCCATACCTATTCTAATACGCAAAGAGTTTGATACCATTCTTAAGACAATTATTTTTTCTTTTTTCGGTTCTCTTTTTCTTCTTTCAGTTTCCACACATTTTTTCTTTGAAAATGTGCACTCGGTTTCTAGGATGACGGAGTTGAAGAGGAAAACCTTCTACTTACACCCAGATTGCCGATTGGCACAGTCATAAGGTCTTGTCACCTTAGTGGAGTGAAGAGGTTGCGTCATTGCATATTGTTTTTCTTTTGATTAAACTATTGTGATCACGCATCGACTCTAACCCTTAGGACGTAGAAAAACAGCCTCGACCCACCACTTAGACCCGAATCATCAATATCGATGCACTCATGTCAATGTAAGGCTGAAATAGTTAAAGAACTTATTCTATTTACAGCGGAGTCTTAGTGCGTGGAAATATAGCGATCGAAACAAAACAAAGAATGAACGGTATGCTCGGAGGTATAAATACTTGGGATTGAAACCTGGGGGACGGAATAAAACTATAGGCTATGAATTCATGCACGACTACTAATTAATCGACATCTAAATTTATTTTTCAGAAAACCTAGACTTTTGTTTCCGATTCGACAAAGTTGCATAAAGATGGCTAAAGTTCGAAATTTTTCGTACTAGATATCCGTCCGTCTAATCCTAACGAAACTAACATAAAAGCTAAAATAAAACGAAAATCTCAACATCTATATCCTAATCACAATTATGACACTCGAAGACTACCCCCCCCAAACTTGAACGGAACACCATCCCGGTGTTCAAAACCTAAGAGAAGGACTCGCATGCAAAAACTCGGGAAAAAAAATAGATAGGAACGTGTGCACCTGATGTGTGCTTGCTATTCTGAGTTGATGCAGCTGGGTGTATGCGTCTCCCCTTATGTTGTGGATGATGTTGAAGTGGAAAACCTGTTACAAAAGTCACACAATCCGAAAGAGAGAGTACGATACATTGAGGTCGCTAATAGTGTGCATGCATGTGAAAAGAATAAGAATCGAATTCTGAGAATTAAATGAAATAACTAAAAGGATATGGGGCCCGGGTTGCCTCCCGAGAAGCGATTGTTTAAGGTCACGAGCCTGACCAAGATATGCTACGCATTAGGTGGTCATGTGCGTACCATCTCGCGTGCATAGTGTGCTCGATTGGGTGTAGCACGCGGATCAGTTGGGTTCCTTGCACGATCGGTAATATCCTCCCTAATCTTGGTCGTGATGTTCCCTAAGTTGGGGGCTAGATCGTGCTATCCAAAAAGTTTGATCGAGCTGTCCATAAGTCCGATTGTTCACTCCATAAAACCAGTTAGGCGTTCGTCTCTCGTTTCCTTCATCGTCTCCAGAATTTGTTGGTGCATGAGCCCTTGTGGTGAAGGTTTCATCTTCACCTGGGGTGCCTTATCGATGCCCCAATTAGGCGCCAGAAGTTTGGCGTGGCTGTTAGGCATCCCAGGAGTGGTTGAACTCGCGTTCCATGCTGCTTGATACGCGCTGGAATATATCTTGGACACACAGAGGTTGGTGCCCTGATTTATAACTTTTCTTGACCTAAATTGATGTTCACTCAAGCCTTGCTTATGTGTTTGTGAGTTGAGCACTCCTCTTGATAAGAATTGTCCGAAATTCCACCTTTAGCTTGGGTTACGACCTGCTATGCTCGGACCGCACAGAAATCTGCTCGGAGTGCATCTAGCTCGGTGTTCGAGATCTCCTTTGTCTTTTCTTCGTCCAAAAGCTTTGTATATTATGTTGCGCAGTTTGGGTCTTTATACACTTATTTTTCAGCTGCGAAGAGAGCCATCTCAAGGGAATCCATATTCTCGAACTCTTCAAAGACTTCTTCGGCTAGTTTCTCTAGGACGTCGATGTGAAATACCGAATACACCATACAAGGCTTCTTGAGTGTGTTGTTCAGATTGAACTCTACTTCTTCATCTCCGAATTTAAGCATGAGTCTACCTTCAGCATAGTGTATCATCGTCTTTGTCGTATTGAGAAAAGGCCTACCGAGAATAATTGAGATTTTCTTGTCTTCTTCCATATCTAAGGCGACGAAATCGACCGGGACGAAGAACTTCCCAACCTGTAAAGGTAGGTCTTCCAGCATGCCCTTGGGTATTCTAACACTTTGATCAGCCATGGTGAGCGCCATTCGTGTAGGTTGAAGATCCATCCTACCCCTAAGATCCATTTTTTCGTATAATGACAATGGTAGCACGCTTATGCTTGCTCCGACATCGATTAGTGCATGGTTAATTCATAATATCCTATTTTACAAGGGATCACGAATATACCTGGATTAGGCATCTTCTTAGGTAGGTTTGGTTACGGCATCGAATTAGTCACCATGACGGTTTCCGTCTACACATCTCGCTTGTTTGCAAGTACGTCTTTGAGAAACTTGGCGTATGAAGGCATCTTCTTCAACGCTTCGTGGAATGGAATGGTGATGTGCATCTTCTTCAATATCTCAACAAACTTAGCATTCTCATTCTTTTTGCATTGACGTTGGGGAAACGACAAAGGATGCGATCTTGGATCGGGTTTTACGTATTTTGGCTCCTCCTCTTCGGGTTTCTTTTTATGCTCTTCAACATTGCTGCCCTTTTCCATCGCTGTACTAGAAATTTCACCTTTATCAAATGTTGAAGGAGTGGGATGATCTATCAGTTTCTTGCATTGACGTTGTGGAAATGGCAAAGGAGGCGGTCTTGGTTTGGATTTTACATATTTTAGCTCTTCTTCCTCCTCGGTTTTCTTCTTGTGCTCTTTAACATTGCTGCCTTTTTTCCACCGCTGTACTAGATGCTTCACCTCTTTCAAATATCAAAGGAGTTGGCTGATCCACCGTCTTATGACTCCTTAGGTATATGGCGTTGATGTGTTCACGGGGATTCGATTCGGGTCTCCCTGGAAAAACTCCTTGCGGACGTGCTTCCCCTTGTGCTAGTTGTGCAACTTGCGTCTCCAAGTGTTTAAGGTGAGTTTGAAAGCCCTCCATCTGCTTCTTGGTGCTCTCTTGATTTGCTTTCACTTCTTTCAACAAATTATTTTGATTTTGTTGCACTTCCATCAGCAAGTTACTTTGATTTTGTTGGACTTGGGGGTAATAGACGAACATAGCATTGATGTCGGAGGCTACTTCAGATTGGGTTTGCTGAGGCAAGAACGCATGATAGTTCTGAATTTGGGGCTGCGTCCTTGGCTGAAAGTTTTGATTTCGTTGCAGTGCCAGCGGTTGGAAATTCCCCGATAGTTGTTGCGCGTTAAACGCACCGTCAAAGTTCTTATACGAAAGGTTGGGTGATTTCTCCATCCAGGGTTATAAGTGTTACCTAGAGACTGATTGTTGCTCACATAATTCACCTCTTCGTACCCTTGAATTTCTTGTTCTCTCGGCTGCTCTAAGTATCGCGAACGATGCACTTCGGACATCATATTATCAATTCCCGCAACTTGATCTTTTACTTCAGCTATGTCGGCAAATAAGGAGTGTATCTCATTCACATGGGCTAATTTTGCTGGAGTGTTGCGACTGTATTCTCCAGCAGCGTTGCTTCCTTCTTTGGCATTCGCTCTATCAAATCTTCGATTTGTGGAAACGTGAGGTTACTCAAGGAACCTCCAGCAGCGGCTATGATCAAGATCCTCGTGTTGTCCATAAGTCCTTGCAGAAAATTGTGTATGAGGTAACTTTGATCCATGCCGTGATGTGGGCAAAGGCATTGATAGCCTTTAAATCGTTCCTATGCTTCGTATAGACTCTCAGCTGCTCCTTGGACGAACGTGTTTATTTGATTCTTGGCGAGCTGAGCTTTACTCCGAGGGAAGAATCGCGTCATAAATTTCTCCTCTAGTTGTTCCCATGATGGTATGGAATTCGCCAGTTGGGAATACAACCACTTTTGCTCTTTATCCTTCACTGAGAATGGGAAGGCAGGGAGCATGACGTCCTCATCCGAGATTCCTTCTCCGATTTTGATTGTTCTGCAAAGCATCTTGAAATACGTAAAATGCTGGTTCGGATCCTCAACGGGTCTCCCTATGAACGCTGTGTTACTGAGCATTTGGATGAATGCTGGTTGTAATTCAACGTGAGCGTCCCTCCTAATGATGTAAGACAAGATTTGTGTGTGCCTAGGAGCCGGATATGATCCATAGGTTAATGCAGCTTGCATTGGTGGCGTGTTTAGGATGCGACGTTCTGCCATTTGTTCTTCTTCGATCTCGCGCAATAAAGTACGTCACCCAATAAAATATAAGAATCGGTTAGGTTCTGAGAGCTAAAAAAAATTGACTCAAGAAAAAGAAAATAAAACAAAAATACGAAAAACAAATAAGACTCTGGAAAGGACTATGTCCTTATCCAAAACTATCATGACTTTCAAGCGGTAATCAATTCCCCAGCAACGGCGCCAAAAACTTGATGTGGTTAATCTAAAGTAATAATTACCTAGTCTGACGCTTTCACAAGAATACGAATCGTAGTAGTAGGGTTGAACACAAGGAATTGATGCAACTCTAAAACTAGTAAACTAATGTATAGGATGGTAAAAATCAATAAGTGTATGGAATGTGAATAAATCTAAACTAACTAATCAACAAATTAAATTCAATTAACCAAATACCACAGGTTTCGAGAGATAAACGATGATGCAATGAAGTTCTAACATGATCATTGGTCTTAGATATTTTACTGAGATAAGGGAATTCAAGCTCTAATATAGGAACTGGCTGGCATAGACTTGTCCTCTACCTAGCATGCATACTACCAATCTTCCGATTGCGTAATTTCACCCACTAGATGCATTAAGATCGCTATCCTAATCCCTAGATTCAATCGATCAACTTGGCATTGATTCTAGATTGATTAAATCCTAAATCATGGCTAAGTTCCAAGGTCTAATCGAGTGTCATAGATTCATTAGACTTCTACAATCATTCATTCAAGTGGCATGCAAGAACGAAAGCATTAAGAACAACTAATCATTCTGAAAAATGATCAAATACCAAAATAATTCATTCAAGTGGCATGCAAGAACGAAAGCATTAAGAACCACCAAGCATTACGAATAAGACTTCATACATATCGGCAAAGCTCTCTAATCCGTAGCTACTAAACTACTCGGACATGGAGTTAGAAAAAAAAACAAAAAATAAATCTATAATTAACATATATAAATAATGAGATCTCTCCCTAGTCTATTACCGATGTCTTCAACAGCTCCTCCGTGTTCCGAGTTCGTCGCCCCGTCTCTAGCCTTTCGACGTGCTGCTCTCTCTCTTGCTCTCTCGTGTGTGTTATGTGTGGGATGGTGTGTGTTCTGTCCAAATTTCTTCCACCCTCTTGACCCCTATGTCCTCTTTTATCTTTCCTTTCCTTTCTTTTCTCCTTCTTTTCCTCTTTGGCCGAAACTAAGCTCTCAAGCCCATTCCTTTCGTCCTCCTTTCCTCTTTAGCTAGTTTCCATTTTCTCGGTTTCCATTTTTTTCAGCAGCTTGTGTTTCCATTTCCTCATGTGCAGCAACGGTTTCCTTTTTTTCCTCCTTTTCCTGGCTGCCTTATTTATTGTTCTTGAATTTCCATCAATTGTTCCAGCAGCTATTTCCATTTTCTATCTTCGACGGTTGCAATTTCCAATTCTCTTGTAGGCGGCTATCTTCCATTTTTGAGTTGGCGATTGGAAGTTTACATTTTGTTCCAAAAACTTGCTTCTATTTTATGTAAACCATGTTTCTTTTCATGTTCCAGCTGTGCTCTTCTTAATTTTGTTCCAGCAACCGAAAGTTTCCATTTTTGTTCCAACCGCTGAAAATTTCCATTTTTGTAAGCGACCATCTTTTCTATTTTTTGTAAGCGGCCATTGCTTCCATTTTTCTTCTCCAGTTTATGATTCTTTGGATGTTGACCGTGCATAGATGATAGGAGAGTGGTTTTGCTTAGTTTTGCTTCATTTACTCGTGTTGGTATCCCGATATTTTATTTCCTGCAATAAGATGAGAAAACGCTAGGAGAGGACTAAATGATGTTTAATGCTCGGTAAAGTCTAAGTGAATGATTAAACTAAGTATGAAAATGAACTAAAATACTATAAAAAAATAGACGTTATCATTCCGCCATGTAAACCTCCGGTTGATTGCCCTAACACCTTGAAGATCCGACGATGCTGCTGCTCTAGATTTCATGTTGGCCACTTGTAGCTTCTTTCAGTCAGCTCGGCTCAGAAGGTTGATACGTCATTTGTCATTTCCTTCTATAGGATTTTCTTTGCATACTTGCTCGGAGCATTCCGCTCGTTCGTCATCTTCTCTATTAGATATTCAAGCTGGGTGAAATGGAGGTCGTGCAATGAGCTTCCACACACCGCACTATTCCAGATGTAGACGTCATTCTTGATGAAGTAATGGCAGGCGCCCCTTGTTTAAAAGAGAGGAGGACGGGTTCTTTTTGAATCTAGTCTTTCTTTGTCTCTTTTCGATTTCCCGCGAAACGTTACCTTGCCATAATGTGATGTGTTCTATCCCGTGGTGTGGGCATGCATACTGGTAGCCTTTGAAACGTTCACTCGCCTCGTATATAGTCTCCCTTCATCGTTAGTAAAGGAATTGATCTCGTTCTTTAACATATGTGTTTTGTGAGGTGGGAAGAAGCACATTATGAAACACTCTTCAAAATAACTCTACGTTTGAATGGATTTGGAAACAGTGTGCAGAGCCACTCTTTCGCCTGGCCCATGAGAGAAAATGAGAATGCCAAAAGCATGACTTCCTCGTCCATTACTCACTTGACTTGGTTGAGGGAATCACACAACATCGTAAACCTCGTGAGGTGGAGGTTCGGGTCTTTGTTTGGGAATTCTCTAAACACAATCTCGTTCAAATTGGATACAATCGATGTTTGGATGTTGGATGCAAGACATGAATTGGGTGTGCTTAGGGGTTATATATGCTCTGTATGTTTCCTTCTCCAGGACTACATTCTCAGATTTTTTCCATCTTCCTCCTCGTTGCTTGTCAGCAAATTGTATTTGTGGTCCTCTCAATTTCGGGTTCGGATGCTGCAAGTTCATACCAGCAGTAAGAGTCACTAACCAAGTACCTGCAATCAACAAAACGAAAAAAAAACAAGGAGATGTGAGTAGCAAATGAAAAAAAGCAAAAAAAAAAAACATAGAAAGATATACAAACAAAAAAGACCTAGATTCGTAATCTAAACTACATAAGTTGTCATTAGCCCCTGACAATGATACCAAAAACTTGATGTGCTGTATAGGTGTGATCTAAACTTATCAAATTTTAAAATTTTATATCTAGAATAGACATTCCACAAGGATATAAATCGTGTGGTATTAGGCTCAAACACAACGACTAAGGGTGAATTAATGTAATCATCTACTAAAAACTACAGTCATGAAAATGTTTAAGTGATCATCTCATTTTTGTACACGTTTCTCGCATGATTTTAGAGATGTTCGTGATGATAATTGCGATGTTTACGTGTGATTTTGTATATGTTTTACTTATTTTCGTGTTCATATGTTACTATAGGTTTTAAGGCATATTTGCTTCATTTTAGAGCTAAAGAACATACACAGGACGAATTATGAGTGTCGAGGATTATAACAGAGCAAACGGAACGAGAAATGGACAAGAAATGAGCAAGATATGGCGTCAACTTGCTGGCCAAGAAACTGCCGAGATGGGGAATAATACACGGCCGAGCTCCTTCCTATGTGCACTGATGCGTTCTCAAAGTTAAACAAATAACCTAAACTACCCGCAAGTGCACGGTACGTGTGTAGTACTTCAGGTGTCGATCCCACAGAGACTACGCAACACAACCTAAACTCTAACTGTGAATCAAACTTGTTAACGAACGAAATATGGTTTGAAGAATGAAATACTAAAAGCAAATAAACAAATTAGTTCTTATGAATGAGACAAACGTTCAAGGAAACCGGTTTCACCACAAGACTACCGAAACCAACAATCAATCTATCTATCGTGCAATCCTAGTCAAGTTATCTAAGGCAGACGATCCTAATATGATATCTACCCTCTCTGGAGCCATAGACACGTGATCTAGTCAAGTTGCCCCCTACTTTCGTGGCTAACACATTGAACTAAACCCATAAGATCTGTGATTCATCCGTTTTTTCCCTCAACCGCTGCTATCCTACTTTCGTGGCCTAACCTCGGTTGTTCTAAACCTGATCTTCTAGGATTAGAATTCTCCTTTCGGTCCTTCTCCTAACCCTTAACACATGCATCTACGTGGCCTTTGTAAACACAAGTCATTTAAGCACTCAGATAAAGAATAGATAAACGAAAACGGGAAGATGCATTCAAGGATAAATCAAAAGTGGTCCGGGATAACCAAGGGCTAATCCCTTCTCTTAGAACAAACAAACTACTCGCTCATGTGTCTGTAAACAACGAAATAGAAAGTCTAAGGAACATGAAAAACCAAACAAAACCGAAGGGTGAAGTTGATCTCCAATGCTCCTCGTAAGACTCCTTTGCAAGAACCTTCTTCCTCTCTCCCTCGATCAAGAACTGAATAATGAATGCTTGAATGTCGATCTCTGGCCCCTTTTTCCTCCTTTTAAGTCGTTTTCCTTATCCTATGATTCCCCCACAAACTTCCATTTGTTTTAAGTAAAATTAACTTATTTTAAGTTTCAGGTGACGGTCGCTGCTCGAGCGGGCTGAGAAAATGACCCGCTCGGGTATGGTGCGGAAGATCGCGCAAGAACGCGATGAAAAGAGGTGCCCCGGTCGGGCTAGGGAGTGCCCCGGTCGGGCTGAGGTGTGCCCCGGTCGGACATGGGTGTGCCCTGGTCGGGCTCATGTTGCTGGATAGACTTGCCGACTAAACGCCCCGCGCGAGCAAGGGTGTTCTTCGCCGATTCTCGTCCTGTTTGTTCCGTGATGATCCTCGATCTTTGTACTTTGTCTCGTGTACGTCCTTTAGCTCCAAAATGAATTGAATATGCATAAAAACTTGTAAGATCATGAAAACACGAAAACGAGTAAAACGGATACAAAATCATACGTAAACATCGCATCTATATCGTAAACGTCTCTAAAATCGTGCAAGAAATACGTATGAAAACGAGATGATCAAAATCCCCCAGACTTGAATGTTTGCTTTTCCCTAAGCAAACATAAATGTGGAACACATGGGATATACAAAATACGAGAATTCCCCCTTCTCCTAGAAGTACCGCTAAAGCGAACCTAGCCGATCAACTAGCACATCGAGAGCAAATTCGGCCTAATTAAGTTTTCTGTCTTCATCCTAGGTTCACCAAGGCTACCCACGAGAAGGTAAATCAAAGGAAAACTAAGAAAGTCACTGTAACCCTCTCCACCAAACAAGACTTCAGACAATGCTAAACCTAGACAACCGAGGATACTTGTTTCTTTTCCGAGCTTCTTTATTTCTTTATTCTTTTTTTTCTTTTTCTTTCTTTTTATTTTCTTTTTATGACTTCTTTTTCGTTTCCCTTTTTTTTATATTTTTTTTATTTTTTTTCTTTTTCTTTGCATACACACTAGGCTTCTAGGACGTCGGATTTGAAGGGATCCAGCCTCTACTTAGACCCAGACTACCGATGACGGTATACTCATGCATCTCGTTTAAGAGTGCAGCGGAGTACGCGGCTTTTATTTGTGCCATGCCCTTAGGACGTAGAAAGATGATCGCCAACCCACCACTTAGACCCGAGCATCAAAAACAGAATCAAGGTCGATGCACTCATATCGATTTTTGATCATGCTTTTTAGGCATTATTTCTATCGACAGCGGAGTGTTAGTGTGCGCTCTTAATCTGCAAAGTAAGCTCGATTCTATATGATCCAATAATCCTCAATAGAAAAGAAGTAAAGCATCGTCTACACGAAGTATGACCATCTGGGTAGAGAGAATAAACGATAAACTAGCATGGCAACCTTGTCTGAACCCCCCACAAGCAACACTAGGATTCCCAAAGAACTACGACCTATTGTTTTTCAGCCGACTAATAAGCTCTAACGCTTAGGGAAAACCTAGCTCAAACATGCAAAATCTCACGGAAAAGGCCAACTTCTTAAGTATCCTAGGTTCAGGGTTCATCTCAAAACGTGGCACCGGACAAGTGCCTGGGACGACTCTGACTCGTGAAAACAAAAACGAACTAAAAACCACAAAAATAACCTAAAAACTACAAAGTCAAAGGGAAGATGAAAGAAAATGAAACGAAATCACCTGACAAACGTGAGCTGCTCCCGCAGACTTGAATTGAACGGCGTCCTGGACGTGAAGCTCCGATGGAGGGTAAGGGAAGTGAAGCACGTTTGCGGTGGTATTTTTTTTGTGTTTTTCTGTTTTTTAAATCGAAAACGAATAACCGAGTCTCAAACTAAAAACTAAGAAAAATAAAATCAAACAGCTGGATTGCCTCCCAGAAAGCGCTTATTTAACATCTTTAAGCTTTGACATCTCCATTCCTCATGCGTGTGCGACGGGAGGATCGGAAAAGGGAAATGGAGTTTCCACTTTCGATCGGTTGAGCGGCTTGGTAGAACTTTAGCCGCTGTCCATTGGCTTTGAATGTGTCACCCGTCTCACTCCATAGTTCCACGTCTCCATGTGTGAAGACTTCTCGTACCTGAAAAGGACTAGACCAACGGGACGGTAGTGTGCCCGAGAAAAGCGTAGGACGAGAATTGAAAAGTGGAACGAAATCACCTGATTGGAAATCATGAGGTAGAGTCTTATTATCGTGCCATCCCTTAGTCATTGCATCTTTCTTTGGCACGTCATGCACGGGATTCACTCGTTCGCTGTCCGAGGTTGGATCCCTTACCTCGTGCAAGTGCGGGTGCAGCCTCCTTTGAGTTTCAGTGGAAGGTTCGTGGCTGTCCTCCGTATAATTTCCGTGCATACACATTGAAGAGCTGACTCTACTACGTTTCTTTACGCGTGTGGGTGACTTTCTCATCTCATCTGCACTCAAGTTAGCATTCAAAACAACATGATATGTTTTATCGCATTCTATGTACTCATACCGCAAAGAAAACGGAGGTGGTTTGGGCTCTAGTTTGGACGTCTTCTCCGCTGCGAAACCAGCATGTGTTTTGTGTGGAGTCTCCTCACATGAGGCATATCCTAGTGCTTCAATAGCACTCATGAATTTCGTGTACATCTCAGCTCCTTCGTCCGTAAGTCTTGCATTATCGCAGACTCGTGTTATGCATTGCATAAGCAGATCAGAAACACTTACTTGATCATGCGTGTCTTTCTCTAACTCGTCCAGCGAATCAACTGTAAAGCAAGAATCCTTGAATGAGGATTCGCTCATGGGGCTGGACAGGTTGAATTCGATCGTCTCATCTCCGGCACAGAAGGATAGCTTTCCTTGTTGTACGTCTATCATGCAACCTGCAGTAGCTAAGAACGGTCTAGCAAGAATAATAGGTGTCCTAGCATCTTCCTTTATTTCAAGTACAACATAATCAGTGGGAATAAAGAGATTACCTACCTTGGTGGGAACGTTTTCGACAATTCCCACCGAATATCTCACCGAATGATCTGCGAGGCGTAGACACATCTTTGTAGGTTTGAGATCCCCGAAGTTCATTCGCTTAAAAACTGAGTGTGGCATGATGCTCACGCTTGCCCCTAAATCGCACAAAGCATTATAAATATCAAGATTATCTATTGTGCATGGAGTGGAGAAGCTTCCGGGGTCCTTCAACTTTGGTGGCAGCTTGTTCTGAAGGACTGCACTGCATTCCTCGGTGAGTGCTACTGTCTCGTTCTCTTCGATATGTTTCTCTTTGGAAAGTACCTCTTTGATGAGTTTGGCATGATTAGGCATCTTTTGGAGGGCTTCCACGTATGGCATGTTGATGCCAAGCTTCTTGAGACCCTCCACGAATCTGCCCACTCGTTCTTTATTCTTACTGCTCACCAACCGTTGAGGAAACGGTATAGGAGGTTTTGTATGCCGGTGGAGCAACGTATGGCTTGTCTAAATCTGGTTCGACTCCTTCCACAATCGCAACCTTACCTTTTCCTCTATTCATGGACGTACCAGCAGCATTCCCTTGCTCTTTCGAGGGCGAATTCTCAACCACATCACCGCTGCACACAGAAATAGCATTCACGTACTCTCTCAGGTTTAATTCGAGTTTGCCTGGAAACTGTCCGGGATTCCGAGAGGATGAGGCAGCTTGCTGTGCTACGGAGTTCTCTAAAATCTTCACATGGTTGCTCAAGGATTCCATCTGAGTTTTGAGCTAGTTGATCGCTGTCCCCACATCCACATTGAATTTGGTTTGAGTCGATGTTTGCTGCCTTTGTTCCTTGATGAATTCGAGCAATACCGCCTCAAGGTTCGACGAAGAGGCTTGAGGAGGTTGAGGGGCTTGCGGAACTTGCTGAGCTTGCTGGAATTGCTGGTTATTTTGTTGGTATGGCTGCTGTGATTGCTGAAATCCCGAATACCTTACTGGTTGAGTCGCTCGGTACGAAAGATTCGGGTGATTCCTCCAATTCGGGTTGTAGGTATTCCCGAATTGCATGTTTCCTTGCTGCTGGGCATAATTCATGGATTCCACATTCTCTTGCAGCGTGCATTGATAAGCCACATGTTCTATATCTCCACAATTCACGCAGTACATGGCGTTCGCTGCATTGCCCGTTGCCCTGCACTGATTCGGCTCATATAAACGACGTGTGTTGTTAGGCATACCTCTTGGTGTTGACCACATGGTGTGGTTCATGGCAAGGTTATCAATCAGCTCGTATGCCTCCTCCACACTCAGATCAATAAACGATCCTCTAGCAGCGTTATCCAACATCGTTCGGTGTTCATCTGCAATTCCGTTGTAAAAGGTTTGGATAACGTACCACTGCTCAAGACCATGGTGTGGACACAACTGTAGAAGATCCTTGAATCTGCCCCACGCCTCAAACAAAGTTTCTCCATCTCTGCATCTGAAGGTTGTGATTTCCCCCCTCATCTGAATCGTCTTGCTCGGAGGAAAGAAGCGTGATAAGAACAAAGTGCAGAGCTGATCCCAAGTGGTGATAGATCCAGCGGGGAGCGATTGCAGCCAAGTTTTCGCTCGTCTCCCAATTGAGAAGGGGAAAAGACGTAATAAGATCGTGTCCTCTGAGACTCCGTGTATTTTGAACGTACTAGAAAGCTCAAGGAAGTCTCTGAGGTGCTGATGGGGATCCTCATGATTTCCACCCATGAATTCTTCTGATAAAGCATGTTGATCATTGCTGGCTTAATCTCGAACTGTTTTCTCGCAACAGCAAGCATCCTTATGGCTGTATGCACGTTGTTCATGTTCAGCACCATGTAATCCCTGAGACGATGTGGTGGAGGAGCCTGTAATTCTCGTGGTTGAGGCACGAGTTGCTGTTACTGCATCTGTCTATTGCCGTTCTGATTATCCATCTCTTGTGATCTGAAGGCTCTGCAAAGGACAAATAGAGAACGATTTACGTAGAAAGAACGAAAGAAAAAAAAACAAAAACAAACAAGAAAGACTCTAGGCTTAAATCTAAGACGTGTTGACAATAGTCCCCGGCCCGGCAACGACGCCAAAAACTTGATGCGTTCTCAAAGTTAAATAAATAACCTAAACCTACCCGCAAGTGCACAGCACGTGTGTAGTATTTTAGGTGTCGATCCCACAGAGACTACGCAACACTATCTAAACTCGAACTATGAATCAAACTTGCTAACGAAAGAATATGGATGAAGA
>CM071863.1:39262568-39282472 GCA_036759665.1 Gynandropsis gynandra
AGGCTGACTCTATTATGTTTTGTTTATCCTGTGTTGTTTTGTCTTTTGGTTACTTGTGTTGGCTAGTTTCCGTCGCAGGGGTGCTCTTTTTCCTCTTTGACGGGTTTTTCCCTATGGGTTTACCGCATTGAGGTTTTAATGAGGCCCGGGGTGTCATGTACCCTGCTCTCATAGCTGCGATGTGGCTTTATTGGTTATGTAGTCGTAGCATAGTACGGGTGATCTGCGTATTATCCCGTTTATGTTCACGACACCGGATGTATTGTAATCGTTCCTTTCATCCCTATATGGGACACATGCAATAAAATTTACTTCCAACAAAAAAAAAGGATACTTTTGGATTATGAAATAATCCTTTTCGGAGTCTTATTTATTTTTCGTGTTTCTGTTTTTTTTTTCTTGAGACAAAATTTTTTTACCTCTCGGAGCCTAACCGTTTCTTATGTTTCTATTGTGTGAGGTACATCATCGCGCGAGACCGAAGAAGAACAAATGGCAGAACGTCGTATCCTAAACGCACCATAAATTCCAACCGCTCTAACCTATGGAACATACATGGCTCCTAGGCATACACAACTCTTGTCTTGCATTGTTAGAAGAGATTCTCGCGTCGAGTTACAACCAACATTCATTGAAATGCTCGGTAGCACAACATTTAGAGGGGGACCCACCGAGGATCTAAATCAACATCTTAGCGAGTTCAAGATGCTTTGCCAAACTACTAGAGCGGGAGAAGTTGTCTCGGATGACGACGTCATGCTCGCTGCCTTCCCATTCTCAGTGAAGGATAAAGCACAAGACTGGTTCTATTCCCAACAGGCAAACTCTACATGATCATGGGGGCAACTAGAGGAAAAGTTCATGATGCGATTTTTCTCTCAAAGTAAAGCTCAGCTAGCTAAGAATCAAATAAACACGTTCATCCAAAGAGCAGTTGAGAGTTTATACGAAGCGTGGGAATGATTCAAAGACTATCAACGCCTTTGCCCACTTCACGGCATGGATTAGAGTTATCTAATACACAACTTTCTGCAAGGACTCATGGACAATACGAGAATTCTGATCATAGCCATAGCTGGAGGTTCTCTGAGCAACCTCGCGTTTCCACATATCGAGGACCTAATCGATCGTATGGCTGATGAAGGCAGCAACGCCATTGGAGAATATCATCGCAATGTTTCAAAAAGGGTGGCTAACTTGAACAATGCATATGCTTTACATGAAGGTCTAGCTGAGGTGAAAGACCAAGTCGCAGGGATCTACAATCTCCTATCTGAGTCGCATCGTCCCCATTATTCGGAGCAATCAGAGGATCAAGGGGTTCAAGGGTACGAGGAAGTGAATTATGTAAGCTACAACCAACCTTTGGGAAACACATGCAATCCCGGATGGAGGAATCACCCTAACCTCTCCTACAAGAACTCCGACGGTGCCTTTACTGCGCAACAACTATCGGGGAATTTTCAACCGCGGGTGTTGCAAAAAAATCAAAATTTTCAGCCAAGGACACAACCCCAAACTCAGAATTATCAGCCACGTGCGCCTCAGTCACAACAAAACCAATCTGAAGCAACCCAGACTTCAACGCCATGTTCACTGATCTCCTCCAATTCCAAGAAAATCAAAGCAACTTGTTGATGGAAGTGCAACAAAGTCAGAGTAATTTGGTGAGGAAACAAGAGAGCACCAAGAAGCATATAGAGGGCTTTCAAACTCATCTTAGACAATTGGAGATGCAAGTTGCACAACTTGCACAAGGGGCAGCACGACCACAAGGAGTTCTATCGGGAAAGCAAGAAGTGAATCCCCGTGAGCACGTTAACGACATATATCTACGGAGTGGTAAGATGGTGGATCAGCCCATTCCGTTGATGTTTGAAAGGGGTGACGCACCTCGTACATCAGTGGAAAAAGGTAGCAATGATGAAAAGCATAAGAAGAAAATCGAGGAGGAAGAAGAGCCAAAATATGTAAAACCCGAACAGAGATCACCTCCTTTGCCGTTTTCACAATGTCAACAGAAGAAACTGATGGATCAGGCTACTCCCTCGACATTTGAAAAATGTGAAACGTCTAGTACATCAATAGAAAAGGGCAGTAACACCGAAGAGCACAAAAAGAAACCCGAAGAGCAGGAAGAGCCGAAATATGTAAAACCCGATCCAAGACCGCCTCCTTTGCTGTTTCTCCAACGTCAAATAAAAAAGAATGAGGATGCTCAATTCAACAAGTTTGATGAAATGTTGAAGAATATGCATACTACTATTCCATTCTACGAAGCGTTGAAGAAGATGCCTTCATACGCTAAGTTCTTCAAAGCATGCTTGCAAACAAATGAGACGTGGAGATGGAAACCGTCATGGTGACTAACTCGATGCTGCAGCCAAACCTACCCAAGAAGATGCCCCATCCAGATATATTCGTGATCCCTTGTAAAATAGGTGCCTATGAAATTAACAATGCACTAATTGATGTCGGAGCAAGCGTGAGCGTGCTACAATTGCTGTTATACAAAAAACTGGATCTTAGGGACATATTGGATCTTAATACTACACGAATGGCGCTCACCATGGCTTATCGAAGTGTTAGTATACCCGAGGGCATGCTGGAAGACGTGCCATTACAAGTTGGGAAGTTCTTCGTCCTGGTCGATTTCGTCGTCTTGGATATGGAGGAGGACAAGAAAATCCCAATTATTCTTGGTAGGCCGTTTCTCAATACGGCAAAGATGATCATACATTGTGATGAAGGTAGACTCACACTTAAATTCGGAGATGAAGAAGTGGAGTTCAATCTGAACGACCCACTCAAGCAGCCTTGTATGATGGATTCGGTATTCCACATCGACATCCTAGAGGAACTAGCTGACGAGGTCTTTGAAGAGTTCAAGAATATGGATTCCTTTGAGATGGCTCTTTTAGAAGCTGAAAAACAAGTATATAAAGACCCAACTGACGCAACACACTATACTAAGCTGCTGGATGAAGAAAAGACGAAGGAGATCCCGAACACTAAGCTAGACGCACTCCGAGCAGATTTCTGTGCGATCCGAGCACAACAGGTCGTACCCCAAGCTAAAGGTGGAATTTCGGACAATCCTTATCAAGAGGAGTACTCATCTCACAAACACATAAGCACAGCTTGATTAGACATCAACTCGATTCAAGAAAACGTCCTAAATCAGTGCGCAAACCTCCGCGCATCCAAGGCAGATTCCAGCGCGTATCAAGTAGCATGTTGTGTGAGTTCAACCACTCCCGAGACGCCTAACAGCCACGCCAAACGTCCAGCACTTTATTGTGGCATTGATAAGGCACCCAAGGTGAATATTGAGCCTTTACCACAAGGGCTCACACACCAACAAAATCTAGAGATGTTACAGGAAACAAGAGACGAACGCCTATTCGGTTTCATGGACTGCATAACTGGACTTATGGATAGCTCAAAAAATTCTTTGGACAGCATGATCTAGCCCTAAACATAGGGAACAAAACGTTCGAGCTTAGGGAGGACATGATTGATCATGCAAGGAACCCAACTGATCTGCGTGGCATACCCAATCGAGCACACTATGCACGCGAGACACTACATACACGACAACGTCGAGGATGTCCACCTGATGAATAACATCTTGGTCAGGCTCGTGACCTTAAACAAGTGCTTCTCGGGAGGCAACCCAAGCCGTATATCCTTTTATTTATTTCATTTTAATTCTTTTTAGAATTCAACTCTTATTTTTTTTCACAAGCATGCTCCTTACCAACAACCTCGATGTATCGTACTGTCTCTTTCGGATTGTGTGACTTTTGTTACAGTTTTTCCACTTCGACATCACCCACAACATAAGGAAAGACGTGTACACGCAGCTGCATCAACTCGGGACAGCAGGCACGCATCAGGTGCACATGTCCCTATCTATCATATTTTTCTCCGAGTTTTTGCATGTTAGTCCTTCTCTTAGGTTTTGAACACCGGGACGGTGTTCTGTTCAAGTCTATGAGGGTACTCTTCGAATGTTATAATTGTGATTAGAATTTAGATGTTGAGTTCTTCTTTTATTTTGCTTTTATGTTAGTTTTGTTAGGACTAGACGAACGGATATCTAGTACAAAAAATTTCGAACTTTAGTCACCTCTGTGCAACTTTGTCGAATCGGGAACAAAAGTCTAGGTTTTCTGAAACATACCTTTAGATATTGATTACTTAGTGGTCGTACATGAATCCATAGCCTATAGTTGTATTCCTCCCCTTAGGCTTCAATCCCATGCACTTATATCTCCGAGCATATCTTTCATTCTTTGTTTTGTTTCGATCATTATATTTTCACGCACTTACACTTCGCTCTCAATAGACTAAGTTCTTTAACTTTTTCAGCCATGAATTGAGATGAGTGCATCAATATTGATGGTTCGGGTCTAAGTGGTGGGTCGAGGCGGTTTTTCTACATCCTAAGGGTTAGAGTCGATGCACATTCACAATAGTTTAATCAAATGAAAAAAAAATCAGCAATGACACAACCTCTTCATTCCGCTAAGGTTACAAGACCTTATGAGTGTGCCAATTGGCAACCTGGGTCTAAGTAGAAGGTTGTTCTCTTCAACTCCTACGTCCTAGAAACCGAGTGCGAATTTAAAAAAAAGTGTGGAAACCGAAAAGAAGAAAAAGAGAATTGAAAAAGAAAAATAATTGTTTTCAAGAATGGTATCGAACTGTTTGCGTATTAGAATAGGTATGGAGATCGCTTGGATGTTGTCTAGGGGTTCATGAAACGAACTTAGGATATGTGTAAGATTACACGGTTAGTGGCTTTCGGTAGATAGGGGTCTAAATTCGGTGCGCTTAGATCTATGTTCGTGTGACGCGTTGTTGCGTAGGGTGGCTGACTTTTCGAATTGATTGTGCTAGTTTCTGATTGTTGTCTAAGTCATCTTATACTTAGTTCTAGTCTTGCTCGAGGACAAGCAAAGGTTCAAGTATAGAGGAGAGTTTGATAACGTCTATTTTTTTTATAGTATTTTAGTCTCTGTTTATTGTTAGTTTCATCATTCATTTGAACTTTACCAAGCATTAGAGCATCATTTAGTCCTCTTTTAGCGTTTTCTCGTGTTATTGCAGGAAATGAAATATCAGGATACAAACACGACTAAATGAAGCAAAACTAAGCAAAACCACTCTCCTATCAGCTATGCACGCTCAACATCCAAGGAATCATAAACCGGAGAAAAGAAATGGAAGCAATGGCTGCTTACAAAAAATGGAAACAATGGCCGCTTACAAAAATGGAAACTTTCGGTGGCTGGAACAAAAATGGATAATTTCGGTTGCTAGAACAAAAGTAAGAAGAGCACGGTTGAAACATGAAAAGGAAACATGGTTTACATAAAACAGAAGTAAGTTTCTGGAACAAAATGTAAACTTCCAACCGCCTACACAAAAATGGAAATATTGCCGCCTACACGAGAATTGGATGCAACCGTCAAAGATAGAAAATGAAAATGCAAGAACAAGAAATAAGGCAGAAAAGAAAAGAGGAGAAGGAGGAAAAAATAAAAGGAAATCGTTGCTGCACAAGAGGAAAAGGAAATACAAGCTGCTGAAGAAAATAGAAACCGAGAAAACGGAAACTAGCCAAAGAGGAAATTTAGCAAAACAAGAAAAGGAACGTGATGGCTGCTTAAACCAAAAGGAAATATGGTTAGAGAAGAAGAATGGGAGCTACATGGCTGGAAAATAAAGAGGAAACGTTGATAATTACACAAGAACGGAAAAACAAGAGATGGAAAAACTCGGAAAAGGAAAACTGCAGTTGCTGTAAGAAAGAGGAAATATCAGCCTCTGGAGAGCAAGGAAAGAGGACGAACAAAGAGAAAAGAATAGAGGAAAGGAAAGAGGAGAAAGATGGCGAAAAGGAGAGAGCTTCAACAGTCCAATTCATACAGAAAATTAGAGAGAAAAACATGAGCACACATAGAGAGAATAGAGGGAGAGCAGAACGCGTACAAGGGCAAGGACGGGGCGACGAAGCCGGAGGGTGGAGGAGCTGTTGAAGATGTCGGTAATAGAATAGGGAAGGATCTCATTCTTTATCCATGTCGAATATAGTTATCTCTCATGTTTCATTTTCTAAGTTCATGTCCGAGTAGGTCCATAGCCACGGGTTAGACAGCTTTGCCGATATGTAAAGAAGTTTTGTTCTTAATGCTTGGTTATAATATTTGTTCGTTTCGGATTGATTGGTTGTTCGTAATGCTTATATTCTTGGTGGTAGTTTGAATGAATGTTTGTAAAAATCTACTTGCATTGGGAGATGAATTGGATTTTGGAACGTCGCCATGATATGAAGTCTCAATTGATTTAGAACCTTTGCCGGTCGGTTAATTGAACTTAGGAATTAGGATAGCGATCTTTATGCATCTAGAATGTGAGATTACAATTGGGAGATTGGTAGTACGCTTGCTAGATAGTGGGTTTAGGCATCAAGATAGTCATGCTCTAGGAAAGAGCTTGAATTCTCTGAATGCGTAACGGTATCTATAACCATGATCTTGTTAGAAGTTTGTTGTATCATCGTGCATCTCTCGAAACCTGTGGTGTTTAGTTCATTGAGTTTAATCCAATAGTTAGTAAGTTAGTTTATCTTTATTCGTATTCTAATCACTTATTAATTTTACACATTCTATTCATTAGTTTACCAGCTTTAGAGTTGCATCGATTCCTCGTGTTCAACCCTGGTACTATACAATTGTGGAAGCGTTAGTTTAGGTAAATATTATTTCAGATTAACCACATCAACCATATTCATTCGTAGCAAGTTTGATTCATTTATTTGAGTTTAGTTTGTGTTTTTGTCCCTGCGGGATCGACACCTAGAGTACTACACACGTGCCATGCACTTGCGAGTAGTTTAGGTTAGTTTATTTAACTTGAAAAGCATCATTAAGGTGGGTGGGTGTGTGTGCGCGCGTGTGTGGTATAAAAAGTAAATTAACCTAAGTGACTGTTTATGTATAAATTGGGACGATGCTATTAGATTCTAGTATTGTTTCATATATGTGAACTAGTTAAGGATTTTAGAAATATCATTTTTACTTGTTCGGGTAATTCAATCATCTTAAAGGGATTTACCTACTCTCGCAATTCGAATGCGGATCTACCTACTCTTGTAGTGCAAACCCTATTTGAGTGTACAGATTACTAATATCTCCGCCTAATGACCTATACACCGAATGCCATTAATAAATCTATATGCTCTGGAATTGCGGAATCCTATCAATGTCTAGACCATTGCGCAATGAGCTACATACTAAACACATTATCACATGATATCCTCACTCCTAGAGAGATTAACCACCAATCGAGTATGATTACTCATGTCTATCTATTGCATTAGATCTAGCCTAATTCGACGTATCCATCTAAACTAGGCCAACTGACAATCAATAGATGAGATTCATTCATAAATTGAAAGAATAAAGCATGCATCGCGAAGTTAAGAACAATTATTTAGATTTAAGTTCATAAGACTTGCATACACACTACCCTAATATACAGCGAGGATCAAACCTATAGATCATCATCTTTAAGCCAAATTAAAAATATTAAATGAGTAAGAAAATGGTTAGGAATGCTCAGTCAATATATCTCAATCTGTTGTAGTAATGACCCCGCCTTCATTCCATTACTAGCCATCTAGCTCTTTGATGCGATTCGAGTAGCTTCTTCATTCTTTGGGCACGATCCTAAAGTGTTTCTCATTTTTTGAGTTGCTATAAAGCTATTTATCTAATCCAAATCCGTCTTTCTTCTAAACAAACCGTTCTCCTTTTTTATAGAAGCACCCTCCTTCTTAAACAATTCAAAATTTGCATTTTTAGTGGATTCGATCAACCGTTCGCCCGAGCAGACCCATACTTGGGCGAGCAGTACGTTGTTATGCTTCTTCTGTGGAAATAGGAACCATTTTGACTCATTCAGCTGGGTTGCTAAGTTTAGCAAAAGACTGCTTGGGTCAAGCATTTCCTCTAGACCAAAAATACACCTCTCGAGTGATGAACGCTTAGCCGAGTTGAATTTTTCTTGGGTCGAGAAAATCCTCTAGATGGATTTTAAAGTTTCCCAGCGTCTGAGTGAACGACCACTCTATCTAAGCAAATTCTCTGGAATATTTTGAGAAGTGAAATTTATTACGCTCGATCGAGCACATAAAGCTCTCAGACCGAACGTTTTGATTGTTTCATGCTTTAACACTCGTTTTTGTGTTGAGAGTTGTCATGTTTCTCCTAGGTTTGCTCTTTAATCTCTATTACCTGCAAGATAAAAAATTGAAAAAAAGCGTAAAAAGAAACTTAAAACATGCAAAACGATAGAAAATATATGGCAAATCATAGAGAAAAATAACTGTGATCAGTTAGATAAGTGGATTCTTCAGTATAGTGAGATGTCTCAAGTATCTGCTCTCTATGCCGACACTATACATAATGTCTTGCGTCGTACATGTGAGATATCGTAGTATCGCAACCAAACTACAATATTCACTCGCATTTACTTGATCTCCTTCATAAAACCTGTAGAGTTTTGTACCAAGCTCCATTGGTATTACTATTGTCTTGCATTATTCCATCTTTATTTTCTTCAAATTTCATTGGCGTATGCTTCTTGTGATATAAAAACTCAAAAACTCTTCCATATGATCTCAAGATCAAGAAATCACTTCATCAATCCCAAGTCTATCATTTCGAACTCACACACCATAACGTGTTTAAACCCATTTACCATCTCGTTGTTACTACCCATGAAAATAAATGATAAACATAAAAAGCAAGTATATGTAGTCCACACACTTCTTTCTTCATATATAATGCATGTTTATAGGGGCATTATACAATTTTTTTTCTTGAAGTAAGGGTCGACCCAATGTTTTACGCGCAAGATGCTTGCTTTAATTCTTAGAGATCCTTCTATAGTTTCAACACTTTGTTCTCCTTTTCAAGTTTCATGTGAAAAGGTTGTTGTCTCCAAAGACTTCCTTTTCAGGGACTCCATTCAAAATGAAAATTTCACGTCCATTTGATATATTAGCATTAGAGAGATAAGAGAAGTCGATTTGTCTCTATTCTTGCAACCAGAGTGAACACTTTGTCATAATCAATACATGCTTTTTATTTATATGCTTTTCTACTAGTCTTTCCTTGTACCTCTCAGTCTTTTGTTTATCATTTTTTTCTTTGTATACTTCCATTTGACACCAATGGGTATGTGTCCTTTTGGAAACTCCACAAAATCCTAAGTTTCATTCTTTGTTGCTTTCATTTCTTCATCAATGATAGCTTTCCATGTATTGTCTCTGATGACCTCTTCAAAGGTAATAGTCTCCAAGTATTTATAATAAAAATACCACATGCACATACTTGATTGTCTCATATAGATCTTGTAAGCTCTGCATCCTCGGTTGAATCGGCTCATATTCATCCTTGTTTACATGAGAACTCATGAGAGTTAGTGTTGGTAAAATACTCAATGGATCTCCTTGTGTTGCCTCCTTTTGATTTTTTTTCAATCCCACATGTTTTCTTTATTCATTTGTACATTTCAACTCACAAACACCTTTTTGTTAATTGCGGCAAAGAACTTGAACAATTTTTCATTCTCGTCATTTTCAGTGAATATATACTTCTCACTTCTCATTAAGCTTCATTTTTATTTGGTCTTGCACATATACATAGGCTACACTCTAAAACACTTTAAGGTGTCATACCGTTTATTTATAACCACTTCAAGCTTCTTGTTGTGTTTGGTTCTTCACCATCGGTTGAATTGTATCAAGGATCGTCCATTTTTTCCTTACATAATACATTTTGTTTAGGTGAGCAAGGTGATGTAAAGAATAATTGATACCTTAATCTTCACAAAAAAAATGAAAATAGTCGACATGCACTCTTCGTCTCTGTACGAGCATAAAACCTTGATGTAAATAGTGTTTGTCTTCTCCACTATCGCTATGAATTTCTGGAATGTATGAAATTCTTTTGAATTCTTCTTCCAAAAATAAACCCATGTCTTTTTTATATAGTCATCAATGAAAGTAATAAAGTATCTCATTTCACTGAAAGATATATGAGTGAATTGTTCATATATGTTGGTATGTATCAATTTGAGTGGTCTCGTTCCATATATAATATTCCGTTTCTTTTGAGAATTTATCCTTACCTTCTTGGCAAGAACACAACCTTCACAAAATATATTGATGTAATCTTTGTTTGGTAAATCATGAACTAAGTTTCTTTGCTAACTCTGTTGCCCGCCATAATGCAAGTTTCTGAACCGTATCCTCAACGTTGACTTGTAAACACTTATATTGCACATTCTTCAATTTAATATTGAACATTTAATTCTTCTCCATCTCCACGTGTGAGAGAGCTCAATCATTTTTGTCTCTCAAGTGTAACATCAGGTCCTTAATGTAACGAAAAATCATTTTTCTTTCATTGTCATCTCGGAGTAGCAATCCTTTGCATAATACCCATACTTGCCGCATTTATAACATTCGACATTTGGACGTTTTAACTGATCACATCTTCTTCGATCGTGGCCTCATCCATGATAAGTTTATTTGCGTGCCTCTTCTTTATCTTCATTTTTATTTCCACGACCACACACTCCATCACAACCATCACCCCGTCCTCTAGGACCATGTCCTTTTCCTTAGTTATGTCGTGCAAAAATTGCTTATCCTCCTTTATTTTTATTTTTTTCTTGTAATGCCTCCTCCAAGACATCATGTTTCTTTCCTTTTTCTATTATTTTTTGTGCTTCTAGAAAACCCACGAGATCATCGAAAATTATCTCTTCCAAATTCCTGGACTTCTTGACTGCATTTTCAAAATCATCGCTTATTGACCAAAGAATCTTCTCCACAGCTCTCGCATTTGTGAGAGTTTCTCCATTGTGTTTGAGTTGATTCACCACCGTTAGCACACGACTAACGTAGCGGATACTTATTTTTAGTCTTTCATCATCATGGCCTTAAACTCACCATGTAGATTTTGAAGACACAATTGTTTAACTCGATCAACACCCTTGAACACTTTTTTTTTTCAAAGTGTCCCATTCTTTCTTCGAATGTGTTCCACTAACAATCTTCTCAAATATTACCTCATCTATTGATTGGAATAAAACATAGAAAGCGATAGTATCCTTCATTCACATTTCTTTAAGTGCTTTCAGTGATTTGTTGTGGCACCGGTAATTTCTATCACATAACCATTTTGAACTACTTTCCACGCATCATGTGCACTAAGAAGAGCACACATTTGAATGCTATAATTTTTGTAGTTTCTTGGTTATTATCGGTATTGGTAATTGCCAAACTAATGAGCTCTTATGGTTCGACATTGCTCTGATGGAAGATTTGAAGAATGGATTAATGAATTGATTCATGTTGAAAGTCATGACCAAGTAGCATAGTTGTTTGAAAAATTTAAGAGGATGATGTGTATGAAGGATCAAAAGGGTTTAAGTTTAAAGTATGAATTTTTAACGAGAATTTGGATGGTCAACAAACTCAAATTGCTTGATTCTAATGGCTAAAATAGTCAGATTCTAATGGTTTTTGGTTATTTTTATCTTAATCATTATGCCAATTGATTCCGATATCTATATCATCAGGGAACAAAACAAATTGAATGCATATCACTAGGGGTGGTCATTACGAGTTATCCAAATAAAACTGAACTGAAAAATCCAATTCATATTTAATATGGATTACCTGTAAAAATCGATCTAAATTCAATACAGATTATCCATTGAAGCTGGGTCATATTTAATATGGGTTATATGTAGAATCCGTTCAGGTAAAAGATTCGAAACTCATTTGGATTCGGTTCAATTCGGGTTTGGGAGAACATGAGAAAATCCCGACAACATGAATTAGTTATTTTGTAATTTTTTGTTAAACTTTATGTTATGGTTTTTCAATTTTTAAAGTTAGAACTCAATTTAACTGAAATATCCAAATTACCTAAATAATCTGATGAGGGGTAGTTGTTAGAGTTTGGGGGTTTTTGGTCCCATCACCTTAGAATCCAAACAACTTGAACCAAAGTTCGAGAAACTCGGATAAAAAATATTTTGGTCTAATTACGGTCCAAAAAACCCGAACAACTCGAATTGAATAGAAATATGAAGAATCCATATTGAAACTTGAAATATCCACAACTACATGGTGATACGTTGGGTTCAAAATGCCTGATAAGTTTTGTATAACTAGGAGTATCAATGCTACAGAGCCGATGCACAATCCCAAATTCCTCAAGTTCTACAAGCACCACTATGATATTGAGTCCGTGATGCAGCTCATTCCAGCAAAATTAGGTTATTACAATGGGATGTCTATCCATTCACATACTAGCCTTATTGATTTTTTTCCAAACTGTATTGTGGAACTCAATCTGCGGTACAACAATCTTGAGAGCATTTGGGATGCAAAGTTCTTTCACCATTTTCTTTTATGTCTCCTTTATTATGTTTAAGACCTCTTAGAGCTAAGCATGTTAGATGTGACTGGATCCAGGAATCTGTGAAACTTCTAGATCTTCAAAGGCTTTGTAACTCGAGAAGTTGATAACGGAAGGTTGTTGTGGCTGGAACGAATTAGAGAGTCCATTGCTTATTTATTTATCAACTCCCTTAGAGATTCCATCGCTTATTTATTTATCAACTCTTATAGGATTAGAGATCTTTTATCAAGTTGAAGGGATTGATTATAGTGATATTTTTGCTCCTATTGTGTACATGATCATTGTATATCTCTTTCTAGTCGTCTCTTCTACGATAAATTGGAAATTTCATCGAATGGATGTTAATAATATTTTTTGCATGGTGACCTCATAAAATAAGTTAACATGAAGTTTTCGTCTGGCTTTGATGCTAATTCTTCTGGTTATGTTTGAAAAATGTTTGTACGTATTGAAGAAATCACATTGTTGTTGGTTTGCCAAACTTGACTCATCTCTACGAAATTATGGATTTCATCAATTCTATGCCAACTACTCATTATTTAGTTTTCGACTAGATCACGTACACCTTCATGTTTTAATGTATGTTGACAATCTTATTCTCGTAGACAATTTAAGGAGTATCTATTTAAAAATTAAGGAGTATCTATGTTCATGCTTTCATATAAAATATCTTAGTTTTTTTAAAATGTTTCATTGGAATCGAGGATGCTTGTAGTCCTTATGGTATATATATATTTACCAATGGAAATATGCTCTTGATATTATTTTTGGGGTTGGTCTACTTGCACTACCAACCAACGGGCATATGTTGAAACAATTAACGAGCATCCATTGACACTATCAACATGCCTTTGCTGATATCTTCTAAACTTTGCAAAGAATAACATCGTTGAATCGTTACTGGTCAAGGAATGATTGGTCACACTTACTTTTCCCTATGATTTGCCATATGTTTCTACATTGTTTTACATTATTTCAGTTCCTATTTATGCTTTGTTTTGGGTCATTTTGTGATTTTACAGATAGTGCAGACTAAGGAGTATATTTAAGAAAAATATGACAATTTTCTACAAGTTATGAGTATTAAAGACATATCATGTCAAAATGCTTAGTCCAAACACCTGAAGTACTCGGTCGAGTGTATTGAAGTTGATTTCTCAAAAGTTCCAAAGGATTCACCCAATCCGAGCGGTTGGTCACTTGGTTACTGTGAAGCAACAAAATTCACCCCCTGAATTTACTTGATCCGAGAGAGCTAGTTACTCGATATAGAGGTAACTCTTGTCCTCTAGAAATCATTCCACCCGAGGTATCTTGTGTTCGGTCGAACGATCCACCCGAGCTATCCTGTGTTCGGTCGAACGATCCACTCGAGCTATCCTCTGCTCTGACGAATTCACCCAAAAAATTGAAAGAAGACTCCTATTTTCAAAGTAGAGAAGCACGAAATTACCTATAGCTTGGCCTAATCAAATGCTTTCTCGGCCAAGTTGTTCACATAAATATTCAAAATTTGAATTGTTTAGAAAGGAGGGAGACTTCGCTTTTAAAAAGGGGGCGGTTTTCTGACAAATTAAAAGAGGATAAGGATGGATAAGAACGAGACAAAAATCATTAGAATAGATGAGAAATGTTAGAACACTTTAGGATCGTGCATAAAGAGCGAAAAAGCTATTCGAATCACATCAAAAGCTAAATGATCAGTAAGAACGAGATGAAGGCGAGGTTATGGTCGCAACAAATCGGGAGATCGACTAAACATTCCTATCACTACAAAAAAACATGCGTGTTCCATTGCGAATCGCTCATTGCAAATCAGGATCCGTTGCAATTCGCAACGGAGTGGCAACGGATATTATCCGTTGCAAAAGTGTAACGGAAGCGCCAACGGACGGAGCCGTTGAAAACTTGTAACGGACGCCTGTTGAAATATTTTGTAACGGATGCCTATTACATAATTGTAACGGACGCCCTTTGAGAAATGGTAACGGATGCCCGTTAACGGGCATTCGTTGGAAACTGGTAGGAAAGAGTAACGGACGTCCGTTACAAATTGGCGGGAAAGGGAAACGGACGTTCGTTACCATTTGGCGGGAAAATGGCGTCAAACGAATGCCCGTTAGAAATTGCAAGGGGCATTCGTTGGAATCGTGGTCGTGGTTAAAAAAAATAATAATCTTTTTTAAACTAATAAGTTTTTAATTAAAATATTAAATTTTTTTACAAAAAAAAAACATTAAACCTAAAACTAATCCTATTACATCTAATTTAGATCGGTTGGGTGAGCATCTCATTTTCATACTTATTTCTTGCACGATTTTAGAGATGTTTACGAAATAGATGCGATGTTTACGTATAATTTTGTATTCGTTTTACTCGTTTTCGTGTTTTCATGTTCTTACATATTTTAATGCGTATTCGGTTTATTTTGAACCTAAAGGATGTACACGAGACAAAGTACAAACATCGAGGATCATCACGGAAAAAAACGGGACGAGAATCGGCGAGGAACAAGCTCAACCGCGCGGGGCACAACCTTGCCCGCGCGGGGCATTAAGTTAGGCAACTGGTCCAGCAAATTGAGCACGAGTCGGGCAAGCCATCACCACACTCGAGGCTTCAGTCGCACGGGGCACACCTCAGCCCGAGCGGGGCACACCCCAGCCGGAGCGGGTACTCCCTAGCCCACGCGGGTAGGCTTTGTTTTCAGCACGAACACCGCGCGCCGCACCGGTGCAGGGCACACACTCAACCCGCGTGGGTCGCGTCCGTCACCTACAACACCAGTTAAGTTAATTTGTCTTAAAACGAAAAGGAACTTGTTTGTGACTTATACAAAAAGAAAAACAACTTCAAAGAAGAGGAATAAGAGATATTTTGCTCGAGAAAGTAATGGAAACGTTGCCCACCTTAATCAAGAATGGAAAACTCATGAAAAGGCAAAATCGGTGGCTGCTGCAACAAAAGGAAAAGAACTGAACGGCTAAAAGGAAAAAAGAGGAGTAAAGGAAAAAAAGAAGAAAGAAAAGGAAGAACCGGAGCTAGGGGTCGAAGGGAAGCTTGAGGGGAGAGTTAGTTTGGAGTTTTTGAATCGAGGAGAGAGAGTAGAGGGAGAATCGAAGAAGAAGAAGGCTTTTGCGAAGGAGACATTCAAGGAGCATTTGAGATCAATTCAAGACTTCGGTTTCGTTTGGTTTTCATGTTCTTTAGACTTTCTACTTCAATTTTGTTGTTTGCTTTTGAGCGCATGAGCGAGTAGTTTGTTTTGTTCTAGGAGAGGGGATTAGCCCATGGCTATCCCGGAACCACTTTGATTTATCTTTGAACGCAATTTCCCGATTTCGTTTATCTATTCTTTGTCTGAGAGCTTGAATGACTTGTATTTACGAAGGCCAAGTAGATGCATGTGTTAGGGGTTAGGAGAAGGACCGAAAGGAGAATTATAGTCCTAGAAGATCAGGTTTAGAACAACCGAGGTTAGGCCACGAAAGTAGGGTAGCAGCGGTTGAGGGTAAAACGGATGAATCACAGATCTTATGGGTTTAGTTCAAGGTGTCAGCCAAGAAAGTAGGGGATAACTTGACTAGATCCCGTGTCAATGCCTTGAGAGAGGGTAGATACCATATTAGGATCGTCTGCCTTAGATAACTTAATCGGGATTGCATAATAGATAGGTTAATTTTTAGGTTCGGTAGTCTTGTGGTGAAACCGGATTCCTGGAACGTTTGTCTCATTGTTAGGAACTCGTTTGTTTATTTGTTTTTAGTATTTCATTCTCAAATTCCATATTCGTTCGTTGCAAGTTTGATTCACAGTTTGAGTTTAGGTTGTGTTGCGTAGTCCCTGTGGGATCGACACCTAAAGTACTTCACACGTGTCGAGCACTTACGGGTAGTTTAGGTTAAATATTTGTATAACTTTGATACGAATCAAGTTTTTGGCGCCGTTGCTGGGGACTATTTGCAACACATCTTAGATTCGAGCCTAGAGTCATTCTTGTTTTGTTTTTGTTTTTGTTTTCTTTACTTTCGTTTTTTCTACCTAAATTGTTTTTATTTGTCCTTTGCAGAGCCGTGAGATTAATGAGAGATGGATATTTAGAACGACCATGGACATATGCAGCAATAGCAACTCGCACCTTAACTGCGAGACCCGCAGGCTCCTCCACCATGCCGCCTCAGAAATTACGTGGTGCCGAACATGAAAAACGTGCAAACAACCATAAGGATGCATGCTGTTGCTAGGGAACAGTTTGAAATTAAGCCAGCAATGATCAGCATGCTTTATCAGGAGCGATTCATGGGTGGAAATTACGAGGATCCCCATCAGCACCTCAGAGACTTCCTAGAGCTTTCCGGTACGTTCAAGATACAAGGAGTCTCGGAGGACGTGATCTTACTGCGTCTCTTCCCCTTCTCAATTGGGGGATGAGCGAAAACATGGATGCAATCGCTCCCCGCTGGTTCAATCACGACTTGAGACTAGCTCTGCACATTATTCCTCTCACGATTCTTTCCTCCGAGCAAGACGATTCAGATGTGGGGAGAAATCACGACGTTTAGATGTAGAGATGGAGAAACGTTCTTTGAAGCATGGGGCAGATTTAAGGATCTTCTACATATGTGTCCACACCATGGCCTCGAGCAATGGTATGTTATCCAAACTTTCTATAACGGAATTTCAGATGAACACCGAACAACTTTGGATAACGCTGCTAGAGGATCGTTTATGGATCTGAGTGTTGAGAAGGCATACGAGCTGATCGATAACCTCGCCATGAACCACACCATGTTGTCCACACCGAGAGGTATGCCTAATAGAACTCGAGGTTTATATGAGCTGAATCAGGGCAGAGCAACTGGCAATGCAGCGAACGCCATGTACTGCGTGAATTTTGGAGATACAGAACACGTGGCTTATCAATGCACGCTGCAAGAGAACGTGGAATACATGAATTATGCGCAGCAGCAAGGAAACACGCAATTCGGGAACACCTATAACCCGAATTGGAGGAACCACCCGAACTTGTCATACCGAACGACTCAACCGGTGAAGTATTCGGGATTTCAGCAACCACTGCAGCCGTACCAGTAAAATAACCAGCAATTTCAGCATGCTCAGAAAGTTCCGCTAGCTCCTCATCCTCCTCAAGCCCCTTTGTCAAACCTTGAGGCGGTAATGCTTGAATTTATCAAGGAGCAAAGGCAGCAACATTCTACTCAAACCAAATTCAATGCGGGTGTGGGGACAACGATCAACGAGCTCAAAAATCAGATGGAATCCTTGAGCAACCATGTGAAGAGTTTAGAGAACTCCGTAGCACAACAAGCTGCCTCATCCTCTGGGAATCCCGGACAGCTTCCCGGTAAACCCGAATTAAACCCGAGAGAGTACGTCAACGCTATTTCGTTGTGCAGAACTGATATGATCGAGCGCTCGGCCTCCAATGAGCAAGAGCAAGCTGCTGGTATGTCCATGAGAAAAGGCAAAGGTACTATTGAGATTATGGAAGGAGTTGAACCAGATTTAGACAAATCATATGTTGCTCATCCGGTGTACAAACCTCCTATACCATTTCCTCAATGGTTGGTGAGCAGTAAGAATGAAGAACGAGTGGGCAGATTCGTAGAGGGTCTCAAGAAGCTTGACATCAACATCCCATTCGTGGAAGCCCTCCAAATGATGCCTAATCATGCCAAACTCATCAAAGAGATTCTTTCCAAAGAGAGGCATATCGAAGAGAACGAGACGGTAGCACTCACAGAGGAATGCAACGCTATCCTTCAAGACAAGCTGCCACCAAAGTTGAAGGACCCCAGAAGCTTCTCCATTCCATGCACAATAGGTAACATTGACATTGAAAATGCCTTGTGTGATTTAGGGGCAAGCGTGAGCATCATGCCACACTAGGTTTTCAAGCGGATGGACTTCGAGAATCTCAAACCTACAAAGATGTGTCTACGCCTCGCGGATCATTCGGTGAGATACCCGATGGGAATTGTTGAAAATGTTCCCACCAAGGATGGTGCAATGATAGACGTACAACAAGAAAAAATTTCCTTACATGTCAGAGATGAGAAGATAGAGTTCAACTCGTCCAGCCCCATGAACGGACCCTCATTCAAGGAGTCTTGCTTTACAGTTGATTCGCTGGACGAGTTATCAAAAGACACGCATGATCAAGTAAGTGCTTCTGATCCTCTTGTACAATATTTAACACGAGTTTGCGATAATGCAGGATTTACGAACGAAGGAGCTGAGATGTACACGAAATTCATAAGTGCTATTGCAGCACTAGGAGATGCCCCATGTGACGAGATACCACACGAAACGCACGCTGGTTTCGCAGTGGAGAATACGTCCAAACTTGAGCCCGAGCCACCTCAGTCTTCTTTTCGGTATGAGTATGTTGAATGCGATAAAATATATCCTGCTGTTATGAATGCTAACTTGAGTGCAGATGAGATGAAAAAACAACCCACACGCGTAAAGAAGCGTAGGAGAGTCAGCTCTTCAATATGTATGCACGGAAATTATACGGAAGACAGCCACGAACCTTCCACCGAAACTCAAAGGAGGCTGCGCCGCACTTGCACGAGGTAATGGAAAAAGATATCACAAAACTTTTCGATGCAAATACCATTTATCCAACCTCGAATAGCGAACGAGTGAATCTCGTGCATGACGTGCCAAAGAAAGAAACAATGACTAAGGGATGGCGGGAAATATAGGAAAATGCTCTCTAGGGTGATTCCTAGGGTGATTTCCGGCGAGTTTTCCGGCGGCCGTTTCTAGGGTTCCGGCGAACTTTTCCGGCGAGATTTTTCTTTCTTCTTTTCCAGTAACATTTCACGGCAAGTTGTGGAGAAGTTCAAGGTTCGTCAAGGAGGCTAACTAGGGCTGGTTTTCGACCATTCCTAGGGCTCCTTGGGAGCTCATTGGAGCTTAGAAATCCGCCGGAATCCACTGATTCTTGGCCGGATTCTGGGTTCTTTTAAGGTTGCTGGCGACGACTGTGGTTCTTGGTAGACCTAGAAGTAGATTCTTGAAGCATAGTGTCGATTCTTGGGGCAGCACGATTCTGGGTGGTTTCAAGAATCTTGCACTTCGAAATCTGGGGTCTGCTGTTCGAAACCTTGGCTGTCTAGGGTCTGCTGTTCGAAACCTTGCACTTCGAAGGTCTGTGAATCTCTTGCAGGTTTGTTGCTCGGATTCTTGGAGCTCCAGTGTGTGGGTTTGTTGCTCGGATTTCAGGGTGCAGAAACAGTGTACGTTTTCGCTGGTTCTTGTTCGGCTGGTTCTGCCCGACTGGTTCTGCTCGACTGGTTCTTGTTTGGCTGGTTCTGGATTGCTGTTCGAGTTCGAGTTGCTTGAGGCCTCAAGACTGAT
>CM071863.1:39304206-39325130 GCA_036759665.1 Gynandropsis gynandra
ATCCTCTTCTAGAGCTCGGGCTCGGGTCACGGGACCGACATATTTTGACCTAATGGCATCTCGGGTCGCGCTGGAGGTGGTCGCGTCTCGGGCCACGGGATTGGCATCTCGAATCGCGGAATCGGCGTCTCGGGTCGCAGGAATGGCGTCTCGGGTCGCAGCCTCCGCGTCTCGGGTCGCAGGGATGGCGTCTCGGGTCGGCGGCGTCTCGGATCATATCACGTTTCTCCCGTGATGATCCTCGATGTTGATACTTTGTTTCGTGCACGTCTTTTAGCTCCGAAATGAACCAAATACGCATAGAAACCTGTAAGAACATGAAAACACGAAAACAAGTAAAACGGATACTGAATCATACATAAAGCGTCACATATATATCATAAACATCTCTAAAGTCGTAAAAAAAATACGTATGAAAACAAGATGATCAGGGGGCAGTTTCCTAACAAATAAAAAGAGGATAAGGATGGATAAGAACGAGACAAAAATCTTTAGAATAGATGAGAAATGTTAGAACAGTTTAGGATAGTGCATAAAGATCGAATAAGCTATTCGAATCACATCAAAAAGCTAAACGATCAGTAACAACGAGATGAAGGCGAGGTTATGGTCACAACAAATCGGGATATCGGCTGAAAATTCCTAACACTACAAAAAAACATGCGTTATCCAACGGACAAATCCGTTGAAAAACGCCTAAAATCCGTTGGAAAAGGCTCTTCCCCACGGACGACAACAGATCCGAGCCCGTTGGGAATCGCTCATTGAAAATAGGGATCCGTTGCAATGGATATTATCCGTAGCAAAAATGTAACGGAAGGGCCAACAGACGGAGCCGTTGAAAACTTGTAAGGAACGCCCATTGAAATATTTTGTAACAGATGCCCATTACAAAATTGCAATGGACGCCCGTTGAAAAATGGTAACGGATGTCCGTTAAAATGTTTTAACGGACGTCCGTTGCCATCCAGGCGAGAAAAATGAGTGGGAATTTGAAATTTCGAACGAGCCTCCGTTGAAAACTAGAGGGAATTATCTTTATCTTCAAGATTGATGAGTATTAAAACAGACTACAATGTGGCTGAAAATTGCATGCAACGGATGTCTGTTTCTGTTACGGGGGAAAATGGCGTCAAACGGATGTCCGTTAGAAATTACAACGGGCATTCGTTGGAATCGTGTTTAAAAAATAAAAAAATAAAAATAAAAAATAAAAATATTTTTTAAACTAATAAGTTTTTAATTAAAGTATTAAAATTGTTTACAAAAAAATCATTAAACCTAAAACTAATCCTATTACATCTCATTTAGATCGGCTGGACCGATATCATCTCCGCGATCACCACCACCTCTAGACGGCGTTGCATTCGAATCGAGACCCACTTACTGCGGAGTTGATCCTTTCAACTTGCCGGACATCAACTCAATGATGCTTTTCAACTGCTGTATTTGGGAGGTTTGTTGCGCCACATGGTCTCGAGTTTCTTGAAGTTGTGATTCGAGATCCTTGATCCGGCGTTGTTGCATGAAACTCTCTTTGACTACAGGAGGTACCGTCATTGTGTCCTCGACGATATCTTTTTGAAGCGCCCTGAGACCGTATAGACGCCCTTTATACGGTTTCACCGACTACAAGACAAAAAAATTAGTTAGATTTTTACAAAATATTTTATTAATAATCGGAAAACAAAAGAAAAAGTTATTACCTCTTAATAAATTTTGTCCTTTTGTAAAGGACTCAGCTCGTCGGGAATAGAATGCAAGCTTGGGATTGCTGTGTAATCTTCTCCGTCACAGCTCTCACGGTTCTCTCCAGTCGAGGATTGCCGATTTTAGGTTCGTCGACCTCTTCTGCAATGACCGGCTTCTTCTTGGTGTGGGTTTCCAACACCAGCTCATGAAGAGTCGGTTCTCTTCCTATTCGTTGCATCTGTAATATAAAATAAACTTAATTAGATGAATATTAAAAAAACAAAAAATTTAAGTAATATAAATTTTTCAACTTGTGTTTTCTCTTCGGAAATGATTTTGGTCTCGAAGTATGGCGATGCGGACCATCTCCGGGAACCTTCTCACCGTACCGACTTTTTTTGGCCTCCTCGCTCTTGGCCTTGAAGTCTGCGGACTCCCAATGCTGAAACATTTGATTGAAAACCTCTTTTGTTGCCCATGTCGGTTTGCGATTTTTTGTGTAGTAGTTGCGCTTCGCGTTGTTCATCATAAGGCGCATCCGAGCCTGCATGTCGCGCACCCATGCTGCGTAGATGCTTGTTTTATCCTTTCTCCGTCATGTGTATGCGCGCTGTAAAATAATTTATAAATTGTTAGTTTATAACATATATTTATAACTAATAATTTGAAATGAAATGTAATTTAAAACTTACGATAAAAGTGTGCCACCATCGCTGGCGCAGGACTTCTGGCGTAACTTTCAGTAATAATATAATTGGTCCTGTTAGGACCCTTGGATGATGTTGTTGTTGTTCATGTGTATGATCACATCATGCACGTCAAACCTGCAATATCAAATTAAAAAGTTAGATACTATTTATAACTTACAATAATATAAATGCAAATAATGATTTTTTACCATAACATCCCGGCAGAACGGTCGGGATCGATAATCGGAATGTTAGGATGCCCATCAAAATCATCGATCAAGGAATCAATATCTACCATATCATCTTTTTCATTGAATATCGCTTGTACTGACATCAAGACCGCTTTCAATGCGAAATTTTGCTACGTATTGACGTCATAAGCAAGAATTCCTTCGTTCCACAACTGTCATAATTCATGAATTAAGGGCTGCAAAAAGACATCGAAACATTTCTTTGGATGTTCTAGTCCTGGAATCAGTAACGTCAGAAACATTACGTCTCTTTTACAACACATCTCGGGAGGCAAATTTTACGGAGACAAAATCACCGGCCACAAAGAATATTGAGTTCCAGATTTTCCATATGGACTAAAACCATCCGTGCAAAGGCAAAGATAAACATTTCCCGTTTCATACACGAACTCGGGAAATATTTCATTGAAATCTTTCCAAGCGTTACCATCCGATGGATGTTGCATTATATCTTCGGTCGTTGAGTGTTCTGCGTGCCATCTCATTGCCGAAACGTTTTTTTTTCGAATAACCTTCTCAACCTGTTTGCTACAGGCATATAGAACATTTTCTTGTATAGTACATATTTACGTGAAGATGGATTTTTAGGCCGAAATCTGCTTGCACCGCAAAACTGGCATTCTAACAAGTCTTTATCATTTCCCCAAAACAACATGCAACTGTTTCTACAAACATCAATTTTCTCATGTGACATTCCCAAATCTTTTAACAATTATTTGTTTCGTAGTATGTCTCCGGAGCTTGATTGTTTTCCGATAAATATTCACGCATTGTTTTGCAAAATGATCCATGCAATTTTCAGCCACATTGTAGTCTGTTTTAATACTCATCAATCTTGAAGATAGAGATAAGCGAGACTGACCTTCGTGACAACCTTCATATATAGGCTATTTCGCCGAATCCAATAGGTTGAAGAATCGATGTGCATCGATGTTCGGCATCTCTTCATGCGTTTGTTCGTTAACAACTCCAGGAAAAGCATCTGATACCATTTCCACATATGGATTGGTCGTTGATGCTTCATAGATAACTTTTTCATGTCTTTCTACTTGTGCATCTTGCGCAATATCTCTAACACCGTAATTTTCGCCGTGAAAAAACCAAATTTCGTAATTTTTAACGAAATCCACCTTATAAAGATGTTTGCAAACAATTTCTTGACTTTAATATTTTATATTTTTGCATCTTTTGCATGGACATAACATTGTCCCGCATTCTTGACACAAAGGTTGCATCGATGCGAAACTCATGAATTGCTCCAATTCGTGTAAGAACTCTTGCGTAATCTCTTTGGTTATAAGATATCTTTTTCTATACATCCACTCTCTTGATCTATACATATCTCGATTTGAAGAAAACAACATTTTGTTGAAAATATGTTTGTTATTGATGGTTTGATGCAATCTTTGGTTTTGATCTAAATAGTGAAATTTCCAACAGACATCCGTTGGAAATTGCAACGGATGCCTGTTCCAAGTTCACGTGAATTTATTTCAACCGGTGAACCTCAAAAATAACAATTTCAACAGGCATCCATTGCCATTTGTAACGGGCATCCGTTGCCATTTGTAACGGGCATCCGTTACAAATTTCAACGGATGCCCGTTGAAAATTTTTTCCATGGATAATAACGGGCTTCCAACGGAAATGGCCAACGGAAGAAATCCGTTACCATTCCGTTAAAAATTCCGGCGGATTGCAAGGGATTGGGCAACAAACAATATCTGTTAAACCTCGTTGAAATTTGTAATGGATTCCAACGGATTTGTGCCCGTTGAAAGTGCTTAAAAATCCGTTACATTTCGTTATTTTTTGCATATTACAATATTTAAGGTTTAAGAATGATGATGTAATTGGAAGTGATTTCATGTCGAACTCATGCGGTGAGCAAAAATCAAACCTACATGAAATATGGGGTCAAAAATTAATTTCAAACTTTTATTTCCTTGGATTATTTTTCCTTAAGATCTCTCTCTCTCTCTCTCAATCACACTATTAACATAGAGTAACAATAAACAGAAAAGGAAAAACATTGGGGAATGGCTTCAACTCAGAGGCGAAGCGTCGAACTCGACTCGGATCCTCTCAGTCGGCTACCTACGCCGCCAAAATAAACATCTTTGTCTCCATTCTTGAATCCAAAACCACCCTCATAAACTGCCTCACCACCGGGAATACTTTCTCGGTTCACGGTGGCGAGACAATTTATGAAGGTGGTTTTGGATTCAACAATGGAGATAAAGATGCTTGTTATTGATGGTTTGATGCAATCTTTGGCTTTGGTATAAATAGTGAAATTTCCAACGGACATCTGTTGCCAATTGCAACAGATGCCCGTTGCAAGATCACGTGAATTTATTTTAGCCGGTGAACCTCTAAATCAACTATTTCAACGGGTATCTGTTGCCATTTGTAACGGGCATCCGTTGTAATTGCCAGCAGACGACCATTGAATGTTTTTCCAGCTTCTAACGGACTTCCAACAGAAAGGGCAACAGAATAAATCCGTTAAACATTGCGACGGATGGGGCAACGGATAATATCCATTAAACCTCCGTTGAAATTGATAACGGATTGGAACTGATTTGTATGTTGAAAGTATTCACAAATCTATTACAATTCATAGCCATTTCCTATCAACGGACGGATCCGTTGCACCGTCCGTTGGAAACAACGTGTTTTTTTTTGTAGTGTAAACCCTCTATTTACTTATTCATTATTGTAATTTAGCTTTCAAATATAAATATATAGGTTTGATCCTTGTTGTAGATTAGAGTATTGTGTGTGTGTGATACTTATTAACTTAAATAAAAAATAATTGTTTTTAACTTCACGATTTAATGCATGTTTTAATCTTTCAGTTTGTAATGGATCCCATAAAATGATTGTGAGTTGGTTTAGGTTAGATGAAGACATTGGATTGATCTCAGTCTAATACATTAGATACACATGATAAATAATATCTAATCGGTCTAGGAGTGAGGATATTGAGCGATAATGCAGAGAATATGTTGGTCATTGCGCAGTAGCAGTTTGCACTACAAGAGCGGGTAGGTTTATTAACTGCATTCGGTGTATATGTCATTAGACAGAGACGTCATTAATCTGTATACTAGAATAACATTTTAACTACGAGAGTAGATAGGTCCATGGGAGATGAATGAGTTCTCCGAAAAGTATAGAAAAGATATTTCTAAAATTTTTAGCTAGTTTGGATAGGTGAACAGTACTTGAGTCTAAAAGCACCGTGCTAACCATGTAAATAAATAATAGCTTAGTTTAATTTACGTATTTATATCTTAGATACACACCTCTTGTACATTATCATGCCCTTAATTTTCTTAGGTGACTAGATTAAATCCCATTTATTCCTTGTGTTCGACTATGATACTGCACATTGCGTGTCTTTGCTGAAGGTCTAGTCTAGGTATAATTGTAAAATATGATTAGGAATATATCACAACTAGACAAGTGCATCAATGATTACCTGACATCCATTGGAACATATGAAGAAAAGTATCAACGAGCATTCATTGAAATATTTGGGGACACATTTAAAAATCTATCAACAAATTCCTATTGAATAACGGGGAATTGTTTCTAAAACATTACAAAATTGAAAAGTAGTAAAAAATTATTAAATTAAAAAACAGTTTTTATTAAATTTTAAATTAAATAAAAATTTTATAAAATTTTAAAAAAATTAAACTTTACAATACAAAAACTCTAAATATTATCTAAACTACATCTGTCTTTCTCCCATCTCCTTTGTCATCTCAAGAGAGGGTCGCATCAAAATCAAAGGTTAGACCTTGTCATTTCGGCGTTGTGTCGTAAGCAGAAGGTGTAGGTGATGGCTTGTACGAATGGCCGATCATTACCTTGATAGTACTCTCCATATGATGGATCTTTGATATATAATACTAAGGTGTGGTATCAAGTTGCGCAATGAGTCGTTCTTGGGTGTACATATACTAAATAGTGTAGGTATCGTTGTGGCATCCTCTACAATATTTTGTAGAGAATTAATATTGATAAGGATAAGGCTCTGACTGACATACTGTTGAAATAAGGGCCGATAACCATAGCAAAAGATAAGAGGATGCAAATGTGTTTGGTGGCAAATGAACTTGCTAAGGCACCACAAGAGCATCACATAAAGGGATGCTTATGTGATGTTTCTACAAGTGGAAGAGGTTAAAAAATGAAGGAGAGTCAGAGGCGGTCGGCCGCAGCAACCAACCGCTTGCATGAGTGAATCCATTAGACAAGAGACCACCAAAGCGACCCGAGCAGAGGCATGCTTGGTCCGAGCAAATCCACTAGACCAATGAGCATGTACAATGATTGATCACTTGGTTTGAGCATTAAGGAACTCGATTGAGTATTGAAGAGCTTGACCGAGCATTATTTTTGCTCCCCCGAATGAATTTTAGTTTTGTAAAATTTAGGATTAAGACTTAAATGGCGCTCGACCAAGCAGCTACAACGCTCGATCGAACATTTTAACTTGATTAGTTAAGTTGTCTTATTTCAGTTTATTTTCATAATATTTGTCCCTATAAATAGAGGACCCTTTGTATGAAATTATTATCTAAGTTTTCATCAATAAAGTCGTCTTTGTTTCCTTACTAATCCTCGAGGTTTAAATACTAACTCTAAGTGAGATTCTGAGTTGTTTTTTGACTTATCAACACTAGATCACAAGTGTTTTGGAATCATTCGCGACGTTTGAGGTTCTCTAGTCAGGTTGTAGTCTAGTTTTGGGACATATTTTTTCGAGAAAACAATTTTTAGTTCAACTATGGGCTTGCAAGTTGATTTTATTCCAACTCCATCCTCCTAATAATAGAACGTCGATCTAGGATCATATCAAGTGGTATCAGACACTCGGTCTTGCGTTAGCCTATCCGGTTTATTTCTATCTTTTTATTTTTATTCTAGTTATTCTTTTCTTAGTTTGATTCACTTTAGCTTGTTTTAGTTTACTTTTTGTTTTACCAAATAAAGGAAAATACAAAAAAATTAGAGAAAGAAAAGGAAAAACACAAAATGGAAAAACACCGAAAAAAGAAAGGAAAAACACCAAAAGGGAAACTACAAAAAAAAAGTAAACTTAGAAAATGGAAAAAGCCAAAAAAATGAAATGGTCGAAAAGAGAATTAGTACTTAGTTTAGTAATATGAAGAGCCTTTAGTTAGAAAGAATAGTACCTTAGATTATGATGTTTCACTTAAGCGTCAATGTTAAACATTTATAACGACAAGATTTAGTTTGAACATCGGGAACTAAATAACTTTGGGTCTTTCTTGAGTTTTGAACTAAATTGTAGAGGAGAAATTGAAGAAAGAAAAATGAGAGTGAGAGAGAGAAGTTGCGCTAAAAAGAGTCCGAGAGATTACGAGATTTGTTCATCTTATTTTTCTTTTATCTTTTTGTGTTTCAACTTACAAATGTCTAGTTCATAAATCAATACGATGAACCCGCTTACGGTGAGGGAGCCACCTCCATACGGTTCCTAATGGATGAATTCCAACTTATGAGGCAATACTTCAACCAATGATTGGGTTGGATCGAGGAAGCAACCCATGGCATTCGCCCAAAGCAACCATGTAGGAGGTCACATGCAGCTGGAAATCCATGTCCTTTACCCATGGATGAAGACTAGTATGCCGTGGTGCTTGGATATGGTTATGACCGTCCTAGAAGGAACAATCAATGGGCAAGAGATCCATTTAATTAATGATATCAGTAGCATCAAGATGAGAATCTCTACGTTCGTCTAGAGGAGAGATCCCGAAGCTTATATGGAGTTGGAACAGAAGACCGATATGATTTTTGAATGCCATCGTTATTCTGAACTCAAGAAGGTGAAACTGGTGGCAACCAAGTTCAGAGATGATGCACTGGGATAGTGGGATCACCTCGCATACTCTCGAAGGCGTCTAGGATAGCATGTAGTAAAAACTTGGACGAGATGCGTACCATTATGCGATGTCGATTTGTATCGACGAGATGCATACCATTATGCGTACCATCACACATACTATAAAAAAACATTCCAACGGTATGATAATTTCTCTAACAATCAGCTTGAAGCTACCTTGTTTAACGAACCGAAAATAGGATACACGATGGAGCAAAAGGTGGAGACTTCATGATCCAAAGTAGCCGCTCCTACCTAAACACCTTTATGGAACCTTGATACTCACTGTTTCGAGTGTGAAGGTCGAGGACACTTTGCTCGAGACTGCCCGAATAAAATGGTTATGATCATATGGGTTGATGGAGGATACGATATGACATCCAAATATGAAAAACAGGTAAATCAAGGACATATACCTCATTCGGATGAAAAGTTTGAGAAGTATGAGGCTGTAAAGAGCGAGTTATTAGTAGTCCATCGAGCATTTTATATGCAAGCTAAAAAGGAAGCATTTTTACAAAAGGAAAACATCTTTTTACATGGGCTAGTGCAAAACAAAGTATGTAGTATCATAGTGGATGGAGACAGTTGTACGAACGTGGCTAGCACATCCCTTGTGTAAAAATTAGAATTTAACACCACAAAGCACCCCAAACCCTATAAGTAAATAGTGGTTGAATTAGAATGGTGAAACCAAGGTTCATCTTCATGTGAAGGTCAAGTTTAGCATTGGAAAGTATGAGGATGAAGTGTTATGTTATGTCGTCCCAATAAAAGTGGGTCGCCTCATGTTCGGGAGTTGGATAGTCGAGTGCAATATGATGCGTTCAACAACAAGTACTCTTTTGATTTCAAAGGATGACACATTCGCCTAGCTCCCCGCACACTCAAAGAGAGTATTCGAGGATCAAGTAAGGGTACTGAAGAGCAAGAAGAGGAAAATTCAAGTGAGTGACCATAAGGTAGTTCACAGAAATGGCAAGGTCTCGAGAGTTCTTAGCTATTTAATGCTAAGCAACCGTTGTAAAACATTTTACTAAATAAAGGAAAACATCTTATTCATCCGACATTTCCTACAAAAGCTGTAATACACCCTGTTCTGGCAATATTCCCACAGGGTCTTCAACTTGGTGTATGTCCGCTCCTTTAGGTATCTGTCCATGCTCCACTGTCATATTGCAGCTCATGCACCAGTTCCTTGTCCAGCTCCTAATCCCAGCTTGTCCCGGCATTTCCTTTTGTCTCCTTGTCCTGTGATCCCCGGTTCTTCATTCTGTTGCAAGTTCTTGGATGTTAAAGCTGCTCAATTGCTTCATTCTCCCTCTTGAGCTCCTTCAATATCACTGCAAGCTTCATCCTTAATTCTTCAAATCTTCTAGTCCCTAAGGACTTAGTCAAAATGTCCGCCAATTGATTTTCACCAGCAACATGAATCAACTTAATTGTGCCATCAGCCACAGCCTCCCTAACCACTTGATATTTGATTATGTGTTTAGGTCTCTTGTGATCAATATGATTTTTACCAATTGCTATTGCCGCAGTATTATCACAGAAAATGGTAACCTATTGGTTCATAGCAAAACCAAACTCTGTGAACAACCTTCTCAGTCAGATTGCATGGTTTGTAGCAGCAGAAAGGGTTGTATATTCAGCCTGTGCTGTTGATTGAGCAATGGTGCTCTGTTTTTGTGTCCCCCAAATAAAAACAGCACTACCAATGGTGAAACAATAGCCTGTGGTGCTCCTTGAATCACTCTTACTACCAGTCAGATCAGCATCAGCATATCCCACCAATTCTGTTTCCTTTTCACTTCTAAACATCAATCCAAATTCTAACGTTCCAGCAATGTACCTTAGTGCTCTTTTTGCCTCTTGTAAGTTCCTTTCCGTTGGATTTGAATTGCTCTATGACAAATATGATGCTGCAAATGCTAGATTAGGTCTTGTTGCTGTCAAATACAGCATTCCACCGATCATACTCCTGTATCTAGTTGGATCCCTCAGCTCAATTGCATTCTCAGCATTTTTTCCATAGGGTGATAATGGAGTACCCACCCTCTTGGAATTCAACATTCCAAACTTCTTAACCAACTGTTGTGCATACTTGGATTGGCTCAGAAAAACTCCCTCTTGACTGTAGTTCAACTCAAACCCCAAAAAGTATTTTAATTTGCCCAGATCACTCATTTCAAAGGCCCTGCTCAGATTCCCTTTGAAATCTAGTATCCAGGCCTCATTGTTCCCTGTAATGATCAAATCATTTACATATAAGTAGATGATCAACAACTTCTTCTCTTCCTCTCTCTCTTGCAGGTACATGGCAGCATCACAGTCACTTCTCTTGCAACCTTCAGCCAATCTTGTTGTACCAAGCTCTATGAGCTTGTTTCTGCTCCCTCAATTGTGTATCCTGGAGGCTGCTCTACATAGACTTCCTCAGTCAAGTCTCCATTCAAGAATGCAGACTTAACATCCATTTGGTGTAGCACCCACTTCTCCTGTGTTGCCAGTGCAATGAGAGACCTAATTGTGTCGTGTCTGGATACTAGAGCGAAGGGTTTTTCCATAATCCAATCCATAGGTTTGAGTAAAACCACGAGCCACTATTCTTGCTTTCAATTTCTAGAACTCCCTCTTCTCATCTGTCTTAATTTTGTAGACCCATTTTACACTTATCACTTTGTGATTCTTAGGTAGATCAGCTAACTCCCATGTTCCATTCTTGCTGATCATTTCTATTTCTGAATCCATGGCCTCTCTCCAGCCCTTCTCAGCCACTACCTCTTCAAATGTTATAGGCTCAGCAACTGCTATATAGCAACTCTCATGTACTTGATTTGTTTCTTCATCATTTGTTTCATGATCCTGATAAAGATCACTTAACCTCCTCATCCTATTAACCTTGATGAACTACCATTTCTGCCAGAAGCCTCTCCTCTATTGGTCTGAGTATCAGATAAACTGAATGGAATAGGTGAGAAGTGTGATGAATCCCCCCTACTCCCTCCAGCTTCCTGTCCATGTGGAGAAACTGTAGACTCCATTTTTTGATTCTGTGACACTCCTTCTAGTTGAGTGTTCATATTAGGATAATACTGGAAGTAACAACCGGTTTCTTTATTTTAGATTGTGTATCCCAGTTCCACCTTTTCTCCTCCTCAAATATGATGTCTCTAGCTACTTCCACCTTCCCATAACTGGTTTTATAAATCCTGTAACCCTTGCTCATACTGCTGTAGTTAACAAATATGGCTTTCTCAGGCCTGTCATCCAATTTTCTCCTTTATTGTTGTGGTACCAACACATGACACAGACATCCGAAAACTCTGAAATGACTCACAGATGGTTTGTGGCCACTCCAAGCCTCCAATGGAGTCTTGTCCTTCAAAGCTCGTGTTGGTATTCTATTCTGTATATACGCAGCAGTAAAGACTCCTTCTGCCCAAAACTTGTTGGGTAATCCTTTATCTTTCAACATACTTCTAGTCATCTCCATAAGGGACTCAATGAATTGTTTGGAGTTAAACTCCCTTCCTCGATCAGATCTCAGCTGCTTCAATTTCCTCTATCTGAATCTCAACCAAGGCCTTAAACTTCTTAAACATAGCAAATGTGTCAGACTTCAACTTCAGAAAATAAACCCACAACATATGTGAGTAATCATCAGTAAATGTAAGCACATATGCACTCCCATCCAAAGACAAAGTTTGCATGGTCCACAGAGGTCTGTGTTGACTAAATCCAACATTCCTTCAGCCTTAGCTTCTGATACTTTAGGAAACTTCTCCCTGCATTGTTTTCCTTGCATATAGGCCTCACAAATCTCTTTAGTTACCTTAAATCTCGGTAACCCCTTCACCATATCTTGGTCTTGCATTTTCTGTATGTTGTGTAGGCCAGCATGGCCTATCCTTTTGTGCCACATCTTTGTGAGACCAGTTTCACCAGCAACTCTAGCTTCTCCTGATGCTACCTTCCATTTCAAAGGGTATGCCTTTCTCACCATAGGCACTTCTGCAATTCTTTCACCATCCTTTCCTCTTATCTCACACTTATTCTCTGTAAACACAACTATGTATCCATGCTTGACCATTTGTGGAACACTGAGTAGGTTTTTATCAATACCAGGGACCAAAAAAACATCTCTGATTGTTTTTCTTCCCTTCTTGATCATTACATCTATGTTGCCATTTCCAGCAGTAACCAAAGTAGCTCCATTCCCAACCTTGATAGGCACGTTTTAAGATCTGTCAAGGCTGGTAAAGAACCCCTCTTCCTTGGTCATATGATTCGTCGCCCCATTGTCTATCAGCCAGACATCATCTTCAAAGGTTTGATGGACAATGTGGGCTGCTGTAAATAAGGAATTTTTATCCTCTTCTTCTCTGATGGTTTGTGCCTGATTTGAGGCACCTTTCTTGCTTTTACAATCTTTTGAAAAATGGCCCACCTTGCCACAATTATAGCATTCTTTGTTCGTCTTATATTGCTTGTAACCATCTGGTTTATCTTGCCCTTTGTTCCTGAAGTAACACTGTGATTCCACATGATTATCTTTCCTGCAAATCTCACAAAATTTCTTGTATTTGGGTTTGAAATCTGATTCCCCAAATGTCTCCATACTTGAATTTCCCTTCTGAACATGTTTCCAGTTTTTTGCTTTGACTTGGAAAGCACCTTCCAGTCCTCCATTTCTTTCATCCAACCTAAACTCCTAAGATTGCAAGGCAATGACAAGCTCTCCTACTGTCACCATAGAGAGGTCTTTAGTTTGCTCTATGACTCCCACATAGGGATCAAAATGTTCCTGTAGTGAGCACATCATCTTGGATACAAGGGCATCTTCCTTAATATCATTACCAAACGCTTTCATTTCATTACTCAATTCTGTAATTTTGTTGGCAAACTCCTTGATGGTCTCCTTCTCCCCTTTTTTGAGAGTGTAATAGTTAGCTCTCAGTCTCTGCAATTTTATCATTACAGCCTTCGGATCACCCTGAAACCTTTCCTTCAATAAGTCCCAGGCAGCCTTTGAGGTATCACACACAACCAGATGTGCTGCAAAAATCTCTTCTGTCACTACACTGTAAAGGAGTTGAAGGGCAGTTTGGTCCTTCTCATCAATGGCTTCCCAAGACAGCATTTCTTTCTTCTGTTCCTCAGAAGGTTCTTCACTCAACTCAGACATATTGGGCATGCCCTCAGTCACAACTTTCTAAAGCCCCTTTGATCTTAAGGTGGCCTTGATTTTAATAACTCGCAGACTGTAATTTCTACCATCAAACACAGGTATAGGGAGCTAGTTCTGCATATTCTCCTTCTAACCAGCAACGATTATAGAATGATGTATGGGTTTAGAAATAATACCTCGGTTGTTTCTTATCTCAGTATGTATTCCTCGTGCTCAGTCTTTGTGCTTCAGCTTGTGCTTGGTTTTGTGCCTTCGTGCTACCTTACGGCCTTGAGAATCAATAAGGCTCTGATATCACTGTTGTAGAATTAGGACACTAAGCAGTGATCAGAGTGCATGAATTGGCCCTAAACATCATCATCCTTTCTTAACTTGTGCAAACGGAAAAATAAAACACTCAAGAACCTTACAGATTTCAGCAGTGCAAGAGTTTGAAGTTTGAATAAGAAAGAGGAAAAGTATGAAGAACAAGAGATGAAAATTTTCTGAAAAGTTCACTTGTATTAACCTTCATTACAAAAGTCCATATAGATGTAAACGTCGTTGTTAGCTTTTTAATGTTAAGCAACCATTGTAAAACATCTTACTAAATAAAGGAAAACATTTTATTTCCGACATTTCTTACAAAAACTGTAATACACCCTGTTCTGGCAATATTCCCACAGGGTCTTCAACTTGGTGTATGTCCGCTCCTTCAGGTCTCTGACCAAGCTCCACTGTCATATTGCGGCTCCTACACCAGTTCCTTGTCCAGCTCCTCATCCCAGCTTGTCTCGGCATTTCCCTTTGTGTCCTTGTCCAGTGATCCTCGGTTCTTCATTCTGTTGCAGGTCTTTGGATGTTGAAGCTGCTCAATTGCTTCAGCATAGAATGCGCAAGGAACAATCATCTGAGCTAGACTAAATAACTTTAGAGTCTATTCATTTGCATTGTCATTGAAGAATTTTCAAATGCATTGATAATACGTCAAAACATCTTAAATCAATGTGTAACTCTGTTGCAGGTAGATGAAGTTGACCATGACCGTCTAGTCGAGGAGTACCATGTTCAGCTGAACGAATTCTTTATTCCAAGTCCTATAAGAGGGACATTGACCGCTATTATCGTGCATCAATTAGTTGTCTAGAATTCCATCTAAGTAAACCACAAGTCCTATGGTGTCATCACATTGAGTGAAGTTCTACAACCAACTTAATGCAGGATTTGGGGCATTTGCATCATGGAACAAGTTCAATTTTACTTTGAGTTATTATAAGTTTCCATCTTTTTATCACCTTCCTAATAAAAAAGAATTTCAATTTACGTTCATAACATTTGGTATTAGAGTCATGCACGTGATGAAGTGTTTAGCTTGGTTTGTTGTTTGATTCCTTTGAATTTGAGCTTTTGACATATGTTCTAGCTCAAAGAAGAAAACACTTGTGAATTGAGAGAAAATTCAGCAAAACACACTTACAGTTGTAAGGACTTTGCATCTATTTTTTTCTCGACCCTTTCTAAATTTTCTAACAATTTGTATTTTGCAGCATTTTTTTCTATGCCAAATTCAAGAAGCCATCATGATGAACCACCGCACAGCAAAGAAACAACTATGTTGCAATGTAGATGTATCTGATGATGGTGGAATTTTGCAGGATGATATGAGATGAGCTTACAATCGTAAATCAACGTTTTGACTGGGTGGAAGGCACTCAAGTTTTTCAAGAACAACTGAGGAGGACGATTGACCACCAAGATCTAATCAATAAGCACGAAACTATATTGATGATGACATTAGAAACATAAAAAAGGATATTTGGATGTTCATTGGTCGAGGAAACACATTGGCCTATTTGGTTCTGTAGAATATGGGGTTGCTTTTTTTTCAAACATTTCCAAAATCCCAAATTATAGGGAACCAATTTGAAGAAAAATAAGGATTACATTCTCAGATGCACACGAACTCGTAGAATTCTACAAATAAAGAAGTAAGTTTATTCTAGAGAATTTTCATTATCCTCTTGTCTCCCAAATTCAGATCTCGATGTCTCCATCAAAGTAATATCTCTGTTTATACGCACCTATTTATTTTAGTTGCATTGTGACAAATTTTTGTCAAAGTTTTTCGATTTATCGAACTAAAATACGACATTTTTGTGTTGCCGTAGATACGGGGTTGAGCGAATGGATAAGAGAGTTAAGACGATGGGCAGTGAGTCCTCTCTATCAAGGATATTTTTCCAATTACGCTGGATATATTCTTCTTTTATCTATCAGGCTTGAAACGTTTTTCTTTGTTGGAAGAATATTGCATCTGAGAAAGGGAAAGGGGAGAAAGAAGAGAAGTGGAGAGAAGAAACAATTTAAAATATATTTTTGGAGCCTGTTGAGCTTGTAGAATTTGATACATAAGTGTTTAAGAGATAAGAGAATAATAGATTGAGAGAATAATAGGATGAGAGAGTTATGTCTCTCATTATCTTATTAGATAACAATTTATAGAATAAAATAGTTAACCTAGCTAATCGAAAGAAATAAATAAAGCCATTGTATGAAGAGAAATTTTAAATAAGGTGATAGGGTGCATGAGCAATAGTTGGAGCATTCAAAATGAAGTGGTTGTAGGATGAATGCTAATAATTTCGTCTTTGACTCTTTACGACTGATGTAGAGATATAGATTCCATTCTTGAGAGTGATCGATGATAGGATAATATCTTCCATAGATCAAGCATACACAGAATTCATAATTCCAACATTCTTCCTCAATCTTGACTTATGTGTTGGATTGAATATTTCGGCAAGAATTTGAAGTCATGAATTTCTTTTAAAAAATTTTGTTTTCTAAGTTCCTTAGTATGATCCATGCTCCCAAAGTGCCTGGTTTTTGTGAACTTAATATGGTTTTCCGGTTCCCCTTTGCAAATGACATCATTGCCTTTTTTTAATCAAGGTTATTTCTTTTCACCATTACTTCATTGCATCTCCATTTGTGCTTTACCGATGGCAGGATTTGTTTCTCTAAAAAATAACAAGGATTGCATTAGAATGAGTGCTTGATTCATTAATGAGCTTACTTTCAATTACATGGTGTTCGAAAGTCATGTAATATAGAAACCATTCCCATTTCACTCATATGCTCTTTTGGTTTTGGAAGACTTTGCTTGATATCTTTTTCGGCAGATTCTAACAACGTTAAAGATGATAATAAAGAAGTCATTATAGAAAAGGGGAAGTAGGATGCAAACTTCTTATCCATCCTCTTGAAAGTAATATGTCTATTATGTAATATTTGAATAGTCTCGGGTTAAAATTGTAATTATTAAAAGTTAATAATTATATAAGAAACGAAAATTAGGTTTTCGTTATTATATTACACAATCACAAAACAAAAACCGGTGTAGCCGCCAAACAGAAAAACGAAGAACGAAACAGTTTCGTTCAGAAATTCCGCACCAAAGGTTGAAGGCAGACCGATCTCGGCGTGGATACGCGTAGAGGGCTTGTACCATCAAGCCTCACATCCGATCATCGATTTCAACGCAACAGGTATCACATAAACTGTTTCTAAGTTTGTTCATCATTGGATAATCGAAAAACTAATCCGAACATGACTAGATCGTTATTCAAGTTGATTAAAACACGTTTCCGCAATTGAAATCAACCCTACAGTGGTATCAGAGCGTCTAGCTGCATGTTTAGGGTTAGTTTTTCGAATTTTTTATGAAAATCGGATCGAAAAAAATGTGAAAATCGCGCGCAGAAATTCACGCGACGCGTGAAAGAGAAACCCGAAGGCGGCGGCCGGAACCCTCGCTGCCCTTGCGAGCGTCGCCGGTGTGGGCGGAGGGACGGCGCGCAGCCACTGGGAAGATAAAATCCCTTATTCTACAGATGTATATCACACCAATTCGATATTTATCATTTTATTTTCACCGCTTTCATATAGATTTCTGTTTAGAATATATTTAGGTGTACGGCGTCTCGGCGGGCGTGAGTGGCGCACCAGCGAGGGACGTGAGCAGGTCGAGCGGCGCGCGCAAACGTCGAGCGTAAGGGGTTACGGCCGGTGAACGGCGGTTTGGAGACGCCCTCGCCGGTGACTCTTCACGTCCGGCGCGGTCAATCGCTTAGGGGCGGCGGTAAAATCGGCAATAGATGGGCGGCGGCTAGGGTTAGGGTTACCCTAACCCTAACCCTAACCCTAGTATAAAAAAAATTAAAAAAAAATTTAAGATCAAAATTAAATGAATTTTAATTTTAAAATTATTAATAATTGAGTTATTAAACAGTAAATTGTTTGTCGTTAAGTTTTTTCCTTCACCGTCAACGTTTTGAATCAAATTCTCGTTTACATGGTACGGCCTGACTACTAGGAGGCGTGTAGTTCGAAAATTCGATTCATACGTCTATCACATTAGATGTCTAGTGGGAGGAATCAATTAGTTTGTGTAAACGCCTGGACTACCCGAGGGACATAAACTTAATTGATATCTAACCATGAGCTGAAAGATAAAACTCGTCTATATCGATAGGAACGACCTGACTAACAGGTGACTATGTGATATAGAGTCATATTAAAATTAAGAATTTTAATTAATTAATAATTGAGTTCTTAAACGATAAAATTGTTTATCGTTAGGCTTTTCCTTCATCGTAGACGTTTGAATAGATTCTCGTTTACATGGTACGGCCTGACTACCAGGAGGCATGTAGTTCAAGAATTCGATTCATACGTCTATGACATCAGATGTCTAGTGGGAGGAATCAATCAGTTTTTGTAAGCACCTGGAGTACCTGGGGGACATAAACTTAATTGATATCTGACCATGAGGTGAAGGATGAACTCAACTATATCAATAGGAGCGACCTGACTACCAGGTGACTATGTGATATAGAGCCATATTAAAATTGAGAATTGTAATTAATAATTGAGTTCTTAAACGAAAAATTGTTTATCGTTAGGCTTTTCCTTCATCGTAGATGTTTTGAATAGGTTCTCGTTTACATGGTACGACCTGACTACCAGGAGGCATGTAGTTCAAGAATTCGATTCAAACATCTATGACATCAGATGTCTAGTGGGAGGGATCAATTAGTTTTTGTAAACGCCTGGACTACCCGAGGAACATAAACTTAATTGATATCCAACCATGAGAAGAAGGATGAACTCAACTATATCAATAGGAACGACCTGACTACCAGGTGACTATGTGATATAGAGCCATATTAAAATCAACCTGTTTAATATGCTTAAGAAACGACCTGACTACCAGGGGGCTTATGCATGATTAGTTCAGGAAATATTACTGAAAGAAATACGATTTCTGAATACTATTTTAGTATTAATCAGTAAAATAATCATTTAGATGAAAAGTTCATATCTATTTGATTAAATAAGTGTTCAAATAAATGCTGCAATTTTTCCTTCTAGATTTCCCGAAGAATGTCTTCAATTTCCCTACGTGCCATTCTCGATGTCCACAAAAATGTTTGGGAAAAATTTCGATGATTGGCATCAGAACCTCAAAATCGTCCTCAAGCAGGAGAAGTTACTCGATGCGATCAAGAATCCTATCAAGGAATCTCCTGTTGATGACGATGAGGATGGCTTGCTCGCTTGGATAAAGCAAAAGGATGACCTTGACACTGCAAAGTGTATCATCCTAGCCTCAATGAGTTCAGAACTCCAGCGCCAGCATGAGGATATGGATCCTAGCTCTATCATTGAACATCTTGAGAAGATGTACGGTGCACAGAGCAGAACGGCAAGATATCAATCGTCGAAGGCTCTGTTCAAGTCTAGACTGAATGTGAACTCTCCGGTGGGACCCCATGTTCGAAAGATGATCGGTCTTATTGAACAGCTTGTGAAGCTGGGGTGCACGCTGGGCAAAGAGTTGTCTCAAGATTTGATCTTGCAGTCGTTATCTGAGACGTTCTCATTGTTCATTGTTAACTTTAACATTAACAAGATGGATATGGATCTGCATGAGATGCTGAACCAACTGATTGACTGAAAGTCAGTCAATGTCCGAGATGTCTAAGGGATCTAGAACCGTAATGATGGTCGTCTCTTCTTCCAAGAAGGGAAAGGGCAACAAAAGCCCAAGAAGAAGCCCCATGGGTCCAAGGGTGGTGTGACTAAACCCAAGGGCAAAAGGAGCAGATATGACCGAACTGATGTTGAGTGCTTCTTCTGTAAGAACCGGGGCATTGGAAGAGAAATCGTAAGGAATACCTTACACCTCTCAAAAGGAAAAAGGGTAAGACCTACATGAAAAATGTTTTCATGATTGATTCTTCTACTTGGGTATTGGATACCGGTAGTAGTTTTAACATCTGCAATGTGTTGCAGGGGTTGAGAATCAATAAAAGGTTGAAGAAAGGTGAAGTCAACCTACAAGTTGTGAATGGTGCAAGCGTTGCGGCATTAGCTGTAGGATCGATTTCTCTTTGTATACCTTCAGGCAAGACCTTGGTTTTAGAAGATCGTTACTATGTTCCGAAATTTGTTTCAAACATAATTTCCATTTCTATGTTAGATAGATTTGGTTATAAAACAATCTTCGATAATAAAATTTGCTCTATTTTTCATAATGATGAATTATGTGCAAAAGGTTATTTACATCAAGGCATCTATGTTTTACCCAATGCAAAAGTTAATATGATTAACATGCATATTTCTGGTTTGAAAAGAAAGAAAGATAATCAAGAAAATGGGATTTTGTCTCAGTGGGATTATCTAAGGCAAAATGGGATTTTCTCTCAGTGGACTTCTCGTGGAACATCGCAGCATAACGGTGTATCAGAACGGAGAAATTGCACCTTATTAGATATGGTGAGATCCATAATGGGGTTCATTGATCTTCCAATGAACTTATGGGGTTATGCTTTAGAAACAGCTGCCTATCTGCTAAACAAAGTTCCCACCAAAGCAGTCTCAAAGACATCATATGAGATATGGAAAGGACGTAAGCCAAACCTGAGACACATCAAGGTTTGGGGGTGTCCGGCCTTCGTTAAGAGACTTCAGCCAAACAAGCTTGATGCTAGGTCTGACAGATGTAGGTTCATAGGTTATCCCAAGAAAACTATGGGATATTATTTCTACCACCCGTCTGAACACAAAGTGTTTGTGGCCAGAACGACAACCTTTCTTGAAAGGGAATTCCTTGATGAAGGAATTCATGGTGG
>CM071863.1:39327187-39342447 GCA_036759665.1 Gynandropsis gynandra
TCTTGGGATATAAGTTGAAAGGATATTGGGAATGATTAGATGTTTGTGCAGTTAGTGATTGATCAAGATGGAATCCGTCAACTCTAGGTAAAGAATTTGAGCTCTATGTTGTCAGCAACATAATGACTGAAAAGACCTTGGCCAGGGAATTTGAATGAGAGAAGAAAAGAGTTTCTTGCGATCATTCACCAGTCAGTTATGTTAGGCATGAAATATAGTTGATAATCTATTAAGACTTGAGAGTTAGACCATGTCCTAGGATTATCCGGAGCTGTAAAGATGGAAGGAAATAATAATATTATCCTTCTACCATGGTTCTACAGAGTAAGGATGTTATTTAAAATATCTGGCCGTTGAGGAGTGTTGCTAGACGCCAACCTCGATTAATTAATTAGTGAGACTAATTGACTACCAGTTTAGTGATGAACCTACGAGGTCACACGCATACGAGTGTCTCGGTATCTGCTTGTGATTGTTAGACAATCAGTGTGGAATACAATTATATTCATCCGCTAGCACCGAAGAATATAATTGTACTTGATTTTCTTTTGGGGTTAGTACATCAGATGTACAGGCAAGTATGTGTATGGAGATACATATACTTTGACTGTTTGAAATATTACGTAAAGGCAAGTGGGAGATTGAAAGTAATATGCCTATTATGTAATATTTGAATAGTCTCGAGTTAAAATTGTAATTATTAAAAAGTTAATAATTATATAAGAAACGAAAATTAGGTTTTCGTTATTATATTACACAATCACAAAACAAAAACCGGTGTAGCCGTCATACAGAAAAACGAAGAACGAAACAGTTTCGTTCAGAAATTCCGCACCAGAGGTTGAAGGCAGATCCCGATCTCGGCGTGGATACGCGTAGAGGGCTTGTACCATCAAGCCTCACATCCGATCATTAATTTCAACGCAACAGGTATCACAGAAACTGTTTCTAAGTTTGTTCATTGTTGGATAATCGAAAAACTAATCCGAACATGACTAGATCGTTATTCGGGTTGATTAAAACACGTTTCCGCAATTGAAATCAACCCTACACCTCTAAATAAAGGAAGTGAATTATCATTAGTTTAAAGAAGGAATTCATGGTTCTTGCAAAAGAAGTACTTTTAACACAAGGATTATGTTGCAAGGAAATGGTCACTAGTAAAGCACAAATATTATAACTTATTAATGAATATGCATATGAAATCATGCATTTATCAATGATAATGAAGCACAAAGATTGAAATATAAAAAAAAGAATTTATTATGCCAAACAACATATGTATCAAGACTTATAACATTTCATTAGAAAATTGACTTTACATGAAAATTATGGCACGCAAGGACAACCACTAGATTAGACATAAACCGAGAGAGAACCATATAAAAGTATTGATGAAATTTTTTGTGTAACAATTATCAAGGATTATAGGACAAATAATAATGATAGTTATGATGCAAGATTCACTACTTAATTTATCAAGCGATTTATAAATTCTAACAAAAGCACACAAAATATTTCCAGAATCATGTTTAGCTTTATAATTAAAATGATTGCTGAAAACATGAGCAGATATAATCAAAGGATATATGATTGAAAAAATGACATACATCACCATAATCACTTGAAGTTTTCTATGTAGAATGGGTTTGCAAGAGATACTTTGATGTTGATACTCAGTGTTTTGTTTTTTGAAAATAAAATTAAAAATGAGATAAGGTATATGCAAAAAACATTATATAATCAAATGAAGAAATTTTGTTTGATACCTTGTGAACAAACTTTTCATTTTGACATTTTGATCGTTTTTAGTGATTTTGTATTGATTTAAGGTTTTCCAGCGGTCCCTTTTATGTTTCACAATAAGATTTCCAAAATATAAATTCGGTTGCTTGATATTATGCAAGGTTTACTCCTTTTTTGCATTATTTTCCCACTTTTGCTTTGAAATACACAATACTTCATAGATAAATAGAAATGTTGTTCGTAGAATGAGATAGGGAATAGCAAACTCTATTAAGATTCTCTCTTGACAATTGTAATTGCTTTAGAGAGCACTGAAACATGAGAGAGGTTGTTGTTGGCATATCCATGATAACACAGTTTTAGTTTAGGTTTTGTAGGTTAGTTTTCGAGCATTAAGAACGTTTTAAGCATAATTTACATATTGGATACGTTCGATACTGCTATTGGAAGCTATTTTCGTGTTTACAGGTCTCAAGGGAAAGTCAATGCAAAATACAGCAGAGTGGGAGAATTCTGGAGTCAAAAAAGCATGGAAACCGAGGAGCAACATTTTGCTCGGCCCGAACACTGGAAGCAGCTCGACCCGAGCAAAAGAGAGACAAAAGATATGTCGGGATTATATGATGCCAGAAAAATACCATTCAACCCTAAACACAAAGGGGCACCAGTTTGGAGAGAAAAAACATATTTTCATAGAGAAAAGCATGGGAGACGATCTCGGAACGCAGAGGAGCTATTGAAAGGCTACGATATTTGATTAGGAAATATACCTATGGCTAAGATAGATTCGTTCGTGCTTTATTTTCTGAACCCATATACGAGTACATCCGTTGCCATCGGTTAGAGTTTTGCCAATATGTAATGAATGTTGGTGTTGAATGCTTGGTTATAATATTTGATCATTTTTAGATTGATTCGTTGTCTCTAATGCTTTTATTCTTACTGATCACTTGAATGAATGATTTTAAAAGTCTGATTGTTCCAGGAGATAGATTAAGGATTGGAACCTAGCCATGATTTGGAGTTTTGATCGACTAGAACCTTGGTCGGTCGGTTGATTGAACCCAGGGATTAGGATAGCGGCCTTAGTACGTTTAGTATGTTTATTGCGCAACTAGCAGGTTGGTAATACACATGCTAGATAGTGGGATTAGGCATCGGGAGAGTTAGTGCCTAGGATAGTACTTGAATTCCCTGAATCTGTGATATTATCTATAACCATGATCTTTAATAGCATTTCATTACATTATTGTGCACTTCCCAAAATTTGTGGTGTTTAGCATCATTGAATTTATCTCGTTAAATAGATTATTCACCATTTCACATCCAACGATTGATTTATACATGTTTTGTTCATTAGTTAAACAACTCTATAGTTGCATCGGTTCTCCAATGTTCGATCCTGGTACTACACAATCCATGTTCTTGCAAAAACATTGGTATATGTAATTTATTAATTGAGATTAGCCACATCAAGTTTTGGGGTCGTTGCTACGGAGCTGATTACGACATTAGAGTTATGATACTTCTAAATTGGGACACAATCCTTTTCGGAGTCTTTAGTTCTTTTTCATATTTTTTCTTTTGTTTTTGAGTCAATTTTTACCTTTCAGAGCTCACTTGATTCTTGTATTTTGTATTTTCTTGTGCAAATCATTCGTGCATGAGGAGTACAGGAAACACTAATCTAGTCTACGATCCAGAGATTGAGAAAACTGCTAAGGCACTGAGGAAAACATCGAAAGCTAGTGCAACCAACCGGCAAGCAAACTCAGACAGAGAGCCCGAGAAGGTAATCAAACCCAAACCTAGAGACAAGAGCGAAGAGAAACAAATGGCAGAACGTGGCAACCCAAACGCGCTACCCCCTGCCGCCCCACTAGTGCAAGCTGCGATGACCTATGTATCCTACACATTTCCTAAGCACACCCAGCTCTTGTCATGCATCAGTAGAAGGAACGCTCGCATCCAACTACAACTGCATTTATTTAGATTCTAAGCAATGCAGCGTTTAGAGGGAGACCTGAGAGGATTCAAATCAGCACCTCACGGATTTCAAGATGCTTTGCAAAACTAATAGAGCTAGAGAAGGGAATTCTGATGAGGATTTCATGTTAGTTGCCTTCCCATTCTCTGTAAAGGACAAAGCGTAGGATTGGATGTACTCTCAACCGCCAAATGCTATACAATCATGGGAAAAACTGGAGGAGACGTTCATGACACGGTTCTTCCCTTAGAGTATAGCTCAGCTCGCTAAGAATCAGATCAACACATTTGTTCAAGGGGCAGCTGAGAGCTTATCTGAAGCATGGGAACAATTTAATGACTATCAACGCCTTTGCCCACACCACGGCATGGATCAGAGGTTACTCATACATAACTTTCGGCAAGGACTTTTGGACAACACGAGGATACTGATCATAGCCGCAGCTGGAGGCTCATTGAGCAATCTCACATTTCCCAAGATCGAGGACTAGATCGATCAAATGGCAGACAAGGGAAGCAATTGTATAGGGGAATACAGTTGTAATCTTCCAGCGAAGATGGCTAATGTGAATGAGGTGCATGCTCTACATATCGATATAGCTAAAGTGAAAGATCAAGCTGCGAGAATTTGCCATATGATGTCTGAATCACACCGTTCGTACTATTCAAAGCAATTAGGGGAACAATAAATTCAGAGGAATGAGGATGGAGCAATCACATATAACCCTGGATGGAGAAATCACCCCAACTTCTTGTACAAGAACCCCGACGGTGCGTTGAATACGCAATAACCATCGGGAAATTTTCAGCTGAGGGTAATGCAGAGAAACCAGAATTTCCAACCGAGAATTCAGCCTCAAAATTAGAGTTATCAACCACATGTGTTACCGCTGACCCAGTCTAAAGCAACCCTTGATATTAGCGCCATGTTCGCCCGCCTATTCCAAGAGCAGCAAAACCAGATCAACCTTTTGATGAGAGTGAAAGTAGAGCAAGATAGTGCCAAGAAGCAGATGAAGGGTTTTCAAACCCATCTTAAGCATTTGGAAATGCAAGTCGCGTAATTAGCACAAGGAGCAGCGTGCTAGCAAGGACAGCCGCCTGGGAAACTGGAAGCAAATCTCTGTGAGTATATCAATGCCATTTATCTAAGAAGTGGTAAGATGGTGGATCAGCCCGCTCCTGCGACATTTGGAGAAATCTGAAGAGGAAGAGGAGCCAAGGTACATAAAACAAGATCCAAGGCTACCTCCTTTGTCATTTCCACAACATCAGTGCAAGAAGAATGATGATGCCTAATTCTCAAAATTCGCTGAAATGCTGAAGAAAATGCACATCACCATTCTATTCCATGAAGCATTGAATAATATGTCTTCGTATTCCAAGTTTCTCAAGGACGTTCTTGCAAACAAGCGGAACATGGAAACGAATATCATGATGGAGACGAACTCGTTGTTGCAGTCTGACTTACCGAAGAAACCTATCATTCTTGGTAGACCTTTCTTAAAAACTTCATGTGCGATGATAGATTTACAACAAGGGAAGCTGTCTTTACGTATCGAAAATAAGAAGAAGAGTTCAACTAGTCCAACTCCATGAACGGACCTTCCTCCAAAGAGCCATGCTTGAGAGGTGTTTGAAGAAGGTTTGCAGGAACACAAGTTTCACAGATAAATAAGCTGAGCTCTATAAGAAATTCATGAGTGCCATTGAAGCACTGCAAGATGCCCCACATGAGGAGACGCCACACGTAACGCTCACTGATTTTGCAGTAAAGAAGGCGTCTAGGCTTCAGCTCGACATCTTCCTTCTTCTCTTTGGCATGAGATGCGATAGCCACCCATTCGCCTAAAGAAGCATAGGAGAGTAAGCCCTTCATTTTCGATGCACGGATTTCTTAAAGAGGACAGCCATGAATCCTCCATCGAAGATCAAAGAAGGTTGCACCCGAATTCGAACGAGGTAATGGAAAAGAGACCATTAAACTTTTTGATGCAAATATCGTTTATCCTACCTCAGGCAGCGAATGGGTGAATCCCGTGCATGGCGTGCTAAAGAAAGGAGCAATGACAATAGCGCGCAATGCAAATAAGGAGCGTGCTAAGGGATGGCACGACACAACGATCCTACCTCATGATTTTCGGCCAAGTGATTTTGTTCTACTTTTCGGCTATCCTTTACCTCTTTCTTGGGCAAATTACATTCCCGTTTGTCTGGTCCTTTTCAGATACGAGAGGTATTCACGCATAGAGTAGTAGAACGAGGATAATTTGATCATATGAATTGAGCTTGTTTTGAAGAATAAGAGCGCACACTAGCACTCCGCTATCGATAGAAATAATGTCTAAAAATCATGATCTAAAATCGATATGAATGCATCGACCTTGATACTCTTTCGATTGTTCAGGTCTAAGTGGTGGGTTGGCGACCATCTTTCTACATCCTAAGAGCAAGGCACATAAAAACGCCATCTACTCCACTGCACTCTTGAATGAGATGCAAGAGTATACCGTCATCAGTAGCTTGGGTCTAAGTAGAGGTTGGATCCCTTCAAATCCAACGTCCTAGAAGCCTAGTGTGTTCGCATATCAATAAAAGAAGAAGAAAGAAAGAAAAAAATGAAATAAAGGAATAAAGAAGCTCATAAATAAAACAAGTATCCTCTTTGATTCTATGTTTAGAATTTGTTTGAAGTCTCGTTTGGGGGAGAGAGTTGTTGTTTCTCGCTTAGCTCGTCTTTGATTTGCTTTCTTATAGATAACCATGGTGAACCTAGGATGAAGATTGAAAGTTGTTAGGCCAAATTTGCTTTTAACTTGTTTGTTGATAGATTACGTTTCCTTTAGCGGTATTTCTAGGGAATAGGGGAATTCTCGATTTTTGTATCTCTCACGTGTTCCACGTTTACATTATTTAGGAACAGGCAAATTCAAGTCTGGGGGATTTTGATCATCTCATTTTCGTACACGATTCTCGCATGATTTTGAGATTTTTATGATGATAGTTGCGATGTTTACGTGTGATTTTGTATATGTTTACTTGTTTCCGTGTTTTCATGTTCCTATGAGTATTAATGCGTATTTGGTTCATTTCTAAGCTAAAGAACATATACGGAATAAATACGACCATCGAAGATCACAATGGAGCAAACGGAACGAGTAACGGACAAGGAATGCGATACAACCGTATCCCATGAGGAGACAAGGCCCCCGCGCGGGGTGGTTTCCTTAGCCCGCTCAGGCTAAACATCCAGCAATTGTTGCCCGCCTCGGACTCACCTTCAGCATGCACGGATCAAAGTTATGTGAGAAGCCTGCGTGGGGTGTTCTTCCTAGCCCGCGCGGGGTGATGGTCCAGCAAATTCTGCTCGACTCGTGCTCATCCTTAGCACGGGCGGGCCATAGAAAATTTGGGGAGCCCGCGCAGATTGGCCACCAAGCCCATGCGGGTCGTGTCCATAACAACCTCCCTTGAAGTTCTCCAACGGGGAGAAATCTTAAAAAGGGACTCCCAATTGAGTCCAGAGGAAGAAAACACCAAGGGGAACTCTAGGAGGGTAGATCTAAGCCTATCCATCATTGAAGAGAGTCCTCTCGATGGGAGACACGCAAGGAGATGGAAGATCGAATCGGGATGATGCCTCATTTGATTTCTATGCTCCTTAGACATTCTATTTCATTTATGTTGTTTGTTTCTGAACTCATGACTGAGTAGTTGTCTTGTTCTAGGAGAAGGGATTAGCCCATGGCTATCCCGAAACCCTCTTTGATTTATTATAAATGCATTTCCCATTTTGCTAATCTTTTCTTTGTCTGAGCATTGATGTCTTGTATTTACGAAGGCCGCGTAGATGCATGTGTTAGGGATTAGGAGAAGGACCAAAAGGAGAATTCTAGTCCTAGAAGATCAAGTTTAGAACAACCAAGACTAGGTAACAAAATTAGGATAGTATTGGTTGAGGGTTAATCGGATGAATCATAGATCGTATGGGGTTTAGTTGGGGTGTCACCCGCGAAAGTAGGGGATAACTAAATTGAACCATGTTCCTATGCCTTGGGAGAGGGTAGGAATTACATTAGGGTCGTCCACATTAGATATATTGATAGGGAATGCATGAATAGATAGATCGATAGTCGGTTTCGGAAGCAATGCGGTGAAACCGTATCCTACAACGTTTGTCTCATTTTTCAAGAACTCCTAGTTTACTGCATTTTCATTATTTGCATCTCACAACCATTATTCATAGTAGCAAGTTTGATTCTATTTTGATCTTAGTCCGTATAGCGTAGTCCCTGTGGGATCGACACCTAGAATACTACACACGTGTCGTGCACTTGCGGAGTAGGCTTAGGTTATATTTAACTTGAACGCGCATCATCGATCGAAGAGTGAGGATCCTCGAGGGCATGCTGGAAGCCGTGCCACTACAAGTCGGGAAGTTCTTAAACCCAGTTGACTTCGATGTCCTGGATATAGGAAGACAAGAAGATCCCGATCATCCTCGGGAGGTCATTCCTCAACACAGCGAAGACAATCATACATTGTTTTGAAGGAAGACTCACACTGAAATTCGACAATGATGAAGTGGAGTTTAACATAAATGATACGCTCAAATAGTCTTTCATGTTTTGTTCGGTGTTCTACATCGATGTCTTAGAGGAATTAGCCGAGGAAGTTCTTGATGAATTTGGGAATATGGATTCCCTAGAAATGGCCCTCTTAGCACCTGGATAAGCTGTTGGATGAAGGAAAGAATAAAAAAAATACCGGAAAAGGAGTTATGCTCAGCCCGAACACACATGAGCATGGCCCAAGCATATATCAACTCAGCCCGAGTGGACTTGAGATCGGACCGAATAGATATCGCGGATAAGTACAGAGACTTCTGCTCGACCCGAGCTACATGCGATGTGAACACAAACACTCCTGGGAGGCCGAGAAGTCACACTGAACGCCCAACACCCGATTGGAGCATCAAGAAGGCACCCAAGGTGGAGTTGAAGCCCGTACCACAAGGGTCGGGTATGAATTCCTCAACTTAAGCCTACCTATCATGTGATAGTGAACGATGTCATAGAAGAATCCTAGAAGGAACGACTGTTAGACACTCTTAGGAGATATAGGGGTACTATAGGTTACACACTGAGGATATTAGGGAATTATTCCAGCTCTTTGCATGCATAGGATTCACCTAAAAGATGAGTATAAGACTTCGATTGAACAACAATGTAGACATCATCCAAAAATGCTGGAAGTAGTCAAGAAAGAGGTTCTTAAGTTGTTAGACGCAGGCATCATATACCCTATATCAGATAGTGCGTGGGTGAGTCATGTGCAGATAGTCCCGAAGAAAGGAGGCATCACCATCGTCCCGAATGTGAACAATGTACTTGTCCCGTCAAGGACGGTCACGGGATGGCGAATATGCATCGACTACCATAAGTTGAATGAGAATATCAGGAAAGATCATTTATGTTGCCTTTTATTGACCAAATGCTTGAATGTCTGGCTCTTCACTCCTACTTTTGTTTTCTTGATGGCTATTCAGGTTTCTTCCAGATGCCGATTCACCCGAATGATTAAGAAAAGATGACGTTCACGTGTCCCTTCGATACATTCACATATCGCAGGATACCATTTGGTTTTTGCAATGTACCCACTACATTTTAGTGATACATGACTTCCATATTTTATGATGTGAATGGCGAGATTATGGAAGTGTTCATGGACGATTTCGCGGTCCATGGGCCTTCCTTTGATGTTTGTATGACCAATCTTTGTAAAGTGTTAGAGAGGTGCTTGCAAGAAAATCTAGTGCTCAACTGAGAGAAATGTCACTTCATGGTTTGCGAGGGCATTGTATTAGGCCACAAGATTTCAGGAAAAGGGATAGAGGTTAACAAAGCTAAATAGAGGTTATCGAGAGGCTACCGCCTCCTAGGAATGTTAAGGCCACCCGAACATTTCTGGGACATCCGGGGTTTTATAGACGCTTCATCAAGGACTTTTCGATGATATCCAAGCCTCTTACTGATTTGTTGGGCAAAGACGTATCGTTTGAATTCACGATGGAATGCCATGCTGCGTTTGAAAAGCTCAAGAAGGCATTGGTTTCTCCGCCGATGATACAGCCGCCAGATTGGGAGCTACCATTTGAGCTCATGTGCGACGCAAGTGATTATGCTGTTGGAGCATTATTAGGACAACAAAAGGATAGAATGTTGCACGCCATCTACTACACGGGTAGAACCTTGGACAACACCCAGTGCAACTATTCTACGACAGAGAAGGAGTTGCTAGCAATCATCTTTGCCTTTGAGAAATTCCGCTCCTATCTGGTCGACTCCAAGGTCATAGTGTATACAGATCACGACGCACTACACTACCTTTTCACCAAGAAGGATGCAAAGCCGAGGCTTATTCGATAGATTCTGGTGCTCCAAGAGTTTGATTTGGAAATCTGGGACAAGAAAAGAACCGGGAACGGGGTAGCATATCAGCTTTCACATCTTGAAATCCCCGAGAGCATTCCCATCAATGATTCCCTTTGAGATGATGTAATGATGTTTGTGACTTGTGCCTCCACACCATGGTACGCAGATTTTGTGACATGTCTGGCATGTCAAGTGTTACCGGAGGGACTGAACTACAAGCTAGGAAAAAGTTCTTCATGATGTCATGGCATACTACTCGGATGAGCCATATCTCTTCAAGAGAGGCACGATGGAATTTTCAGACGCTGTATTCCAGGAGAGGATGTTCCGCATATACTATTTCACAGCCATTCCTCAGGTTATGCAGATCATTTTGCCGGAGCTATGATAGTTGCAAAGGTTTTGCAAGCGAGTTTCTACTGGCCTACACTCTTCAAGGATGCCCATAGCTATGTAACGTCATGCGACAATTTTCGAAAACAGTGAACATTTCTAGATGCAACGAGATGCTGCAATATTATATTCTAGAAGTCAAGTTTTTCGATGACTGGGGAATAGATTCATGGGGCCTTTATTGTCTTCATCCGGGAACCTCTACATATTGGTCAATGTGGACTACGTGACGAAAAGGGTGGAAGCTCTAGCAAGTCCGACCAATGACTCCAAAATCGTGACCAAGTTGTTCAAATGCATCATATTTCCGCATTTTTGAGTCCCGAGGGTGGTGATCAGTGATGGAAGAAAGCACTTTGTAAATCGAGTTATAGAAGGGCTATTAAAGAAATACGGCATCTGACACAGGATAGCGACGTCGTACCGCCCTCAGACAAGCGACCAAGTGGAAGTGTCCAACTGGAAAATCAAGTCTATTTTGGAGAAAATGGTCTCCAAATCTAGGAAGGACTGGGCGTTCATGCTTGATGATGTCGTATGGCCTACCAAATAGCCTCTAAAATGTTGATCGTAATGACCCCTTTCCAGTTGGTGTACGGTAAGGCGTGACACTTATCAGTTAAGTTAGAACATCCAGTGTATTGGGCTATCAAGGCACTTAACTATGACTACAAGACGACGCTGAAAAACCAGTCCTACAGTTACACCACTCTGGAGGAGATGTGCCTCAACACGTATGAGAACACGAAAATCTAAACTCAAACTACAAATCAAACTTGGAAAGGAATGAAATATGGGTTTTTAGAATGGAATACTAAAAACAAATAAACTACGAGTTCTTAACAGTAAGAAAAACGTTCTAGGAATCTGGATTGACCACAAGACTACCGAAACCAACAATCAACCTATCTAATCATGCAATCCCAATTAAGTTATCTAAGGTAGACGATCCTAATATAATATCACCCTCTCTCAATGCATAGACACGTGCTCTAGTCAAGTTATCCCCTACTTTTGTGGCTGCCACCTTAAACCCATAAGTTCTGTGATTCATCCGTTTCACCCTCAACCACGGCTACCCTACTTTCGTGGCCTAACCCTGATTTTTCTAAACATGATATTCTAGGACTAGAATTCTCCTTTTGGTCCTTCTCCTAATCCCTAACACATGCATCTACTTCGTCTTCGTGAATACAAGTCATTCAAGAACTCAGGCAAAGAATAGAAAAACAAAAATGGGAAATTGCATTCAAAGATAATTCAAAAGCGGTTCCAAGATAGCCATGGGCTAATCCCTTCTCCTAGAACAAAACGACTACTCGCTCATGCGTTCAGAAGCAAACAACATAATCGAAGTAAAAAGTCTAAAGAACATAAAAATCAAATGAAACCGAAGTCCTGAATTGATCTCCAATGTCCCTTGAATGTCTCCTCCACAAGAACTCACGAACAGCTCTCCTCTCTACTCTCTTTCCGCGACTCTCTCTCTCTAACGGTTGTCTTCTATTTTTTTTCTCCTTTCTGTCCGAATTGGGCTGCTGAAGCCCTCTCCTTTTTGCCCTCTTTCTCCTCTTTCCTTTCCTCTATTCTTTCCTCTTTGGCCGTCCTCTCTCTTTCCTCTTCACCGGCTAATATTTCCTCTTTCTAACAACAACTGTAGTTTTCTTTTTCCGAGCTTTTCAATCTCTTGTTTTTCAATTCTTGTGTAATTGTCAACGTTTCCTCTTTAATTTCCAGCCATGTAGCTCCCCTTCCTTTTCTCTAACCATATTTCCTTTTGTTTTAAACAGCCAGCATGTTCCTTTTCTTGTTTTGTGAAGTTTCCTTTTCTAGTTTATGCAGGTGACGAACACGACCCGTCGGGCTGATGAGTGCCCCGCGTGGGCTGGCTTGGAGTGGGGAGCCCGCGCGGGCTGGTGAGGAGCCCGACTCAGGCTGAAGCTGCTGGAGGTTGTAGCCCACGCGGGCTAGGTGAATGCCCCGCGTGGGCTGTGTTACTCCTTGCCGATACTCGTCCTGTTTGCTCTGTTATGATCCTTGATGTTAGTACTTTGTCATGTGTACGTCTTTTCGCTCCAAAATTAACCAAATACGCATTAAAACCTGTAAGAACATGAAAACACGAAAACAAGTAAAACAGATACAAAATCATACGTAAACATCGCATCTATATCGTAAACATTTCTAAAATCGTGCAAGAAATACGTATGAAAATGAAAGGATCATGTTTGTAACTTTTCGCAGGGAAACTCAAGTCGCGATGGTCCAGACCATTCACGATCAAGAGCGTCTCAGCATATGGCGCTATCGAGCTGATAGGAAACAACGATTCAATCAAAATGAACGCCTAACAATTGAAGCTCTACAACACGAACAACACGGGTGATGATCTGTACTCGCTCTTTCAGAACGAACTCACGAATAGGAGCTCATGGGTCAGGCTCGAGACCTTAAACAAGCGCTTCTCGGAAGGCAACCCAAAGCCTGTATCCTTTTTCTTATATGCCTATCTTATTTCGTCTTATTTTCCCTTAGTTTTTCTCTTGCCTTTCGTTTTTAGAGTGTCTACCAAGATCAAACTGACATGATCGGCCCGAGCAGCAATAGCAGCTCAACCCGAGCGAGATTACTCGGTCTGAGAAACTTTCAAGCTCACCCGAGCAGAACAGAACACCATTGAGAGCACGCCACATAGATGCTTGGCCCACGCAACGTTCTGGCTCGGCCCGAGCAGAACCCACATCTCGCGATAAAACCAGGTAGGTCGTAACAAAGTCTCAAAACCTTTGCGAACCGCTTGGCCCACGCATACACAAATAACGCACCCACACATCGAAACCACCGCTGATCGATCGGTGACTACCGGCGAGCCTAGTAACCCGAGCTTTGTCTCATTTCTTCTCTCTCTCCCTCGCGAGTTTTCATTGTATATCCACCTATTTGAAGATGTCTTTATCGAAGCATCGATGCGCCGGAGCTTTATCATCTAGAAAGAGGGAACCATCACCCCCACCGCCAAGACCGTGGGACCTGAGGCCGGACACTATCACGGATATCACAGTCCAACACTGTTTGGGAGCTAACTCCAGCCTACGACTCTGAAGTTCTCTCGCGCCATGCAAGAGTATTACGAGTTCAATGCAGAGGCCTTCAGAGGGTCTCGATTCATAGACCTAGATATACAGTGGAGTACCTTCACATCAACCTCGAGAATAAAGGCTAGCAGAAGCTCCAACATCACCGTCCTCATCCTCGGGCACATCATTACTTGCAGAAGGGGATGGCTGAGCAACAATGCTAAAGCCATGGCTATCAGACACTCTATGCTGAGGTATTTCCGTTCATTCCCATCTCTGTATCTATTCAGCAGGCCGAACCAAGGAGCAGTAAATAACATTGGCCTCGGATTCATGAGGCTCGCCTTGTCACACATCTACACTGACAATCTACGGGAGATGGACACGGTCGACACCGCCTCCCATGTGGCCATCCATCTGCAGCACATCAAGGACATTCCTTTCACCTCGAAGACACTCCTATATTGCAGAGGGATTGTGACACTGTTGAGATTGGCCGGTGAGGGAACGAAGAGGCAAGAGAGAAGCTTCGAGAGAAGGACATGAAGAGTGGTTCTGGAGAGTTCTCTCAAACCCCTCGAAAAGAGAAGACAAGTGGGCCACACAAAATGCTGAAGCCCACGGACACAAAGGAAGTTGAAGCCCAGCAGCATGTGTGGATCGGGAGCAGCAAACCCTCGGTGGAAGCCCAGCACGCCTTGGCCCTGAAGCAGTTCAGCCCGTAAACCCATGTCAGAACAACAAAGAAAGAGGGTCATTTTGGGGTGAAATATTAAGCAACGGTAAAGATGAAATTAGAAAAACATTGCAGTAATATTGTAAGGTCAATGGCTATATGTAAAGCCTATTTTGAGCATATTGTAAGGGTTTGTCTGATAAAGGTGATCACCCCGTTTTCATACGTATTTCTTGCACGATTTAGGAGACGTTTTTGATATATATGTGATTGATGTGCGTTAAGCTCAAGTAATAAAACCTAGACTAACGCTTCCGCAAGAATACGGATCGTGTAGTAACTAGGGTCGAACACAAGGAATTGATGCGACTTATAAGCTATTAAACTAATGGAATAGACGTGTAAGGTGACTAAAGATGGAATCGTTATTGAACTAAACTAAACTAAATCGATGAGATAAACTTATAGCTAAGCACCATGGGTATCGAGAGTTTGCATAATGATGTAACGAAGTTCTAAAAGGATAATTGGCTTAGGTACTATCATGAGTTCAGGGAATTCAAGCTCTCCAATAGGAACTGACTGGCGTAGACTTGTCCACTATCTAGCATGCATATACCAATGTATCCATTGCGCATCTTACATGCATAGACGCATTACGACCGCTATCCTAATCCCTAGATTCAACCGATTGACCTGGCCTAGATTCTAAACCGGCTAAACCCTAAATCATGGCTAAGTTCCAAAATCTAATGCCCTGGCGTTGGTTTATTAGACTTCTAACATCATTCATTCGAGTGGCGTACAAGTAATGAAAGCATTAAGAACAACCATGAAATCTGAAAACATGATAAAATACCAATTTCATTCATAACGAGTGGCGTACAAGTATGAAAGCATTAAAATCCACCATTCATTAAGCACAAGACTTCACTACATGTTGGCAAT
>CM071863.1:39368870-39381477 GCA_036759665.1 Gynandropsis gynandra
ATCATCAATCAAGTGGCGTACAAGTATTGAAGCATTAAGATCAACCAATCAATCTGAAAACATGATCAAATACCAAATTCATTCATATCAAGTGGCGTACAAGTATGAAAGCATTAAGATCCACCATTCATTAAGCACAAGACTTCGTTACAACATGGCAATACTCTCTAACCCATGGCAATGGATCTACTCAAACATGAATACAGCAAAGGAAACACAAGAGAATACTAAATTCAACATAGATAGAAATTGAGATGACTCCCTATTCATAAATTCAATAGATCCTCCTTGATCCCAAGTTCCGTCTTTTCTTCCTTCTTCAATCTGCCCTAATCTCTCCGAATGTTCTCTGAACCAATCTGGTTCGAAACTCCTCTTTTCAGATCTGATTTCTCATTAATTTGGCCGTTCTAAAACATAGGAGTTAGTTGAGAACAAGGACCCGAGCGGGCACAGCCTCTACCTGCTCGTGCAGGCCTTGTGCCCGACCGTGTGCCCACATTTTAGCCCGAGCGGGAACCCATGCCCGAGCATGTTCCTCTTCAGCCCGAGTCGTGCAAAACTGCGGCGCATTTTGGTGACAATTAGCCCGATCGGGTACATCTTTTCCACCCGAGCGGGCACATGCTCCTGGTCATGTTCCTTGAGTGCCCGAGTCGTGCAAAGCTACGGGAGTGTCTTGGAAACAACTACCCAAGCGGGCACACTTCCAATGCCCGAGCGTGCATGTCTTGAGATGTTGTTTCCGCTCCCTTCGCTCGGTGTTTGAATGTTCACTTCAATCCATGGCCTTGCACAAGTTGAACCTTGTCACTCAACTACGTTTTCGGGGCTAGATTGCCATAATCTCTCGTGTTTCTCCTCATGTCTTCGTTTCCTATGCAAAACACGAAATGTAGATGAAGTCTTCGAATAAACTCGATAAATGAGTGAAATCTAAGTAATCTACTTAAAACTAGACCTAAGAATCACGTAAATACTATAACGGATTACGTGTTATCATCTATAACATTACCCGGAACAGTTTTAAGTAGTAGTCTAGAGAACATTGCCCAGATGATTATATCGAATTGGGAACAAAAACCATAGAATTTGAACTGATTTCCTTAGTCCTGAATAGTCTAGTAGTTATGCATGAAGCCTACGCCGAAAACAAAATCTCGGCTCCTTTCTAGTTGTACCATCAAGCTGATTCATATTCCATCGGGAAATTTAGGCACACTACAGATACTCCGTTGTCGACATGATCACATAACAATGTTTCCCACTCTGATTTGACATGAGTACATCATGTATGATGGTTTGGGTCTAAGTGGTGGTCGAGATTGTATTTATACATCCTAGGGGAAACATGATGTGTTGTGTAGTAGTATAAAAAAATATTTTTTAGGAAGAAGGAGAAAACAAAATGAGACACATCCACTTCTACTCCATTGTAGCTTACACAGCTACAAGAGTATGCCAATGCGACAGCATGGGTCTAAGTAGAATGCATCTCAGAACCTTCGACGTCCTAGAAATCCAATGTGGTTAAAAAACGGGAAAAAAAAAGGAAAAAGAAAGAGGTTGCTTTATATTATGTGCTTCATGCTTGGTGGCATATATAAGAAATAATAAGAGAAGTTTAGGCTTTAGATTGGATTGTGTGGCTCATAGGCTCTCGAGAATAGAGGGTCTTATTAAACTTATTGGTACGTGTTCACATGACGTGTGATCAGACGGGTGGTGTCTCTCTTTTTACTCTGACTTTTTGCTTATGGTGATGCTATATCTTTCCCCATTGCGCTTCATTTTAGATGGTTCTCGAGGACGAGCAAAGGTTTAAGTCTGGTGGAGTTTGATAATTCAGTTTTAGTATAGGTTTTGTAGGTTAGTTTTCGAACATTAAGCGTGTTTAAGCACGATTTACATATTGGATATGCTCGCTACTGCTACTGCTATTGGAATCCATTTTCGTGTTTGCAGGTCTCGAGGGAAAGCCAATGCAAAATACAGTAGATTGGGAGAATACTAGAGTCAAAAAGCATGGAAACCGATTAGCAACATTTTGCTCAGCCTGAGCACTGGAAGCAGCTCAAACCGAGCAGGAGAGAGACAAAAGACATGTCGAGATTTCATGATGCCAAAAAATATACCATTCAACCCTAAACACAAAGGGAGACAAACCTATTTTCACAGAGAAAAGTCTGGGAGACAATCTCGGAATACGGAGGAGCTATGGAAGGCTACGGTATTAGAATCGAGAATGTACCTATGGTTAAAATAGATCTCTTGCCAACGGTTAGAGTTTTGCTAATATGTAATGAATGTTGGTGCTTAATGCTTAGTTATAATATTTGATCATTTTCAGATTGACTGGTTCTCTCTAATGCTTTTATTTTTACTAATCACTTTAATAAATGATTTTAAAAGCCTGATTGTATCGGGAGATAGATTAGGGTTTGGAACCTACCTATGATTTGGGGTATTAACCGATAAGAACCTTGACCGGTCGGTTGATTGAACCCAGGGATTAGGATAGTGGTCTTAGTGTGTTTAATATTTTTATTGCGCGAGTGAGGGGTTGGTAGTACGCCTGCTAGATAGTGGGATTAGACATCGGGAGAGTCAATGCCTAGGATAGTGCTTGAATTCTCTAAATCTGTAATATTATCTAAACCATGATCTTTAATAACATTTCATTGCATTATTGTGTACTTCCCAAAACTTGTGGTGTTTAGCATCATTCAATTTACTCCGTTAAATAGTTTAATCATCATTTCGCATCCACCGATTGATTTATACACGTCCATTTCATTAGTTAAACAGCTCTATAGTTGCATCGGTTCCCCAATTTTTGATCCTGGTACTATATGATCAATATTCTTGCAGAAACGTTGGTCTAGATAATTTATTACTTGAGATTAACCACATCAATCCACTTTGAGAGAAGAATTTTTTTTTCTTCGTCTCAAATTTCATCTTCTTTTCATGATACATCCTTTTTAGAGTAAGAATACTTTATAGTTTTTATAGGAACTATCTCTTTGTGAACTATTCTTATCATTGTCAAAGAGACTATCTAACACAAAATCAAGATTACTTGTTTCTGTTAACTTCATCGTAAAATGGATCCTCATTATTTTTATATCGGTTGATGCTTGATACCACCCTTATATAAGATTGTTTTCCATATTATGGTATAGATGAATGAAGAACCCAATCTGGTTAATCAACCCACAATATCTCTCCATCTCCACCATATGTAGAAATATCTAGATACTCCAGTTCCTTCAAATGACAAAACTCATCTTTTTCGAGTGACATTTTTCTTGAGGAATTTTAATACTAAAAAAGCAAGAGAAATCTTTTCATTCACTTTTCTCAGCTTGAAGAACTATGATCAATCGAAGAAAATACAAAATAATAAGAATAATCATCAATAAAGTGAAACATACTATAGAAAACTCAATTTTTCATCCAAAAGAAGATCAAAGACTTGATTAGAAAAAACTAAAATTTTAAAATTTTTAATTTAATAGCTTTTTAATAGATCCAAAGAATGTAATAAAGTTTCTTTTGTTCCCATTAAGTTCATATATTTAAAGTAAACTTCCCTAAGCAATGCATAATTTATAAAATTGTTATATAAGAATAACTATCTATTTATTTAAACTCATCGTGTTGAAAAGAATTATACTAGACTATAAAATTATTAATGTTTTATGATAGGAGAAGTCCATAATTGTTTGGACAAGGGAGATAATCTTCACTTTCTCTTTCAAAACAAAAAGAGAAGGATAATAGAGGATAAACATAGAGAGAGAGATTGGAAGATGCAATATAGAAGAGAAAGACATCACAAGGTAAACATAGAGAGAGAGACGAAGGTGGAGAGAAAGAGAGTCGAAGAGAGATTTGGTTCTAATCTGTCGTCTATATGTGATATAATACATATCAAATTTTAATAATATGTACCTAGACTAGAAATTTCTCAAGGATATGGTTCATATAGTATAAGGGTTAAACACATTGAATAAGAGGAATTTTAAACTACCGATTTCACAAAAATTAAGGTCATGAATAAAAAAGAGGTGTTTTGTATCTATTATCTATTATGTTCAATTGACATAGATTACAATTAGATTATATACAATGAGACAATGCTTCTAGGGTTTAAAAATTGTTTTCACGTACATTAAATCATTAAGGATATCGTAAACTATCACTTTGTTTGTATTGGGGAATTCAATCATCTTTAGTCAATCTACATTTTCTCGAAATCTAAATCCTTATTCAATAACCAAAACAATGACATATCTATGTAATGGCTGGATATTGAATGTATTATTAATAGATATACGCTCTCAAAGTCTAGATCCCTATTCAAATATTTCAATCATTGGTGTCTCCCTCTCATGACTTACGCGTTGATTGTATTATCATTTGATATCATCATTCCTAAATCAACTAACCTATTTTTTGATATGATCACCAATTTAATTTAATGCATATGATCTAGATAATATGATGTGTCCATCTAAATTATTCGATGTGAATCAAATCAATGGACCTATCAAGAATTGAAAAAACATAATATGCATCAAACCATAAAAAAATAGAAAACAACAAATGAAATTATGAAGAACGATGAGTTCAAATATAGACAATTCTAGCCTAAAACATGAATTGAATCTATGGATCTATATTTCGGGAAAGAACTACAATAAGAAACAATTAAAGAGAAAAGTTAAAAAAATCTCTATCGATCAGTCATCGCCATGACCTCACCGTTACCTCATCTTCCTTAGTAGCTCGATCCGTTAATGTATTCCTATAGGTTTTTGATCCAATTTTCAATATCCCAATCTCCTTTTCATTGTTTTTTTTTCACCCCTTTACAAAATTTCAACCTCTAGACTTATAAGAAACTCTAGCCTTTCCATAATTTAAAATTTGAATTATTAACATTACTCGGTGCATCGTTCGACTGAGTTGATGTCAGCTTAGACTGAGCGATTGTTAGTTTCGCGTGTTTTCCATGTAAGATAGAATCAAAATTTGACATACTATTTCACAGTGCTTGACCGATCTGGATATCGCTTAGGTTGAGAAAACATATAAGGATAAAACTTATCCATACTTTAGCTCACTGTTTGACCGAGTCTCACGGTGCTCAGGTGGAGCAAAATCATGGGAGTGAACCTTCCTCTTTTGTATTGGAAAAGTGATTCATCGATCTAACTGAGTGATTTCTTGGGTATTTTTGTGCATCACATTCTAACATGATTGGTCGAGTGATAATGAACTCATTATGATCGCTTTTCTATTTGTCGCCTTGGTGCTCGTTTTATCTCGAAATCTTACCCTATATCACTAAAATGTGCTTCTTAGTCACTATAGCCTGTAATAACATCAAATGAAGGAAACAAGACATAAAGAGGAAGTAAAGAGATTAAAACAATTCAAAAGTAGTATGGAAATATACAAAATGTCATAAAGCATAAACGGTGTGATCAAACTCCTACGTACTTGAACATTTGCACATCCTTGATCAAACATAATCAATGAATGGCACAATGATGAAGAAGTATAAGGTCAATCAAGACAAAATAAAATTTCAAGAATTCTTGTCCGTTTAGAGTATTTCGATCGTAACGAAATTGAATTAGTCTCCTATAAAGTCCTCTAAATACATAAAGATTCTAAATCATGTCATTTACACTAACATTAGAAAACTTTAGAGTACGACAAAAAATCGTACCAAACATATTTTTCAAATCTATTTATCTCTGTTATAGAGTAAATTGATCTAAATGGTTAAGAGAAGACTCGTTGAAAAGTGAAAAAAAACAAATCTTCATAGATTTTTCTTATTTACAAGACTTAACCTTTTTTTCTTTTTTAAAAGAATTTGGACTTTTTTCTTTTTGTCTATTTTCTTTTTTTATATGTATAAAATATTATGATCTTGTGAAAACGAAAACATAATGGGTAAACCAGGGAAATCACTCCCACGTGATGATTTATGTAACCACTATGCAAGATGATTGTATTTTGTTCGAATGAAAGGTATATAACTGTAAATTCGGTAAACTCAAACAAGATGAAAAGGACCTAATACTTGAAAGAATGGGGAACAAATCTTAAGGAAATATATAAAATTTGTTTTACAATTCTAGGATAACCTTAAGATGACTTAAGTGTTAATTTATCCCATTAAACAATTGAATCAACCTTAGCTTGAGTTCACTTATTCACCTATACTCGACAATCTTATCAGAATAATTAGTTCATACTATGTTCGATATACAACCAGACAAGAAAAAATCTCTAATATCTATTTATTAGCATGACTCAGTTAACTCGTGGAAAATCTAAGTGTTGTATGTGCATGTCTGATACACGTCATAGGATCGGAACTCGGGACGCATACAGAGAATCTGTTCACCTCAATTGCTCGAGTAGGACTCGTGGTGTCAAGATTGATTTCTAGAATGGCCTAAGAGCACTCTTAAAGAAGTCATTCTCTGATGGTTGATGAATGTGGAGGATGGTGGAGGATCTCTTGACTACTCTAAGGGCTCTCTTTAAGATTCATCTAGTGATGGTAGAGGATGGAGGTTGATGGCTGAAGTCTAGGTATTTAAGATGTAGTGATGGATAAAATAAGAGGTGTGGGAGCCTCTTGATACGGTCAGATAATGTTTTCAATTGTTCCCGAAACAAGTTGAGTCACTGTGTTCTTGACACCGTTCAAGAATACGAAAAAGAGTTCATTTCTTCAAAATTTTCATTGTGCACTTACAAATGAAATGGAGTCCTTTATATAAGAGAGGCTCAATGTTACAATAAGGAAAGTGCGTAAATGATGGATAACGGTTGATCTACTAACCACATGAAAAGATTTATGGTCATTGGGAATCTTCAAAACAAAAAGCAAGATGATCTCGTAGGATAAGATTGGCTTGGAAGATTTTCTAGACATCGGAGAGGATTTTTTGGTCATTGGAAAGGATAAGGAAAGATATTTATCTTCCATTTTTTCTTATCTGTATCGCCCGAACCCATCGATTCTTAGGTGGGCGGATTGAGGCCCGTTTCAATGCAGAAGACCGACATGACGTTTGTTTAGGTTAAACCCGAATCATCCTTCTAATTAAGAGTCTCCCATGCCTCCATCACTATCTCTGCTACCTTGTTATGCAAGCTCCTTGCTCATCCACATGTGAGTAGGCCGTGGAAAGATCCAGTTCGCTTATTTCCTTGTGGTAGCTCCTCGTTCATGTGACCCTCCTTTGTTCGATTTGGAAATGGTGTTCCCAGGATGAGATCGATCTGATGTTCGATGCCTCGTAAGGATGGTAATCCGGCAGGTATCTCCTCAGAAAAAAATCGCGATACTTGTCTAGTATGTTGGTAATTTCCAGGGATACTCCTTTGTACTTTGGTGGCCTATGATTTTAGGAAATTGCATAAACATAATCAAAGACTAGATTTCCTATGAATAAATTAAAATTACAATTCAATTAAAAAAGTAATTCGGTTAATAAGAAAACTTAACCATAACCAATCAGTTTTGTATATTTATACCAACAAGTTTGGTATATAACGGACCAAAGCAATCAGTTTTCATACGAAAATGTGTAATTCGGTTTGATTCGATTGGATTTTTTAAAACCAAACAGGATTGTCTACCCCTAAACATAACATTATATTATATTTAGAAACTGTTATGAATGTTGTTGAATTGATTGATACGTTTGTTTCCAATTCTACTGCAGAAACAAAGCATTTCTTTTTTTAATATGGTATTGGAGCATTTCAAATACATTATGCAAGCTTCTATTTGTTTCGCTGATTGACATCAATATCTCTTGTCTTTCTCCTTGATCTAAGTTCTTGGAAAAATTGGTACATATTTAAGCAATGCCTCCTTGAGTAGTCACAATAAGAAAAATCATGTTTCCATACGTTCAAATCCGTATTATGATATGTTCATAACTTATTGGTAAATCTAAAACATTTATGGATAGAATATTCATTGAAAAAACCGTTGAAAACCTTGATGGCCTTATGTCGAAAACTTCTCGACGAGCACTGACTAGATAAATTAACGAGATATTTGTTGATAATATATGGATAGCAGAAGACACCATCCAAAACAAATTTTGAAAAAATTAAAAATTTAAAATTTAAAAATAATATTTAAATTTTAAATTAATAATAATATTAATAATAAAAATATTATAAATACTAAAATGTTTTCAAATAATGAAATAGATAGAAATACAAAAATCTACAACAAAGTCAGAGGTTGCAAATCGTCGTTAACGTTGTCGTCCTCATCCCAACTAAATGTTGATATATTTTATTTAACAAACTGCATTAGTTTATTAAATTGTGCCTCAATGTTCCAGTTTATCTTCGGTGAGCTCCAATTTACCTTGAGAGGCCTCTCATACTCCTTTAATTTTAATCAACTCGTTGTGCAAATCTACAGTTTTCCTTATACTATTACAATTCGAAAATGTTGAACATTATATTGTCATTCCTCTAGGACTTGAACTTTGTATGATGTAGTGATCTACAAAATAGAATATAAATACATTTTATAAGTATATATATATATATATTAAAGATTTAATTTATATATCTCGAGATAGATCTCGTTCAATTTGTATTGACTTATAGATTGTTATTGTTTATATCATTAGTCTATGAAGCATCATCTTTTATGTTCACATTTTGTCTTACATGATCATTTGGCAACCATAGAGATTACATGGTTACCATCCTGGTTATAAGATGTAGACTTCCAAATTATGAGGACAACGCCTTGAATAAGACACAACACATACAGGGACTTCACGAGGGCGAATGCAAAGAAGATTAAGAATGTGCTCACACACAAATTTGCTGAAATAAATGGCAATGGTTCTACGAGGACATCAAGAGGCGTCGAGTCAAGACAATATAGTTTTTGTACAAGTAGAAGAGGTAAGAAGAGTAGGAAGCTGGAGGAGTTTAAGGCGTTCAGCCCGAACAAGAATCCATTCAACCTGAGTGATTCCTCTCGATCAATGCATGCATAAAATACATTTGATCAATTGATCCGATCATCACACTACTCGATCAAGCACTACCCCAACTCGACCAAATAGTGGCGTGAAGCGAACAAGCATTTATTATACATTTTTGCTTTAGATGTGTAGTTTACCTAGTTTTTACTTATAATTTTGGCCTTACAAATAAGAACCTTTTTTGTAGAAAATTATAAATAAGTTTTGATATTGAGTTGTATTTTTTCTTGCTATTCTTTGAGAGAACTAGCTAAACAATTATCATATTGATTCCAAGTGTTCACGACTTATCAACAGTAGATCACAAGGCTTATGTCGTCATTGTGTCTAAGTTTTGTTAGTAGAATTGTAAGAGGTTATAGAGTGTTCATCATTTAAAGAACAAGTTGAATATTATAGTATCGAGCTATTAGTGGGTTATATTCCTTTATCATCTTTACTAACAATAGAACAACGGTTCATATGACTAAACCTCATTCTACTCTTCCTTTTGGTGTTTGATAACGTCTATTTTGTTCTAGTATTTTAATCTATTTTCATAGTTAGTTTCATCATTCATTTGGGTTTTACCAAGCATTAAGCATCATGATCGTATCATTTTCAGTGATTTTGGAGCTAAAGGACGTGCCAAGACGAAGTATAAACATCGAGGATCATCATGGGACAAACGGGACGAGAATCGGCAAGGAATAGCCATTACCCGTGGGGGTACTTCCCTAGCCCGAGCGGGCATTTGTTATGGCGATTTTTTCCAGCAAATTGTGCACGAATCGGGCAAGAAAAACCACGCTCGGGGCCTCAGCCCGAGCGGGCAGCAGCTCAGCCCGAGCGGGCAGCACCTCAGCCCGAACGGATTCCTAATACGGATTCCTTAGATATGAATACGGATTCCTTAGATATGAATCTCATAGCAGCAGGAGAAGGATTTTACAAGGTACCAAACGGCTGCTTGACAACAAAGAGAAGAAGGAATCCCCCGACCGAGACTTCCGCACAACCCTAGCTAAATGTGCAAATCAGTACATAAACGACCCCGAGATGCCGAGAAGCTACATTAAACGTCCAGCACACAATTGGAGCATTGACAAGGCACCCAAGGTGAAGATGAAACCTTCACCACAGGCTCACGCACCAAAAATTTCTGGAGACGCTGAAGGAAACAAGCGATGAACGCCTAACCGGTATCATGGAGAGCACAACCGGACTTATGGACAGCTCGACCAGAATTTTTGGACAGCACGATCTAGCCCCCAACTTAGAGAACATCATGGCCAATCTTAGGTAAGACATGGCTGATCGTGCAAGGAACTCAACTGATCCGCGTGCTACGCCTTATCGAGCACACTATGCACGCGAGACGTTACGTACACGAAGACATCGAGGACGTCCACCTGATGAGTAACATCGTGGTCAGGCTCGTGACCTTAAACAAGCATTTCTCGGGAGGCAACCCGAGCCCCATATCCTTTAGTTATTTCATTTTATTTTCTTTTAGAATTCGAGTCTTATTCTTTTCACAAGCATGCTCCTTACCAACAACCCCGATGTATCGTACTGTCTCCTTTGGATTGTGTGACTTTTGTTACAGGTTTTCCACTTCAAAATCATCCACAACATAAGGAAAGACGCGTACGCCCAGCTGCATCAACCCGGGACAGCAAGCACACATTAGGTGCACACATTCCTATTTATAGTATTTTTCCCCGAGTTTCTGCGTGTTAGTCCTTCTCTTAGGTATTGAACACCGGGACGGTGTTCCGTTCAAGTCTGGGGGGAGGGTATTCTTCGAATGTCATGATTGTGATTAGGATTTAGATGATGAGTTCTTCGTTTTGTTTTTTTAGGATTAGACGAACGGATATCTAGTATGAAAAATTTCGAACTTTAGTCACCTTGTGCAACTTTGTCGAATCGGGAACAAAAGTCTAGGTTTGCTGAAATATACCTTTAGATATCGATTTGTTAGTGGTCGTGCATGAATCCATAGCCTATAGTTGTATTCCTTCCCTTACGCTTCAATCCCAAGCACTTATATCTCCGAGCGTACCTTTCATTTCTTGTTTTATTTCGATCATTATATTTCCACACACTTACACTCCGCTGTCAATAGACTAAGTTCTTTAATTTTTTCACCCCTACATTGACATGAGTGCATCAATATTGATAGTTCAGGTCTAAGTGGTGGGTCGAGGCGGTTTTTCTACGTCCTAAGGGTTAGAGTCGATGCGTATTCACACTAGTTAATCAAAAAGAAAAGAAAAAAGAAAGAAAAAAATCAGCAAAAACGCAACCTCTTCACTCCGTTAAGGTTACGAGACCTTATGAGTGTGCCAATTGGCAACTTGGGTCTAAGTAGAAGGTTGTCCTCTTCAACTCCGACGTCCTAGAAACCGAGTGCAAATTAAAAAAAATGTGTGGAAATCGAAAAAAAGAGAAGAAGAAAAAGAGAACCGAAAAAGAAGATAAATAGTTGTCTTAAGAATGGTATCGAATTGTTTGTACATTAGAATAGGTATGGAGATTGCTTGGATGTCGTCTAGGGGTTAGTGAAATGAACTCAGGACATGTGTAGGATTGCACGGTTAGTGGCTTTCGGTAGATAGGGATCTAAATTCGGTGCGCTTATATCTATGTTCGTGTGACGCGTTGTTGTGTAGGGTTGCTGACTTTTCGAGTTGATTGTGCTAGTTTCTTGTTTTTGTCTAACTCCTCTCTTGCTTCTTTCTAGTCTTGCTCGAGGACGAGCAAAGGTTCAAGTCTGGGGGAGTTTGATAACGTCTATTTTGTTCTAGTATTTTAATCTATTTTCATAGTTAGCTTCATCATTCATTTGGGTTTTACCAAGCATTAAGCATCATGATCGTCTCCTTTTCAGTCATTTTGGAGCTAAAGGACGTGCCAAGACGAAGTACAAACATCGAGGATCATCACGGGACAAACGGGACAAGAATCGGCAAGGAATAGCCATTACCCGCACGGGTACTTCCCTAGCCCGAGTGGGCATTTGTTATGGCGATTTTGTCCAGCAAATTGTGCACGAGTTGGGCAAGAAAAACCACGCTCGAGGCCTCAGCCCGAGCGGGCAGCAAGCCAGCCCAAGCGGGCAGCAGCTCAGCCCGAGCGGGCAGCACCTCAGCCCGAGCGGGTTGCCCTTTTTCATCGCATTCTTGCGCGATCCTCTGCGCCGTACCCGAGCGGGTCACTTACCCTGCCCGCGCGGGTCGCGTCCGTCACCTACAACTCCAAATAAGTTAATTTGATTTAAAACAAGTGGGAGTTCGTGGGAGACTTATACAATAAGGAAAACGCCTTTAGAGAAGAAGAATAAGTCATATTTCGCTGGAGAAAGTAATGGAAACGTGTCCAACTTAATCAAGATTTGGAAAACTCAAGAAAAGGCAACAAAGGGAGGTGGCTGCTGGAAGCAAAAAATAGGGAGAGCTGGAGGGACGAATCAAGACAGAAAGTTAGAGAGAAGAGAGAGCACACGGAGAGAGAGAAGGAGAGCAAAACGCACACACAAGGGCGAAGGACGGAGCGAGGAA
>CM071863.1:39381665-39392761 GCA_036759665.1 Gynandropsis gynandra
TTGGAGATGAATTGGATTTTGGAACGTAGCCATGATATGAAGTCTCAATTGATTTAGAACCTTGGCCGGTCGGTTGATTGAACTTATGAATTAGGATAGCGATCTTAATGCATCTAGTAGGTGAGATTACACAATTGGGAGATTGGTAGTACACATGCTAGATAGTGGGTTTAGGCATTGGGAGAGTCATTCCATAGAAAAGAGCTTGAATTTCCCGAATACGTAACAATGTCTATAACCATGAATCATGTTATAACTTCGTTGCATCATCGTGCATCTCTCAAAACCTGTGGTGTTTAGTCATTGAGTTTATCCCGTTAATTAGTTTAGTTTAGTTTCATTCGCATTCCCATCACTTATTGATTTCACACGTCTTATTCATTAGTTTACTAGCTTTAGAGTTGCATCGATTCCTCGTGTTTGACCATGGTACTATACGATCCGTATTCTTGCGGAAGCGTTAGTCTAGGTAAATTATTACTTGAGATTAACCACATCAGTGTTCTTCCTCAAATCGATGTTATGCATAATCTTCCTACTTCACATACATCTCTTCCAGTTCCTTTACCTCAACCACACACTCAAGTGTCTAGCATGCTCACTTAAAATCAGCTGGAACAAGTAGTCTGATAACGTCTATTTTATTATAGTATTTTAGTTTATTTGCATACTTAAATTAATCATTCATTTAGACTTTACCGAGTATTAAGCATCATTTAGTCCTCTCCTAGCGTTTTCTCGTGTTATTGGAGGAAATGAAATATCGAAATATCAACACGAGTAAATGAAGCAAAACTAAGCAAAACCACTCTCCTATCAGCTATGCACGGTCAGCATCCAAAGAATCATAAACCGGAAAAAAGAAATGGAAGCAATGGCCGCTTACAAATATGGAAACTTTCGATGGCTGGAACAAAATTAAGAAGAGCACGGTTGAAACATGAAAAGGAAACATGGTTTACATAAAATAGAAGCAAGTTTCTGGAACAAAATGTAATCTTCCAACCGCCAACCCAAAAATGGAAAGATAGCCGCTAACACGAGAATTGGAAACTGCAACCGTCGGAGATAGAAAATGGAAATGGCTGCTGGAACAATTAATGGAAACACGAGAACAAGAAAGAAGGCAGCCAAGGAAAGAGGAAAATGAGGAAAAAAGAAAAGGAAATCGTCGCTGCACAAGAGGAAAAGGAAATACAGGCTCCTGAAGAAAATGGAAACCGAGAAAATAGAAACTAGACAAAGAGAAAAGGAGGACGAAAGGGAATAGGCTGGAGTGCTTAGATTCGATCAAAGAGGAAAAGAATGAGAAAAGGAAAGAAAGTAAAGAGGAAAGAGACGAAGGGGTCAAGAGAAAAGCAAAAATTCGGACAGAACACACACACACCACACACAACACACACGAGAGAACAAGAGAGAGAGAGCAGCACGCCGGAAGGCTAGAGATGGGGCGACGAACTCGGAACACGAAGGAGCTGTTGAAGACATCGGTAATAGAATAGCGAGGGATCTCATTCTTTATCTATGTTGAATATAGATTTCTTTTGTGTTTTGTTTTTTATGTCCATGTCCGAATAGTTTAGTAGCTACGGGTTAGAGAGCTTTGCTGATATGTAATGAAATCTTGTGCTTAATGTTTCGTTATAATATTTGATCATTTTCGGATTAATTGGTTGTTTTTAATGCATTTATTCTTGTTGGCCACTTGAATGAATGATTATAAAATTCTGATTGCTTTGGGAAATGAATTAGAATTTGGAACGTAGCCACGATTTGAAGTCTCATTTGATTTAGAACCTTGGTCGGTCGGTTAATTGGACTTAGGAATTAGGAGCACAATCTTAATGCATCTAGTAGGTGAGATTACACAATTGAAAAATTGGTAGTATGCATGCTAGATAGTGGGTTTAGGCATCGGGAGAGTCATTCCCTAGAAAAGAGTTTGAATTCCCCAAATACGTGATGATATCTATAACCATGATCTTGTTAGCACTTCATTGCATCATTGTGCATCTCTCGAAATCTGTAGTGTTTAATTAATTGAATTCAATCCGTTAATTAGTTAGTTAGTTAGTTAGTTAGTTTATCTTTACTTGCATTCTAATCACTTATTAATTGTACACGTCCTATACATTAGTTAACTAGCTTTAGAGTTGAATCAATTCTCCAGTGTTCGATCTTAGTACTACACGATCCGTATTCTTGCGGTTAGTCTAAATAATTATTATTTGAGATTAATCAAATCATGGTCACTCGCCTAAACTTGCTGCACGTTCTGCCTTGTTCTTTTAATTCCTCTAGTGTGATGTCCACTTCTCAACCATCTTCTTCCTTCACAGAAAACATAACTACCTGGATTGGTAATTACACCTTCTCTTATTTGCTTTCTACTTCTTTTAATAATGATTATAATTTTCCTAAACAATAATGTATTATTGACACAGGAGAAAATATGCATGAATGTCATGATATCTCTTTGTTTTCTGATATTGTGTCGTCACTAATATTACTGGAACCTTACAATGGACATGCTTTTCCGGTTTCTCATCTAGCAATAGTTTATCTTTCTCCTACTTTAATATTGCATAATGTTTTGTATGTTCCTTATTTTAATTTTAATTTTTTTTGTGTCATTTCGTTGCTTTAACTACAAATTTTCATATCATCTTTAACTCTTCATGTGTAATATAGGACCATACTCGCCTTGACGATTGAGAGGGATAGTATTTCATACAGTGTCTGTTTTCTCGAATTATCAACTTACTCACTCAATTAGGTGCCTTTTCCTACAAATCTATGGCATCAAAGACTTTGATATTCTTCAAATTTCAAAGTCAATATGATTTCATATCAATCTTAAATTCAGCTTTTTGCTTTAGATAATATGTTTCATTGTTCCATTTTCCATTAACCTATTTGTTTCTCATAATAATATGTCTGAATTTCCTTTTCAACTTGTGCATTTAGATATTTGAGGTCCTTTTTATACGAAACTACATCTTCGTTCTACTATTATATTTCCTAGACCACTTCACCAGCAACTGCGCCAAAAACTTGATGTGCGGAAACTCAAACAATATATTTTCTAGACCACTTCACCGCAAGTATACGGATCGTGTAGTACCAGGGTCGATCTCTAGGGACTAAAGCAGCCAAAAACTAAGAATAACACTAAACTAAGACAAAGGGAAGTAGATTAAGGTGTGGTGCGAAATACCTAAAAACTAAGCTCAGTGGTGACAACGATAGTAGGTTGGGTAAACTTGGATATGACAAACACTACGGGTGTCGGGATACCGGGAATCGTATGGATGTAACACCTAAAGATTATAGACCTATCAAATTATCTTGATAACGGGAAATTCATGCTCTAAGGTAAGGAATGATTCTTCCGAGCCTAAACCTCCTAACCATGAGTATGTGGAACCCTACCTTCCAGTAGTGATTAACCCGTACTATGGCAGCTTTACGAACGCAATCATAATTCCTAAGTTGACTAACCGACCGGTCAGATTCTTGTTAGCCGAACTTAACCTACAGCTCAACAGTTCCGGATTCATCCTTTAACCTTCCAGAAAAGTATGAATTCCTATGTTGCTGAGCGGGCAGCACTAGTATAAGAGTGATAATGTTGAATGTAGAACCGAATATCAAGATAAAATCAATAGATCTAAGCATTAACGCATAACATTGTTCATCCGTTACAATCCGATATCCCTAACCCATAGTTGGGAACCTACTCACTCATGGAGATTACAAACCAAGAAGATAACACAACCCTAAACATGATAGACTCTAGGAAACTCGATGCCTCGATCTTCCCTATTGTGTTACCGATATAAGGATTTATGCTTCTCTCCTTCTCCAGCGTCTCTCGAGCCTTTCCTGATGTTTTCCCAAGCCTTTCCTTGCCCTATACGTCGCCCCCTTTGCTCTAGATCCGTTCTAGTCTATTAATTAGCTCGTCTGAATGCAAGATCTAGGTTGTTGCGAGAATCGCGGCCCGCTCGGACACCACTTTTACCCGGTCGTGCAGAGGCGCGCCCGGTCGTGTACTCCTTCATGCCCAATCGGGCATAAGCACCCGATCGCGTGGTTGAGCGGCCCGAGTCGTGTAAATTCTCAGGGATTTTTGGGACGAATTAATGCCCGAGCGGGTACCCTTATTGCGCCCGATCGGGTATGGCTACCCGATCATGTTGCCTTCGTGCCCGGGTCGTGCAAGGTGTGCAAATAAAACCCCGTAGGTTTTATCCGAGCGGGTAGACCTCAGTGCCCGATCGGGCACTCTTTAAATCTTGATTTTTCTCTTTTCCTCTCGTTGCTCGGGTGTTCCGTTGAGTTCAGAGCTTGATTTTGGCACCGAGTAAATTTATCTTCAAAATGCGTGGTTTTGCTCAGGAATCCGTCTATTTACACTCGTTTAGGCCTTGTCGCCTAAAAACCTGAAAACCAACAAAACGGGTGTATGTAACGAAGATTCGTATCGGAAATGTAAATCTAACTATGAAATGTATGCGAAAATGATACTAAAACCTAGCCTAAAATCGATACACTTTCAGTGTTATCAAACTCCCCCAGACCTAAACCTTTGTTTGTCCTCAAACAAAACTAAAGTCAAGTTCAAGAAGAATCTAATAACGATCGATACTAGCATAAAAAGTTCGAAGGATTAGTCATTTCGTAAATCAACGCGTCACATGAACAAAAGCCTAAGCGTACCGAGTATAGCCTTATATCTACCGAAAGTGCTGAACCATGAAATCCTACCAAAGATCTAAGTCTACTTCACAACCCTAGATAGTGTCCAAGCAATCTCCATACCTATTCCCTAAGCTTTTGATATCATTAAAATCTCTTCTTCTTGTTCTTATTCTTTTTTTTTTCTTTTCTACACTTAGATCCACGCTTTGTTCCTAGGACGTCGAAGTCGAAGAGGGATGGCTTTCTACTTAGACCCAGGCTGCCTATTGCACACTCATAAGGTCGCGTGACCTTAGCGGAGTGAAGAGGTGCGTTATTGAAGATCTTATATTTTTTTCGGTTCTAAGCAAACCTAGACCATTATCCACGATTCGACAAGGTCGCAAAAATGACTAAAGCTCGAAAAATTTTTCACTAGGTATCCATCTTATTCCTATACCTAAACCTAAGCCTAATCCTAAGTGCAAATATGTCTCTATAATGTCAAATCCGTATCACTAAATGAAGAGTACCCCCCCCCCCCCGACCTAAACAAAGAGTATCCCCCCAGACCTGAACGGAACACAGTCCCAGTGTTCGAGACCTAAGAGGGATCCCCGCATGCTAAAAATTCGAGAAAATATAAAAAAGATAACGAGTACACCTGGTGTGTGTGGCTTTCTCGAATCGTGATACATCCGGATTGTGTGACACTTTTGCTCTAATGCATGTGTTAGCGTGAAGGACCTGAAATGAAAACCATGCAATGCAAGACATAGAGCAAAGATCACTACATCAATTAGTCTGAAAGAGCGTGCATATCGCTAAAACTAAAAACAAGAAAAATAAGAAAAATAGGTCCATAAAAGATGAAAAAGAAAAAGAAAGAAAGGAAAAAGTGAAGAGGGGTCTAACCCTCATCCTCTCCACCGCGGTTGGCCGGAAGGTCTGCTGGCTCCGCTGGTGCCCCTTCCCTAGGTGGGAAGTAGAAAGACTGCAGCTCGTAGGGGATGTGAGGACGGTACGGGATGGCGCCAGTATGATAGTCCTGCGGGATCGGCACGTATGGCTCCTGGTAATGCTGCATACTGAGCTGTTGAAATCGACGGACGGACTCCGTGAGGTAATATGTATGCTGGATCGACTGCTCCTGGAACTGCTGCTGCTCCGCATACCTCACAACCTCGATGTCGTGCCTCGTCGCCTCCATGTCGTACCTTTGCTCTGTCATAAACGACTAATACCTGGTCTCCTCCGCGATATACCTAAGGACGTCGGAGACTCCTTCCATGGAAGGAAAGTCAGAGCGGCAGTGAGGATACTCTGGTCGGGCACGTGAATGAATGGCGCGTCGGCTGCGCTGCCTCGACATGGAAGGTCCTGGTGCAGCGGCTGGAGGTGGATCCATCTCAGCTAGCCTCGGGCCGATGTGTCCGATGGCTGGATCAATCCTGAATCGTGACCCCTCCTCGTCTAGACCCGACATCTGAATCTCTCGTAGGTTGACTTCCAAGTTACGACCATGCTCATCCTTGTAGCACCAGATGACGTTGAACCTCTCTAATGTAATCGCCTTTCGGTTGCGTAGGTTCTGGAGGTTCAACTCGGGCTCCTCATCGATCTTATCCTCAGTCAGGATGCCAAGGTTGATCCCGACTCTCCGTGCGATCATCGTGACTATGCCACCGCACATGATCTTCGTATCTGTGCTACACTTCTCGGTGGCTATGTCAAGGAAATGCCTCATCACCAATGACGCCAAGTCGACGTCCAGAATATCCCACTCATCGGGCTCAAAGTCTAATTGCACCACCCGCCTAAGGTATGCCAACTCTATGTGGTTTACTCCACCTTGCGCTCCCTTTCCTAGTATCGAAGAGACTAGGAAGTAATGAAAGTACCTCAGGGCGGGGTGGCGTATATGGTTGGCCTTCGACCTCGTCGAGTATTCGCCGTATGCAATCTGAGCCCAAAATTGTGCTTGACGGCTCCGGTTGTGCTCTGGCATCTTCGTGAAGTTGCAGTGTGGAGCGTCAAGGATGATCGCGAACTGCCTCGCGCTGAGCCGGTAGTTCTGCCCCAGCAGGCGAAACTCCATGAAGGCTCTTTCCCGATCTCTGGACTCGGGAAAGAATGTTGCGTACGATGCGAGGAACTCCGCCATGAGGTTGCGGTAAGTGTACTCATGTGTGTCCCTCAGTCCCGTCCATCCTAGCGTGTTGAAGATGGCGTCTATGTGTTCCCCGATGTGGAGAGCACTCATCGCTTCGGCTGATAAGAAGCGGGACGGGAAGATCCGCGGCTCAAGTTCAGTAAACCTCGATTTTTGACCGGACAAGAACGTCGTCGTCCGGTAGTTGTATTGTTGGTGGGATGTGGTGATCGGCATATAAAGCGTCAACTCTGTAATTGCATCCGACCTCGCTGGCCATCCGTGCTCTGGGTCATATGCGTCAGATCGGCGCTTCTTGGAACTCTGAAAGATCTTAGGGGCATCTGCGAAACAAACGAAGGACAAAAATTAGCACTATGCATGGTTTGCAAGATGCCCGATCGGGTACTAGAAGTAGCCCGGTCGGGTAGAAATTCGTCAAAATACCCCCGTGGGTAGTGCCCGACTCGGGCGAGAAAGTCGCCTGATCGGGTGAATGTCCAGGACGCCCGACCGGGTGCTAAACCTAGCCCGGTCGGGTAGAATCATGAAATCGCGACCTGCAGTTCGCGATTCATGGTTCAATCGACGATTTCGCCCTAAATCTTTCCTAATCAAACCTAGATCTAACCCATAGCAGTCCAAATCTCAAAATAGTTCATTGGAATACCTGGATTTCGAGATAAGATTGAGAAAAATTCGGATTTTTCAAGAGATGGGAGAAAGAAGGCTATTTCGAGCAACCGGTGACGGTGGTGAACGGCGGCGGCACACAAGCGACTCCGGTGGAAGAGATTGCGGCGTGAGGGGCTGAAAATCTTAGGAGCACACTCGGGCTAAAGTTGTGAAATGAGGGTGGCCGCTCGGGTTACTCGAAATATAACTTACCTTGCAGATTTTTGCGGTGCCCGATCGGGTACCATGTGCTGCCCGATCGGGCGTCTCCCATGTTGACCTACCCGCTCGGATCTTCTAAAGAAGCCCGACCGGGTCTCTTGAATCTGAAGTTGCCCAATCGAGTGGAGGTGTCTGCCCGATCGGGTACTGCTGCAAAATACAAAAATTCATACGAGGAAAACATGCAGCAAAAATTCGATAGACCACTAAATTCCTAAATCCTAGAAAATTGTCCAAACTAAAAAAATGAAAAGAAGTTGGAAAATACGGAAATAAAACGAAAACGACTAAAGGATATAGGGCTCGGGTTGCATCCCGAGAAGCGCTTGTTTTCGGTCTTTAGCTTGACCCCTAGCGTCTTCATACGTGTGTGGTGGCGGAGAGAGGAGGTATGCCTCTTCCGTTTTCTTTCTGATCAGCGTGATGAGACTCGAATCCTAGTGGATCTCTCACATGCGATCCTCGGTTCTTCTCTTTTGATCCCGCGACTCTTTCGTATCTCCTTCGGACTCAGTTATGGTTGAGTGTTTCCTCTGTATTCCATTCGGGATAGGAGTGTACGTGGGTCACTGAGCGTGTAGGAGATGATGCACGTGGCCTTAGAACCGTTGCTCGCGTGGAAGTATCGATCAAAACACGTGGCTCTTGGGTCCTCCCTGATGCCCGATCAGGCTCCTTTGGTGCCCCGGTCGGGTAATCAAATGTGACATTTACCCCCGTGGGGTGTGCACGCGTCGGGCTGTCTGGTCGCCCGGGCGGGTTATCATTCAATCCATCTGCCCGATCGGGCTCACGCATCCACCCGGTCGGATGGTTAATTGAGGAATTTACCCCCGTAGGCATCACCCGAGTCGGGCTATGAGGTTGCCCGATCGGGTCTCCTAAAAATGGCTCTGCCCGCGCGGGTGGAGTATGTTGCCCGCTCGGGTCACTTCCCTGCTGAGGTAATTTCGAATTCTCCTCGAACTGCGTGAGTGCGTCCGACCTTGCTGGTGACTAAAACTGACTCCCGATGCACTTGGACAATGGTATCTCCTCAGGATGGATGTCTCGGTGTACATGTCCAATCTCCTTCGTGGTGCATCCGTCGTGGTAACGTTCATTACGGGTTCGGTCATGAATGGCTTCTTCAACGCCTCATCGAGTTTGAACTTGATTGACTCGTCCCCGAACGTCATCACTAGCCTCCCTTCCGCGCAATAGATGACCATCTTTGTCGTGTTGAGGAATGGTCGTCCCAATATGACGGGGATCTTCGGATTGATCTCCATATCCACAACGACAAAATCCGCAGGGAACCAGAATTCTCCCACTTGAACGGCAACTTTTGTCAATATACCCACTAGACTCCGTACGGATTGATCAGCCAATGTGAATTGCATCCGTGTGGGTTGAAGATCTCCTACCCTATTGAGCTTTTCAACAAGGGATATTGGTAGCAAGCTCACACTCGCTCCGATGTCAATTAGCGCATGCTCAATTTCGTAATCATAAATCTTGCAAGGGATGACGAAGTTACCTGGATCGGGCATCTTCTCGACCATGGTAGGAGGCTGTATAAGTGAGTTCGTTACCATTACCATCTCGTTATCCATGGTCCTCTTCCTCATTATGATATCCTTGAGGAACTTCGCATACGATGGGATCTTTGTGAGAGCATCATAGAATGGGATAATGACTTGTAGCTTCCTCAAGAGTTCTATGAATTGAGAGAATTGGGCATCGTCACTTTGTTTCCTTTGAATTTGACGCTGCGGAAAGGGCAATTGTGGTACCCTCGGGGGAGGTGCTACATAGGGTAACTCCCTCTCCTCTTCCTCGGTCACCTTCTCTTCCACGTGGAGCGATGGGTTGTTCGATCTTATCGCTCAAAGGTTCTTCTCTTGCAGCCATGGGAGGAATTGGTTTCCCTACCGTGTTCCCGCTCCTTAGGAAAATAGCATTCACTTGCTCGCAGGGGTTCGCCTCGGGTTTCCCGGGAAGCTGTCCGGGTTGTCGGTTTCGAACCTTGGGCTAGTTGCGCCACTTGCATCTCAAGGAGTCTCAAATGCGTCTGAAATCTGTCCATTCTCTTCTTCATATCCTCTTCCTCAGCCCTAATCCCTCCAAGTGCACTTTTCTGCTCTTGGTGCATCAATTGGAGCATCGAAAGAATTTCGGAATCACCCGAAGATTGTGCGCGTGGCTAATATCCGTAGTCTTGGCCACTTCCACTCGGTTGGAAACCTTGATTCTGGTTTCTCGCCAATATCCGCGGTTGGAAGTCTAGCGGATTCGCTACATTGCTCATATTGCCATATGAGAGGTTGGTATGGCTCTTGATATAATTCTGTTGGTAGCCCTGATTGGAAACGTAGTTCACTTCCTCCATCCCTTGGCCTACGGATGTATCATGTCGATCCATATGAAGTCCAGCTATCATCCGATGAATCTCGCCAACTTGCTGCTTCAAGTCCGTCAATTCTGGGTTGGCGATGCCAAGCTCGTTCACTGCAGCTTTGGATGGGTAATCGCGATTGTACTCCCCTACCTTCTTGCCTCCTTCCCTTGCCATGCTCTCGATCAAGTTCTCGAGCTGATTGAACGTAAGGTTGCTGAGGGAACCACCACCCGCTGCCACGATCATGAATCGGGTGGTTTCTTGGAGACCTTGGATAAAACTCGTGATAAGATACTTCTTATCCATTCCGTGGTGTGGGAATACCCGCTGGTAGTTCTTAAATCGCTCCCATGCATCGTGTAACGTCTCGCCTCTTTCTTGTACTTTCTTGTAGGAAAGAATTCATGCGACTCTCAGCGAGAAGCGTTCTATGATCGGGGAAGAATTGTTGCATGAACCGTTGCTCCAAATCATCCTACGACGTGATTGATGCAGCCGGCAAGTTGAAGAGCCAACGTTGTGCCGCATCCTTAAGTGAGAAAGGGAACGTCATCAAATCGAGATCCTCCCGAGTAACTCCTGTTCCAACCTTGGTAGTGCTGCAAAGCATCTTGAAGTCCGTAAGGTGGGAGTTCGGATCTTCGTTCTCCATTCCTCTAAAGGCCGAGTTGTTGAGCATTTGTATGAAGGCCGGTTGTAGCTCAACCTGGTTATCAATCGTGCGGGCCATGCACAAAAGTAACTGTGTATGCTTCGGAGCGGTGTATGCTCCGTAAGTCTCATCGGCAGCAGTCATGTCGGGATTACTTGCGTTGTCCTCTCCGCTGCTTGCACTATGGGTTTCTTCCTCCTCAGAGGCGTATGTCTCGTGACCGCTCTCTCTTTCTACCTCGGATTCAGAATCCGCTATTCCAATCTTTCTCTTCTTGCGCAGGCTCCTTAATGTTCGCTCGACCTCGGGATCGTAAATGAGGAGCTTTTGAG
>CM071863.1:39463851-39491258 GCA_036759665.1 Gynandropsis gynandra
GGCTGGGTAATCTTCTCATGGAACTTGGTTTCATCCTCTCATCGGCTCCGACCATTTATTGTGATAATATCAAAGCTACTTATCTCAGCGCCAACCCCGTTTTCCACTCCCGTATGAAGCACCTTGCACTTGATTACTTCTTTGTCCGTGGCCAAATTGAAGCTGGTACACTTCGAGTTTCTCATGTGCACTCCAAGGACCAACTCGCCGACCTCCTCACCAAACCTCTTACGCGGTTACAATTTCACGAGTTGTGTTCCAAGATTGGAATCACCTCAGGCGATTCATCTTGCGGGGGCATATGAAGGATATTATTGTATTAAGGGTATTATTGTAATTTACTATTCCCAAATTAGGTCAAATCATTAACCTCTTGTACATATAGCCGTTTATGGCTTTTCAGTAATCAATAATTCAGATTACCATTCACACCTTTTTGTTGCAGCATGCTGTTTTGTGAGTTTTTCCGTTCTTATTTGCATTGATTTCTATTCTTTAGTAAGTGGGCACATTTCCTTTCTATTTCCCAGCCATATAACTGTCATTTCTCTTCTCTAACCATGTTTCATTTTTGTGTAGGCAACTAACCACTTCCTTGTCTTGTTTCCCGCAAGTTTTCTATCTTGTTTCTGCAGGTGACGGACGCGACCCGCGCGGGCTGGAGTGTGTGCCCCGTGTGGGCTCCCTTGCTAAACCTGCACCCGTGCGTGCTGAAGGCCTACCTGACTTGTGCTGAAGCTGCTGGACGTGCTGAACCAATGGCCCCGTGCGGGCTACGTCGAGTGCCCCGCGTGAGCTGTGATGGTGCTTCAAGGTCCATGTGGGCTGAAGTCCTCTCCGACCTGTGGTGTTTCTCGTCCCATTAGTTCCGTTATGATCCTCGAGTCTAATACTTTTTACCGTGTACGTTCTTTAGCTCCAAAAGAAACAAGTATGCATTACAACCTGTAAGAACATGAAAACACGAAAACGAGTAAAACGGATACAAAGTCACACGTAAACAGCGCATCTATCGTTATAAACATCTCTAAAATCATGCGAGAAATACGTATTAAAACAAGACGATCAAAATCCCCCAGACTTGAATGTTTGCTTGTCCCTAAGCAAACGTAAACGTAGAACACTTGGGGTATACAAAAACTGAGAATTTCCTTTTCTCCTAGAAATACCGCTGAAGCGAACCTAACCGATCAACTAGCAAGTCGAGAGCAAATTCAGCCTAATTCAATTTTCAGTCTTCATCCTAGGTTCACCAAGGCTACCTACGAGAATGTAAATCGAGGGAAAACCAAACAAGTCACCCTACCCCTCTCCACAAAACGAGACTTCAGACAAATGCTAAATGTAGAACAATTGAGGATACTTGTTTCTTTTCCGAGCTTCTTTCTTTCCTTCTTCTTCTTCTTCTTCTTATCTTTTGTTTTTTTTTCTTTATTCTTCTTTTTATGTCCCTTTTTTATATTATGCAGACACACTAGGCTTCTAGGACGTCGGATTTGAAGGGATCCAGCCTCTAATTAGATCCAGACTACCGATGACAGTATACTCATGCATCGCGTTCAAGATTGCAGCGGAGTAGGCAGCGTTTTTATTGTGTCGTGCCCATAGGACGTAGAAAGATGATCGCCAACCCACCACTTAGACCCGAACCATCGAAAAAGTGTCAAGGTCGATGCACTCATATCGATTTTAGATCATGCTTTTAGGCATTATTTCTATCGACAACAGAGTGTTAGTGTGCGCTCTTTATTCTGCAAAACAAGCTCGATTTTATACGATCTAATAGTCCTCATCAAAAGAAGTAAAGCATCATGAAGTATGATATACGATCTAATAGTCCTCATCAAAAGAAGTAAAGCATCATCTATGTGAAGTATGACTATCTGGATAGAGAGAATAAAAGATAAACTAGCGTAGTGACCTCGTGTAAACCTCCCAAAAGCAACACTAGGATTCCCAAAACCGACTAATAAGATCTAACGCTTAGGAAAAACCTAGCTCAAACATGCAAAATCTCATGGAAAAGGCCAACTTCTTAAGTATCCTAGGTTCAGGGTTGATCTCAAAATGTGGCACCAGACAAGTGTTTGGGATGACTCTAACTCACGAAAGCAAAAACAATCTAAAACTACGAAATCAAAGAGAAAATAAAAGAAAATGAAATGAAGTCACCTGACAAACGTGAGCTGCTCCCCCAAACTTGAATTGAACGGCATCCTCGACGTGAAGCTCCGTTAGAGGGTAAGAGAAGTGAAGTCACGTTTGTGGTGGTATTTTTTGTGTGTTTTTTTTGTTTTGTTTTTTTTTTGTTTTTTAACTGAGTCTTAAACTAAACAACTAAGAAAATAGAAAACAAACAGTTGGGTTGCCTCCCAGAAAGCGTTTATTTAACGTCTTTAAGCTTTGATGTCTCCATTCCTCATGTGTGCGCGATGGGTGGATCGAAAAGGGAAATGGAGTTTCCATTTTCGATCGGTTGAGCGGCTTGGTAGAGCTTTAGTCGTTGTTCATTAGCTTTGAATGTTCCTCTCGAATCACTCCATAGTTCCACTTCTCCATATGTGAAGACTTCTCGTACCTGAAAAGGACCAGACCAACGAGATCATAGGTTGCCCGATAAAAGCTGAGGACGAGAATTGAAAAGTAAGACTAAATCACCTAGTTGGAAGTCATGAGGTAGGATCTTTTTGTCGTGCCATCCTTTAGTTACTGTTTCTTTCTTTGGCACGGCATGCACGGGATTCACTCGTTCGCTGCCCGAGGTTGGATAAATGATATTTGCATCAAAAAGTTTTATGATGTCTTTTTCTATTACCTCTTGCAAGGGCGGGTGCAGCCTCCTTTGAGTTTCGGTGGAAGGTTCGTGGCTGTCTTCCGTATAAGTTCTGTGCGTACATATTGAAGAACTGACTCTCCTACGTTTCTTTATGCGAGTGGGTTTTTTTCTCATCTTATCTGCACTCAAGTTAGTATTTATAACAGCAAGATATGTTTACCGCATTCAATGTACTCATACTGAAAAGAAGACGAAAGAGGGTCGGGCTCAAGTTCGGGCGTCTCCTCCACTGCGAAACCAGCATGCGTTTCATGTGGTGTCTCCTCACATGGGCCGTCTCCTAGTGCTGAAATAACACTCATGAATTTCGTGTACAGCTTGGCTCCTTCGTCCGTAAATCCTGCATCTTCGCAAACTCGTGTTAAGCATCGCACAAGAGGATCGGAAATACTTTTTTGATCAAGTGTGTCTCTTGCTAACTCGTCCAGTGAATCAACTCTGAGGCAAGACTCCTTCAATGAGGGTCCGTTCATAGTGCTCGACAAGTTGAACTCTATCGTCTCATCTCCGACACGTAAAGAAAGTTTTCCTTGTTGTACGTCTATCATAGCACCTACAGTAGCTAAGAACGGTCTACCAAGAATAATAGGTATCCTAACGTCTTCCTTTATGTCAAGCACAACAAAATCATCGGGAATGAAAAAATTACATGCCTTGAGGGGAAGTTTTCAACAATTCCCACCGGATATCTTATCGAACGATCCGTGAGGCGTAGACACATCTTTGTAGGTTTGAGATCTCTGAAGTTCATCCGCTTGAAGACCGAGTGTGGCATGATGCTCAAGCTTGCCCCTAAATCACCCAAAGCATTGTCAATGTCAATATTACCTATTGTGCATGGAATGGAGAAGGTTCTGGGGTCCTTCAACTTTGGTGGCAGCTTGTTTTAAAGGATAGCGCTGTATTCCTCGGTGAGTGCTACCGTCCCGTTCTCTTTGATATGTCTCTCTTTGAAAAGAACATCTTGATGAGTTTGGCATGATTAGGCATGTTTTGGAGGGCTTCCAAAAATGGGATGTTGATGTCAAGCTTCTTGAGGCCCTCTATAAATCTACCCACTCTCTCTTCGTTCTTGCTGCTCACCAACAGTTAGGAAATGGTATAGGAGGTTTGTACGCCGGTGGAGCAACATATGGTTTGTCTAAATCTGGTTCAAATCATTCCATAATCGCAATCGTACCTTTGCCTCTTTTCATGGACGTCCCAACAACTTGGTCTTGCTCTTTGGAGGGCGAATGCTCGATCATATCAGTGCTGCACACGGAAATAGCGTTAACGTACTCTCTCGGGTTTAACTCGGGTTTACCGGGAAGCTGTCCGGGATTCGGAGAAGATGAGGCAGCTTGTTATGCTATGGAGTTCTTTAAGATCTTCACATGGTTTCTCAAGGATTCCATCTGAGTTTTGAGCTCGTTGATCACTGTCCCCACATCCGCATTGAATCTGGCTTGAGTCGATTGTTGTTGTCTTTGCTCCTTGATAAATTCGATCATCACTGCCTCAAGGTTTGAAGAAAGGGCTTCAGGGGGTTGAGGAGCTTGCAGAACTTGTTGAGCATTCTGAAATTGCTGATTATTTTGCTGGTATGGCTGATGTGGTTGCTGAAATCTCAATTCAGGTTGTAGGTATTCCCGAATTGTGTGTTTCCTTGATGCTGGGCATAATTCATATGTTCCACGTTCTGTTGCAGCGTGCATTGATAAGCCACGTGTTTGTATCTCCACAAATCACGCAATACATAGCGTTTGCTGCATTACCCGTTGCTCTGCCCTGATTCAGCTCATATAGACCCCGAGTTCTGTTAGGCATACCTCTCGGTGTGGACCACATGGTGTGGTTCATGACAAGGTTATTGATAACGTCTATTTTATTATAGTCTCTTTTTATAGTTTATTTCATCATTCATTTGAACTTTACCAAGCATTAAAGGATCATTTAGTCATCTTTCATCGTTTTCTCGTGTTTTGCAGTGAATGGAGATATCGGGATACAAACACGAGTAAATGAAGCAAAACTAAGCAAAACCACTCTCCTATCAGCTATGCATGGTCAGCATCCAAAGAATCATAAACCGGAGAAGAGAAATGGAAGCAATGGCCGCTTACAAAAATGGAAACTTTCGGTGGTTGGAGCAAAAATGGAAAATTTCGGTTGCTAGAACAAAAGTAAGAAGATCACGGTTGGAACATGAAAAGGAAATATGGTTTATATAAAATAGGAGCAAGTTGCTAGAACAAAATGTAAACTTCCAACCGCCTACACAAAATTGGAAAGATTGCCGCCTACACTAGAATTGGAAACATCAACCGTCAAAGGTAGAAAATAGAAACGGCTGATAGAAAAATTAATGGAAATGCAAGAACAAGAAAGAAGGCAGCAAAGCAAAGAGGAAAAGAAGGAAAAAATAAAAGGAAATTGTTGCTGCACAAGAGGAAAAGGAAATACAAGCTAATGAATAAAATAGAAACCGGAAAAATGGAAACTAGTGAAAAAGGAAATTTAACAAAACAAGAAAAGGAACGTGTTGGCTACTTAAACCAAATGGAAATATGGTTATAGAAGAGGAAGATGAGCTACATGGCTGGAAAATAAAGAAGAAACGTTAACAATTACACAAGAATGGAAAAACAAGAGATGGAAAAAATCGAAAAAGGAAAACTGCAGTTGCTATAAGAAATAGAAAATTCTAGCCACTAGAGAGGAAAGAAAGGGGACGACCAAAGAGGTAAGATTAGAGGAAAGGAAAGAGGGGAAAGAGGGAAAAAAGGGGAGAGCTTCAGCAGCCCAATTCGTACAGAAACGGAGAGAAAAAAAGAGAGCACAGAGAGAGAGAGAGAGAGAAGGAGAGCAGAACGCCCACACAAGGGCGAAGGACAGAGCGAGGAAGCTGGAGCGTGGAGGAGCTATTGAAGACGTCGGTAATAGAATAGGGAGGGATCTCATTCTTTATCCTTATAGAATATAGTTATCTTTTGTGTTTCTTTTGCTAAGTTCATGTTCGAGTAAGTCCACAACCATAGGTTAGAGAGCTTCGCCGATATGTAACGAAGTCTTGTTCTTAATGCTACGTAATGATATCTATTACCATGATCTTGTTAGAACTTCGTTGCATCGTCGTGCATCTCTCGAAACTTGTGGTTTTTAATTCATTGAGTTTAATCCGTTAGTTAGTTAGATACTTTTGTTTCATTCGCAATCTACACACTTATTGATTTTACACGTCCTATTCATTAGTTTACTAGATTTAGAGTTGCATCGATTCCTCGTGTTCGACCCTGGTACTATACGATCTGTATTCTTGCGGAAGTGTTAGTCTAGGTAATTATTACTTGAGATTAACCACATCAAGTTTTTGGCGCCGTTTCCAGGGAATTGATTACGGTTTTAGAGTTAGGATACTTTTAGATTAGGACACAGTCCTTTCCGGAGTTTTATTTATTTTTCGTGTTTTTGCTTTAAGTTTTTTTTCTTTTCTTGAGTCAAATTTTTTTACCTCTCGGAGCCTAACCGATTCTTGTGTTTCTTTTTTGTGAGGTACATTATCGTGCGAGACCGAAGAAGAACAAATGGCAGAACGTCGCATTCTAAACGCGCCACAAATTCCAACCGCGTTAACCTATGGAACATACATGGCTCCTAGGCATACGCAACTCTTGTCTTGCATCGTAAGAAGGGATGCCCACGTCGAGTTACAACCAGCATTCATTCAGATGCTCGGTAACGCATCATTCAGAGGGAGACCCACCGAGGATCCAAATCAGTATCATACTGATTTTAAGATGCTTTTCCAAACAATCAGAACCGGAGAAGAAATCTCGGATGAGGACGTCATGCTCGCTGCCTTCCCATTCTCAGTGAAGGATAAAGCACAAGACTGGTTGTATTCCCAACCGGCAAACTCTATAGGATCATGGGGGCAGCTAGAGGAAAAGTTCATGATGCGATTCTTCCCTCAGAGTAAAGCTCAGCTTGTCAACAATCAAATCAACACGTTCGTTCAAGGGGCAGCTGAGAGTTTATACGAAGCGTGGGAACGTTTCAAAGGTTATCAACGCCTTTGCCCACACCACGGCATGGATCAGAGCTATCTTATACATAACTTTCTGCAAGGGCTCATGGATAACACGAGAATTCTGATCATAGCCGCAGCTGGAGGTTCTTTGAGCAACCTCACTTTTCCAGAAATTGAGAACTTGATTGATCGTATGGCCGATGAGGGCAGCAACACCGCTGGAGAATACAATCGCAACGCTCCAGAAGGGTAGCTAACTTGAACAACACACATGCCTTATATGCCGAGATAGCTAAAGTAAAAGATCAAATCAGAGGAATCTACAATATGATGTGCATTGATCGAAATGCTTTGACCAGTCGGAAGAGCAAGGAATTCAAGGGTGCGAGGAGGTGAATTGTGTGAACAACAATCAGCCTCTAGGTAACGCTTATAACCCTAAATGGAGAAATCACCCTAACCTTTCGTATAAGAATTCCGATGGTGCATTTAATGTACAACGTTTATCGGGGAATTTCCAACCGCGGATTATGCAACGAAATCAAAACTTTCTGCCAAGGACACAACCCCAAACTCAGAACTATCAGCCACATGCACCTCAGTCAGAGCCAAACCAATCCGAAGCAGCCCCCAACGTCAATGCCATGTTCACTCGTCTCCTCCAATTCCAAGAAAATCAAGGTAACTTGATGTTGAAAATGCAACAAAGTCAGAGTAATTTGGTGAGGGAACAAGAGAGCGCCAAGAAGTAGATAGAGGGCTTTCAAAGTCATCTTAGACAATTGGAGACACAAGTTGCACAACTTTCACAAGGGGCAACACGACCACAAGGAGTTCTACCGGGGAGACCGAAAGCAAATCCTCGTGAGCACGTCAACGCCATATATCTACGGAGTGGTAAGGTGGTGGATCAGCCCGCTCCTTTGATGTTTGAAAGGGGTGAAGCAACTAGTACAACAAAGGAAAATGGCAGCAACGATGAAAAGCACAAAAAGAAACCCGAGGAGTAAGAATAGCCAAAATACGTGAAACCCGAACCAAGACCGCCTCCTTTGCCATTAACACAATGTCAACGTAAGAGATTGATGGATCAGGCCAATCCCTCGACATTTGACAAAGTTGAACCGTCCGTAACAGTAATGGAAAAGGGCAGTAGCGTCAAAGAGCACAAAAAGAAACCCAAGGAGGAAGAGCCGAAATACGTAAAACCCGATCCAAGACAGCCTCCTTTACCATTTCCCCAATGTCAAAGTAAAAAGAACGAGGATGCTCAATTTGCTAAGTTTGCTGAGATGTTAAAGAAGACGCATATTACCATTCCATTCCACGAGGCGTTGAAGAAGACGCCTTCATACGCTAAGTTCTTGAAGGAGGTGCTTGCGAACAAACGAGACGTAGAGATGGAAACCGTCATGGTGATTAACTCGATGTTGCAGCCAAACCTACCCAAGAAGATGCCCGATCCAGGTATATTCATCATCTCTTGTAAAATAGGTGCTTATGAAATTAGCCATGCACTAATTGATGTCGGAGCAAGCGCGAGCGTGCTACCGTTGCCGTTATACGAAAAATTGGATCTTAGGGACAGGTTGGATCTCAAACCTACACGAATGGCACTCACCATGGCTGATCAAAGTGTTAGGATACCCGAGGGCATGCTGGAAGACGTGCCATTATAAGTTGGGAAGTTCTTCGTCCCGGTCGATTTCGTCTTCTTGGATATGGAGGAGGACAAGAAAATCCCAATTATTCTCGATAGGTCATTTCTCAATACGGCAAAGACGATCATACATTGTGCTGAAGATAGACTCACACTTAAATTCGGAGATGAAGAAGTGGAATTCAATCTGAACGACACACTCAAGCAGCCTTGTATGGTGGATTTGGTATTCCACATCGACATCCTAGAGAGACTAGCCGAAGAAGTCTTTGACGAGTTCGGGAATGTGGATTCTGTTGAGTTAGCTCTTTTAGCAGCTGAAAAGAAGTGTATAAACATCCGAACGATGCAACATACTATACTAAGCTGATGCACGAAGAAAAGACAAAGGAGATTCTAAACACCGAGCTAGATGCACTCCGAGCAGATTTCTGTGCGATCCAAGCACAGCAGTTTGTAAGCAAAGCAAAAGGTGAAATTTCGGACAATCCTTATCAAGATGAGTGCTCAAACCACAAACACATAAGTACAGCTCGATTGGACATCAATTTGAATCAAGAAAACGTCCTAAATCATTGCACAAACCTCCGCGCATCCAAGGCAGATTCCAGCGCGCGTCAAACAGCAGGTAGCGCAAGTTCAACCACTCCCGAGACGCCTAACAGCCACGCCAAACGTCTAGAACCTAATTGGGACATTGATAATGCCCCCAAGGTGAAGATGAAGCCTTAACCACGAGGGCTCACACACCAACATATTTAGGAAACATTGAAGGGAACAAAAGACGAACGCCTAACCGGTTTCATGGAGTACATAACCGAACTTCTGGATAGCTCAACCAAATTCTCTGGACAGCACGATCTAGCCCCCATCATAGGTAACAACATGACTGAGATTATTGAGGACATGACCGATCGTGCAAGGAATCCAACTGATCTGCATGCTACACCCTATCGAGCACACTATGCACGCGAGACACTACGCACACGATGACGTCGAGGACGTCCACCTAATGAGTAGCACGTTTTGGTCAGGCTCGGGACCTTAAACAAGCGCTTCTCGGGAGGCAACCAGAGCCCCATATCCTTTAGTTATTCTGTTTCAATTTTTTTTTAGAATTCAACTCTTATTCTTTTCACAACCATGCTCCTTACCTACAACCCCGATGTATCGTACTGTCTCCTTTGGATTGTGTGACTTTTGTTACAGGTTTTCCACTTTGAAATCATCCACAACATGAGGAAGGACGCGTACGCTCAGCTACATCAACTCGGGACAGCCAGCACGCATCAGGTGCACACGTTCCTATTTATAGTATTTTTCCCCGAGTTTTTTGCGTGTTAGTCCTTCTCTTAGGTATTGAACACCGGGACGGTGTTCCCTTCAAGTCTGGGGGGGGTATTCTTCAAATGTCATGGTTGTGATTAGGATTTAGATGTTGAGTTCTTCGTTTTATTTTTTTAGGATTAGACGGACGGATATCTAGTACGAAAAATTTCGAACTTTAGTCACCTTGTGCAACTTTGTCGAATCGGGGACAAATGTCTAGGTTTGCTGAAACATACCTTTAGATATCGATTAGTTAGTGGTCGTGCATGAATCCATAGCCTATAGTTGTATTCCTTCCCTTAGGCTTCAATCCCAAGCACTTATATCTCCGAGCGTACCTTTCATTCCTTGTTTTGTTTCGATCATTATATTTCCACGCACTTACACTCCGCTGTCAATAGACTAAGTTCTTTAACTTTTTCAGCCCTACATTGACATGAGTGCATCAATATTGATGGTTCGGGTCTAAGTGGTGGGTCGAGGTGGTTTTTCTACGTCCTAAGGGTTAGAGTCGATGCGTATTCACACTAGTTAATCAAAAAGAAAAAAATCAGCAAAAACGCAACCTCTTCACTCCGCTAAGGTTACGAGACCTCATGAGTGTGCCAACTGGCAACTTGGGTCTAAGTAGAAGGTTGTCCTCTTCAACTCCGACGTCCTAGAAACCGAGTGCAAATTTTCAAATTAAAAAATAGTGTGTGGAAACCGAAAAAAAAGAAGAAAAAGAAATTGAAAAAGAAGAAAAATAATTGTCTTAAGAATGGTATCGATTTGTTTGTGCATTAGAATAGGTATGGAGATTGCTTGGATGTTGTCTAGGGGTTAGTGAAATTAACTCAGGATATGTGTAGGATTGCACGGTTAGTAGCTTTCGGTAGATTGGGGTCTAAATTCGGTGCGTTTAGATCTATGTTCCTGTGACGGGTTGTTGCATAGGGTGGCTGACTTTTCGAGTTGATTGTGCTAGTTTCCGGTTGTTGTCTAACTCTTCTAGTGCTTGGTTCTAGTCTTGCTCGAGGACGAGCAAAGATTCAAGTCTGGGGGAGTTTGATAACATCTATTTTGTTACAGTATTTTAGTCTCTTTTTATAGTTTGTTTCATCATTCATTTGAATTTTACCAAGCATTAAAGGATCATTTAGTCATCTTTCATCGTTTTCTCGTGTTTTGCAGTGAATGGAGATATCGGGACACAAACACGAGTAAATGAAGAAAAACTAAGCAAAACCACTCTCCTACAGCTATGCATAAGCAAAACCACTCTCCTATCAGCTTTGCACCGTCGGCATCCAAAGAATCATAAACCGGAGAAGAGAAATGGAAGCAATGGTCGCTTACAAAAAAATGGAAACAATGACCGCTTACAAAAATGGAAACTTTCGGTGGTTGGAGCAAAAATGGAAAATTTCGGTTGCTAGAACAAAAGTAAGAAGATCACGGTTGGAACATGAAAAGGAAACATGGTTTATATAAAATAGGAGCAAGTTGCTAGAACAAAATGTAAACTTCCAACCGCCTACACAAAAATGGAAAGATTGTCGCCTACACTAGAATTGGAAACAACAACCGTCAAAGATAGAAAATTGAAATGGCTGATAGAAAAATTAATGAAATGCAAGAACAAGAAAGAAGGACGCAAAGCAAAGAGTAAAATAAGGAAAAAGGAAAAGGAAATCGTTGCTGCACAAGAGGAAAAGGAAATACAAGCTGATGAAGAAAACAGAAACCGAAAAAATTGAAACTAGTGAAAAAGGAAATTTAGCAAAACAAGAAAAGGAACGTGTTGGCTACTTAAACCAAATTGAAATATGGTTATAGAAGAGGAAGAGAAGCTACATGTCTGGAAAATAAAGAGGAAACATTGACAATTACACAAGAATGGAAAAACAAGAGATGGAAAAACTCGGAAAAGGAAAACTGCAGTTGCTGTAAGAAATAGAAAATTCCAGCCACTAGAGAGGAAAGAAAGGGGATGACAAAAGAGGAAAGATTAGAGGAAAGGAAAGAGGAGAAAGAGGACAAAAAGGGGAGAGCTTCAGCAGCCCAATTCGTACATAAACGAAGAGAAAAAAAAGAGAGCACAGAGAGAGAGAGAAGGAGAGCAGAACGCCCACACAAGGGCGAAGGACAGAGAGAGGAAGCCGGAGCGTGGAGGAGCTATTGAAGACGTCGGTAATAAAATAGGGAGGGATCTCATTATTTATCCATGTCGAATATAGTTATCTTTTGTGTTTCTTTTGCTAAGTTCATGTCTGAGTAGGTCCACGCCATAGGTTAGAGAGCTTCGTCGATATGTAACGAAGTCTTGTTCTTAATGCTTGGTGATTCTTAATGCTTTCGTTCTTGAACGCCACTTGAATGAATGATTTTGGTATTTTGATTGTTTTCAGATTGATTGTTTGTTTTTAATGCTTTCGTTCTTGTACGCCACTCGAATGAATGATTATAGAAGTCTAACGAATCTCCGCCAGGGGATTAGACTTTGGAACTTAGCCATGATTTAGGATTTAATCGGTTTAGAATCTACGCCAGGTCGATCGATTGAATCTAGGGATTATGATAGCAGTCTTAATGTGTCTAATGGGTGAGATTACGCAATCGGGAGATTAGTAGTACGCACGCTAGGTAGTGGACAAGTCTACGCCAGTCAATTCCTATATTAGAGCTTGAATTCCATGAATTCATGATAATATCTAAGACCATGATCTTGTTAGAACTTCGTTGCATCATCGTGCATCTCTCAAAACCTGTGGTGTTTAATTCATTGAGTTTAATTCATTATTTGTTTAGATACTTTTGTTTCATTCGCATTCTACATACTTATTGATTTTACACGTCCTATTCATTAGTTTACTAGCTTTAGAGTTGCATCTATTCCTCGTGTTCAATTCTGGTACTATACGATCCGTATTCTTGCGGAAGCGTTAGTCTAGGTAATTATTACTTGAGATTAACCACATCAGTTATCGATTAGCACGTATGCCTCCTCCACACTCAGATCCATAAACGATCCTCGAGCAGCATTATCCAACGTCGTTCGGTGTTCATCTGAAATTCCGTTGTAAAAAGTTTGGATAACGTACCACTGCTCGAGACCATGGTGTGGACACATCAGTATAAGATCCTTAAATGTGCCACATGCTTCGAACAACGTTTCTCCATATCTGCATATAAATATTGTGATTTCTCCCGTCATCTTAATCGTCTTGCTCGGAAGAAAGAATCATGAGAGGAACAATGTGCAGAGCTAGTCCCAAGTCGTGATTGAACCGGTGGGAAGTGATTGCATCCAAGTTTTCGCTCGTCCCCCAATTAAGAAGGGGAAGAGACGCAGTAGGATCGCGTCCTCCGAGACTCCGTATGGCTGTTTGCACGTTGTTCATGTTTGGCACCATGTAATCTCTGAGGAGACGTGGTGGAGGAGCCTGTGGTTCTCGCGGTTGAGATGTGAGCTGTTGTTGCTGCATATGCCCTAAATTACCGATAGGTAATTGAGGCTGTCCATGGCCGTTTAGATTATACATATCACGTTGATCTGATGGCTCTGTGTTACCTTCTTCCTTGCCCTTTCTCAGTTGTCTGCAAGTGCGCACGATCTCGGGGTCGATTTGGAATATACTGGAAGCACCTTGATATCTGGTCATAAACCAACAAAGGACAAATAAATGGAATTAGGTAGAAAGAAATAAAAGAAAAGAAAACAAAAAGAAAAACAAAACAAGAATGACTCTAGGCTCGAATCTAAGACGTGTTGACAATAGTCCCCGGAAATGGAGCCAAAAACTTGATGCGTATTCAAAGTTAAACAATTATTAACCTAAACTACCCGCAAGTGTAAACACGTGTATAGTACTCTAGGTGTCGATCCCACAGGGACTACGCAACATAACCTAAACCCAAACTATGAATCAAACTTACAAACGAACGAAATATTGATTTTAGGAATGAAACACTAAAAACAATAAACTAACAAGTTCTTAACAGTGAGAAAAACGTTCTAGGGATCCAGTTTCACCACAAGACTACCGAAACCAACAATCAACCAATCTAATCATACAATCCCAATTAAGTTATCTAAGATAGACGATCCTAATATGATATCTACCCTTTCTCGAGGCATAGACACGTGATCTAGTCAAGTTATCCCCTACTTTCGTGGCTGACACCTTAAGCTAAGTTGGATAATGGTGTGTGTTGCAGCGGTGACCCACTGTTTCCTCTTCCACACTATGCTTATTTGTGAGGATATACTTGAGGAACTTAGCACAGGAAGGTATCAGCATGATTGCTTCATAGACGGGCATAGAGATTTCCATATTCTTAAACCTCGCTGCGAACATAGCAAATTGCGAGTCGTCAGCTCGTTTCCTTTGGCGACCGGGAAATGGAAGTGGAAGAGGTCTTGGTGGCGGTTGTACATAGATTGGTTCTCCTCATCTTGGGTTTCCTTATGATGCTTAGGGTCGCTAGGCTTTACCGTTGAATACATTGAGCACTCTCCCTTCTCAAAATTGGGGGGTACAATGTCTGCAAGTTCAGTCTCGCTCCTTAGCATGACGACATTGCAGTGCCACGGGGACTCGGTTCAAGTTTCATCGGTAGAATTCCTTGCTGATTGGAAGAACTTGATGAAAGCTGTGTAACTTGGGTGTCTAAGATCTTCAAATGCGTCTGAATTTCCTCGATTTGCTTCATTATGTCTTCTTGATTTGTTTTTATGTTTTTCAGCTCAACATGTTGAACTTTCTGTTCTTGGATAATTTAAGCCAGCATGGACATAATCTCGGTATTTCCCTCTTGTTGCGGAAGTGGTGCCATTAACCCTCTTTGCTAATATCCTTGATAGCCTTGTGCTTTAGGCTGGAAATTTTAAGAAAACAAAAGAAAAAACAAGAATGAATCTAAATCTGAATCTAATGCGTGTTGAAAAATAGTCCCTGGCAACGGCGCCAAAAACTTCATGCGCATTCAATTTAAATATAACCTAAACCTACTTCGCAAGTGCACGACACGTGTGTAGTACTCAAGGTGTCGATCCCACGGAGACTACATAAAGCGGACTAAGATCAAACTAGGATCAAACTTGCTCAATGGAATAATGGTTGTGAGATGCAAATAATGAAAATGCAGTAAACCTAGGAGTTCTTGTAAAATGAGAAAAACGTTCTAGGATACGGTTTCACCGTATAGCTTCTGAAACCGACTATCAACCTATCTAATCATGCATTCCCTATCAAGAAATCTAAGGTGAACGATCCTAATATAATTCCTACCCTCTCTCAAGGCATAGGAACGTGATTTGAATGAGTTATCCCCTACTTTCGTGGCTGATACCCCAAACTAAACCCATGCGATCTATGATTCATCCGATTTTCAACCATTACTACCCTACTTTCGTGACCTAGTCTCGGTTGTTCTAAGCCTGATCTTCTAGGACAAGAATTCTCTTTCCGGTCCTTCTCCTAATCCCTAACACATGCATCTACGTGGCCTTCGTAAATACAAGACATTCAACTCTCAAATAAAGAATAGATTAGCAAAACGAGAAATGCAATCATTATAAATAAAAGAGGTTCCGGGATAGCCATGGGTTAATCCCTTCTCTTAGAACAAGACAACTACTCAGTCATGAGTTCATAATCAAACAAAATAAAAGAAATAGAATGTCTAAGGAGCATAGAAATCAAACTAGGTGTCGTCCCAATTCGATCTTCTGTCTCCTCGCGTGTCTCACGTTAAGAGGACTCTCTCCAATGATGGATATACTCCTATCTACCCTCCCAGGGTTCCCCTCTGTGTTTTCTTCCGTTCTAACTCAATTGGGGTCCTTTTTTGAGCTTTCTCTCCGCTGGAAACTTCAAGGGAGGTTTTTGCGGACACGACCCGTGCGGGCTCGGTAGCCAATCCGTGTGGGCTCCTCACTTCTTCCATCACCCGTGCGTGATAAGAATAAGTACGAGTCGAGCAACTTTTGCTGGACAATCACCCCATGTGGGCTAAGGAGAACACCCCACGCAGGCTCCTCACGAGGTCGTGATCTATGCGTGCTGAAGGTGAGTCCAAGGCAGGCAACAAGTGTTGGATGTTCAGCCTGAGCTGGCTAAGGAAACTACCCCGTGCGGGGCCCTTTTTTTTGGTTGGAAGTAAATTTTATTTCGTGTGTCCCATAAAGGGATAGTAAAAAACGATTACAATACAATCTCGGTGTCATGAGCATAAACAGGATAATACGCAGATCACCCATACTATGCTACGACTACATAACCATATAAGATCTTACGTCGCAGCTATGAGAGCAGGGTACATGTCACCCCGGGCCTCATTAAAACCTCAATTCCCACCGGATTTCTTACAAAACAATCCGCGAGTTGTAAAATATCTTTGTAGGTTTGAAATCTCCGAATTCCCACCGGATTTCTTACAAAACAATCCCTACAAAATATCTTTGTAGGTTTGAAATCTCCGAATTCGACAATTCCCACCGGATTTCTTACAAAACAATCCGCGAGTTGTAAAATATCTTTGTAGGTTTGAAATCTCCGAAGTTCATCCGCTTGAAGATCGGATATAGCATAAGGCTCACACTTGCTCCCAAATCGCACAAGGCTTTGTCTATGTCGATGTTCCCCATGGTGCATGGAATGGAAAAGCTTCCGGGGTCTTTTATCTTCTAGGGCGGCTTCTTTAGAAGAATGGCGCTGCATTCCTTGGTGAGTGCTACCGTCTCACTCTTTTCGATATGCCTCTTATTGGATAGGATCTCTTTAAGGAATTTGGTGTATGTGGGTATTTTTTGGAGGGCTTCCAAGAAGGGTAGTTTGATGTGAAGCTTCTTTAGGATCTCTACGAACCGTCCGTATCTCACTTTGTTTTTGCTGCTTACCAACCGTCGAGGAAACGATATAGGAGGTACGTACGCCGATGGAGCAACATATCGATTCTCTAAATCTAGTTTGGCTCCCTCCATGATCGCAATGCCCTTTCCTTTGTCCACTAACTTTCCATCAGCTTTCTCTTGCTCTTTCAGGGGCGGACTCTCGATCACATTATCATTGCACAAGGTAATAGCGTTTACATGCTCTCTCGGGTTAAGATTGGGCTGTTCGAGTAGCATTAGGGGATTCCGAGAGCATGATGCAGCTAGTTGTGCAATGGATTTCATTAGCTTCTTCACATGCGTGCTCAAGGAATCTATTTTAGTTTTGAGTTCATTCACCGCTGCTCCTATATCCGCATTGAATTTGGCTTGAAGTGATTGTTGCATCCTCGAGCTACTTTGATGCTGCCTTTGCTCCTTGATGAATTCAAGCATCACCGGCTCAAGGCTTGACGAAGGAGCTTGAGGAGCTTGTTGGACTTGTTGGAATTGTTGGGGTTTCTGGTACGGTTGCTGCTTTTGCTAAAATCCTGAATACTTCACCGGTTGAGTCGTTCGATACGAGAAATTCGGGTGGTTCCTCCAATTCGGGTTGTAGGTGTTCCCGAATTGTGTGTTCCCTTGCTGTTGGGCGTAATTCATCTGTTCCATGCTTTCTTGCATCGTGCATTGGTAAGCCACATGCTTCGTATCTCCACAATTCACACCATACATAACATTTGTTGCATCACCCATCGATCTACCTTGATTCACCTCGTAAAGACCTCTTGTCTTGTTCGGCATACTCCTCGGTATGGACCACATGGTGTGGTTCATAGCAAGATTTCTCGATCAGCTCGTATGCCTCCTCCACGCTTAGGTCCATAAATGATCCTTTAGCAACGTTATCCAATGTCATCATATGCTCATCCGTGATACCATTGTAGAAGGTTTGGATCACGTACCACTGCTCTAGACCGTGATGTGGGTACATATGCAAAAGATTTTGAATCTTCCCCATGCTTCAAATCCCCCTCTCGGAATCTAAACATTTTGAATCCTCCCCTCATTTGAATCATCTTGCTCGGAGGAAAGATCTGTGATCATCTCGTTTTCATACGTATTTCTTGCACGATTTAGGAGACGTTTTCGATACATATGTGATGTTTTACGTATGATTCCGTATCCGTTTTACTTGCTTTCGTGCTTTTCATGTTCTTACAGGTTTTTACGCGTATTTGGACCATTTTGGAGCTAAAGGAACATGCACGGAGCTAAGGAGCAACTTTGGGATCATCACGGGACAAACGGGACGAGATTGAGCATGGAAAAGCCTCACCCGGTCGGGCACAACCCTTGCACGATCGGGCAAAACCTACGGCCAATTGTGTGGACCATTTAGCACGACTCGGGCAAGCATTTAGGACCATTTTGCCTTGTGCCCGAGTGGGCACACATGCCATGCCCGATCGGGCATCATTCCAGCCACACACTCCGCACAACCTGCCCTAGCTGTGCCCGAGCGGGCACACTCATTGCCCGAGCGGGTCGCGGCCCGTAACTGCTCAAAACTTATGTTCAATTAACTTAAAACATAAGGGAACTCGTGGGGCAATTTAGGCAACAATTGGACCGACTTAGGAGGCTTAAAAGGAGGCAAAAAGACGTCATTACAGCAAGCTTAGAGAGGAGAACAATTCAGCGAAAGATAGAGCAGATTCTTGCGAGGAGATAAGCGAGGAGCATTGGAGATCAAGCACCACCACTTCGGTTTTGTTTGGTTTTTATGTTCCTTAGACTTTCTACTATGTTTATGTTTCTTTACAGACGCATGAGCGAGTAGTTTGTTTGTTCTAGGAGAAGGGATTAGCCCTTGGCTATCCTGAGACCTCTTTTGATCTATTTTGAATGCATCTTCCCGTTTTAGTTTATCTATTCTCTGTCTGAGTGCTTAAATCTACTTGTGTTTGCGTTGATCACGTAGATGCATGTGTTAGGGATTAGGAGAAGGACCGAAAGGAGAATTCTAATCCTAGAAAGTCAGGTTTAGGACAATCGAGGTTAGGCCACGAAAGTAGGGTAGCAACGGTTGAGGGTGAACGGGCGAATCACGGAGTTTCTGGGTTTAGTTCATGGTGTCAGCCACGAAAGTAGGGGGCATCTTGTCTAGATCACGTGTCTATGCCTTGAGATAGGGTAGATATCATGTTAGGATCGTGCGCCTTAGATAGCTTTAATTGGGATTGCATGATAGATAGGTTGATCGTTGGTTTCGGTAGTCTTGTGGTGAAACCGGATTCCTAGGACGTTTGTCTCATCGTTAGAACCCAAGTAGTTTAGTTACTTTCAGTATTTCATTCCTTATTCACCTTCTTTCGTTAGCAAGTTTGATTCGTAGTTCGGGTTTAGGTAGTGTTGCGTAGTCTCTGTGGGATCGACACCTAAAATACTACACACGTGCCGTGCAGTTGCGGGTAGGTTAGGTTATATTTAACTCTGATTCGCATCAATCTGTGATAGGAATGATGTGCAAATCTGTTCCCAAGTAGTGATCGATCCAACAAAAAGAGATTGCAGCCAAGTCTTCGCTCAAACCCCAATTGAGAAAGGGGAGAGACGCAACAAAATTGCATCCTCCGAGACTCCATGTATCTTGAATGTGCTTGAAAGCTCCAAGAAGTCTCTAAGGTGCTGATGAGGGTCTTCGTGATTTCCGCCAATGAATTGCTTTTGATATAGCATGTTGATCGTTGCGAGGTTAAGGGAAGTGAAGTCACGTTTGTGGTGGTATTTTTTTTGTTTGTTTTTTTAACGAGTCTTAAACTAAACAACTAAGAAAAATATAAAACAAACAGCTGGGTTGCCTCCAAGAAAGCGGTTATTTAACGTCTTTAAGCTTTGACGTCTCCATTCCTCATGTGTGCGTGCTCAATTGTTGATCGCTCAGCAGCAAACAATGTTATGTCCATGCAAAAGATGCAAAAACATAAAGTATCGAAGTCAAGAAATTGTTTGCAAACATCTTTACAAGGTGGATTTCGTTGAGAATTACGAAATTTGGTTTTTTCACAGTGAAAATTGCAGTGTTAGAGATATTGTGCAAGATGCACAAGTAGAAAGAAATGAAGAAGTTATTTATGAAGCATCAACGACCAATGCTTTTCCTGGAGTTGTTAATGAACAAACGCATGAGGAGATGTCGAACATCGATGCGCGTCGATTCTTCAACCTATTGGATTCGACGAAATAACCTATATATGAAGGTTGTCGTGAAGGTCAGTCTCGCTTATCTTTATCTTCAAGATTGATGAGTATAAAAACATACTACAATGTCGCTGAAAATTGCATGGATTCATTTTTCAAAATCTTGCGTGAATATTTACTGGAAAATAATTAAGCTTCCGAGACATACTACGAAACAAAGAATGTGTTAAAAGATTTAGGAATGTCACATGAGAAAATTGATGTTTGTAGAAATAGTTTCATGTTGTTTTGGAAAAATGATAAAGACTTGTTGGAAAGCAAGTTTTACGGTGCAAGCAGATTTCGGCCAAAAAAACCATCTTCAAGTAAATATGTACCATACAAGAAAAATGCTCTATATGCCTATAGCAAATAGGTTGAGAATGTTATTTGAATTGAAACAAACCGCTGCCGCAATGGGATGCCACGCAGAACACTCGACGGCCGAAGGTATAATGAAACATCCATCGAATGGTAAGGCTTGGAAGGATTTCAATGAAATATTTCCCGAGCTCGCGTATAAAATGAGAAATATTTATCTTTGCATATGCACGGATAGTTTTAGTCCATGCGAACAATCTGGAAGTCAATGGTCTTTGTGGCCAGTGTTTTTGTCTCCGTATAATTTGTCTCCCGAGATGTATTTGAAAAGAGAGGTAATATTTCTGACGTTGCTGATTCCAGGACCACAACATCCGAAGAAAAGTTTTGATATCTTTTTGCAACCCTTAATTCATAAATTAAGACATTTGTGGAACGAAGCAATTCTTGCTTATGACGTTAGTACAAAGCAAAATTTCACATTGAAAGCATTCTTGTTGTGGACAATTAGCGATTTTCCTGCCTATAGAATGTTATCTGGATGGAGCACGCACGGAAGATTGGCATGTCCATATAGTAAGGCTACAGATTCATTTCGACTAGTACATGGTAAGAACCCATGTTGGTTTGATTGTCATAGAAGATTTCTTCCTCGAGGGCATGCTTTTCGAAAAGATTAAAAGACATTTTCGAAAGAACGTGGAACAAAAAGAAGAGGCACCGTGCATGCAAACCGAAACACAAAACCTTTACGAAAGATTGAACACAATGGGTGATTTACAAGAATCGGTAGAATGCGGTGGAGATCGTGGGCATCGTAAACTGAAAAGCCAAGGTGAATGGCATAACACGTATAAATGTAGTATCTTTTGGGAACTACCATACTAGAAATCATTGATATTACGTCATAATTTAGATGTTATGTATATTGAAAAGAATTTTTTCAATAACATCATCAATACTGTTTTGAATGTGGCGGGTAAAACTAAGGATAATATACAATCAAGAAAGATTTGAAGGCAATATGTCGACGACCTGAGTTGGAATTAAGAGATGGAAGGTCACTTATTCAGATTGTATGGTCCGGCAAAAACGACATTATTAAAGTGGTTAAAAGAAGACGTTAAATTTCCATATGGATATGCATCGAACATTGCTCGGTGTGTGGATATTGTTGGTTCGAGGCTGATCGGGTTGAAAAGTCACGATTGTCACGTTTTCATGCAGCGACTCATTCCAATTGCATTTGATGAGCTCTTACCACGAAATGTTCACGATGTGCTATGCGGAATCAGCATATTTTTCAGAGATATATGTTCAAAAAATTTAAAAAGGGATGAATTGGATTTAATGAAGAACAATATCTCTGAAGTATTATGTGCATTGGAAAAAAAATTTCCGCCTTCATTCTTCGATGTCATGGAGCATTTGCCAATACATTTACCAAATGAGGCAATACTCGGTGGACCAGTTCAATTCAGATGGATGTATCCTTTCGAAAGGTTTTTCTTTCATCTAAAGGAAAAAGCAAAAAAAAAAGCAGCGGTCGAAGGATCTATTGTCAAACAATACTTGCTGGAAGAAATCACATATTTCAGCACATTTTATTTCGAGCCGCATATTCAAACGAAAGAACAACGTGCAACGAATGATCACACAAGATACCTGTTTCAATATAATCCGCAGTTTTGCACAATTCCTGAAATGTTTACCACGATTAGACGTACAGAAGGTAAATCCGAGGAACATTGGTTAACACCAGAGGAGTATAATCACGTCCACACATATATACTACTAAATTTTCAAGAGTTATTACCGTTCAAAAGGTACAAAACAATATTATTCAATCTTTTAAATATATATGTATATATATACAATATTAACGTATTTTCATTATACAGGATATTTGATGAAGAAGTACTTGGTGTATATCCTAATCTAAATGCAAATAAACTCACAGACATGAAAGTTCAACATTATGGCTCGTGGTTGAGAGACTACGTAAGTACTCGTGTACACATCTATTAAAATTAATTGCATCTATTATAAAGTATTAGTTTTTTTTATTATACGTACAGGTGAAAATGTTCTGATGAAAAAACTTCCTACGTGGTTAAAAGATTTGTGATAACACTGAAAGTGTATCAATAATAGGATAGATTTTAGCACCATTTTCGCATATATCTTATATAGAGACTTACATATCCGATATGATTATGCAGTTCACACACCCGTTTTGTTGGTTTTCAGGTTTTTAGGCGACAAGGCCTAAATGAGCTTAAAATGACGGATTCCTGATCAAAACCACATGAAATGAAGATATATCTACTCAGAGCCAAGATCGAGCTTCAGAATCCAAAGGAACACCCGAGCAACGAGCAGAAAAGAGAAAAATTACAAGGAGACAAGGGTGCCCGGTCGGGCCCTATTCATCCATCCGCTCGGGTAAAACCTACGGAGTTTTAGCTGCACACCCTGCACGACCCGGGCACAAAGGCAACGAGATCGGGTAGCCTTACCCGATCGGGCGCAAGAAGAATACCCACTCGGGCGTTGATCATCCAGTTTGCCCCGAGCGGGCCGTGTAATCCGCAATAACCTAGATCTAACTTTCAAACGAGCGGATTTAAGGAACAGAATAGATCTAGGCAAAGGGGGCGACGAACAGGGCAATGAAAGGCTGGAAAAACATCTGGGAAGGCTCGGGAGGCATCAGAGAAGAAGAGAAGCATCAATCCTTACACTGGTAACACGATAGGGAAGGTCGAGGCATCGAATTCCTTAGAGTATATCATGTATAGGATTATGTTATCTTTGTTTTCTATTTTCTCCATGAGTGAGTAGAGTCCCTACTACGGGTAGGGATATCGGAATTGTATCCGATTGATTTACGGTTCTATACTTAGCAATATCATTCATACGTTAGTGCTGACCGCTCAACAACATAGGATCTCGAACCTTGTTGGAAGGTAAAGGAACGAATCCGGTTCGCTAAGTTTGTAGATTAAGATTGGCTAATGAGAATCTGACCGGTCGGTTAGTCATCTTAGGGATAATGATTGCGTTCGTAATCCTGCCATGGTACGGGTTAATCACTGATGGAAGGTAGGGTTGCACGTATCCATTGTTAGGAGGTTTAGGCTCGGAAGAATCACTCCTCACCTTCGGGCATGAATTTCCCGTTGTCAAGAATAGTTGATAGATCTATGATTCTTAGTTGTTTCATCTATGCAATTCCCGGTATCCCGTACACCCGTAGTGTTTGCCATATCTGACTTTATCCCCAACCTAGTTTCGTTGTCACCATTTAGGTTAGTTTAGGAATTTAGGATCACATCCCCTTCTATCCTTTTCCGTCTTAGTTTAGTTCTATTCTTAGTTTAGCTGCTTTAGTCCCTAGAGAGCGACCCTGGTACTACACGATCCGTATACTTGTGGTGAAGTGGTCTAGGAATAATTAAACAAGTGTTCACAGACACACCACTTGGCTTTAGTTTTATTTGAGGACAAATAAAGGATCAGGTCTGCTTTTGTTTTTCGTATTTTTGTTTTTGCTTTTGTTTTTCTTTTCTTTAATAGAGTCAAAAAATGAAAAAAAATAATTTACCTCACAGAGCTTAATCGGGTTTGATGTCCTTTGTCTTGCGAGGTAACATGGACGACTTCAACTCTTCGGATGCCAACATAGCTGAATTGAAGTATCAGATTTCCGAGTTTCGTCGTAAGTTCTCCGAATTATACCATCCGCAGTACTCAGAGCGATCATGGGAACGAAAAGCTTGGGGGTATGAAGAGGAGATCTATGACAGCTACGCTCATCCTTACGGGAGTACCTACAATCACGAATGGAGTGATCACGCATACATCCCGTATAGGAACACCGAGAATATGGTGAATGCACAGTCATCGTTTGGGAATTTCCACCCATGGACGGAACCCCAAACTCAGAGCAATCAATCCTATGTGCCTCGGCCATACTCGACTCAATCCGTAGCGGCCCACGAATATCCCGCCACGTACAACTACCTCCGTGAAATGCTTGAGAATCGAGACTATTTATTCATGGGAGTGGAGGCGGAACAAGAAAGCGCCAATGAGAAGATAGGCGATTTATTTGGATCATTGGGCGTGCAAGCTTCAGAACTTGCACAAGGGGCATTGCAACCGCAAGAGGTTGCATCGGAAAGTTCGGGATATTATCCTCGTGAATATATCAGCGAGATCTACCTAAGAGATTGTGAGACGGTAGATGGGGCTCGGGTTGCCTCCCGAGGAGCGTTTATTTAAGGTCGCGAGCCTGACCAAAGCACGCTACTTATCAGGTGGACGTCCTCGACGTCGTCGTGTCCGTAGCGTCGAGCGACATTGCACAAGACCCGACCGGGTAGGTCAAATTGAGGGTACCCGATCGGGCGTCTTCAGAGTGCCCGATCGGGCAGAGGAACTTTTACACGGTAAGTTTAAAACTCGAGTAACCCGAGCGGCCACTCACTTCAAAAACTCAATACCCAATCGTGCTCTCTCATCTGCAACCCTCTCACACCGGAATCAAGTCGCCGGAACCGCTGGGTATTGCCGCCGTTTCACCGCAAAAGATTGGAGCTCGGTTACTCGGGAAAACTTCTCCCCCTTTTCTCTCCAAAAATCTGAAAATTCTCTCATTCTAATCGCGAAATCCAGGTAAAACCGCCTCTCATCAATAGTACAATTACAGGACGACGTCCTTCTTGCCCCGCCATAAGTCGAGGTTCACCGAACTTCAGTCGCGGATCTTCCCATCCCGCTTCTTATCGTCCGAGGCGATGAGTGCTCTCCGCATCAAGGAGCACATTGATGTCATCTTTCATACCTAGGGATGGACGGAATTGCGGACAGCGAGGGAGTACACCTACCGCAAACTCACAGCGGAGTTCTTCGCGACCTTCACTGCCTTCTTCGCTGAGTCCGGAGACCGAGAGAAGACTTTCATGGAGTTCCGCCTGCTAGGGCAGAGCTACCGGGTCACCACGCGACAGTTCGCCATGATACTTGACGTTCCGCATAGCGTGTATGCGAAGCTACCCGAGATCAACCGGAACCGTCAAGCAGAATTTTGGGCTCAGATAGCATATGGCGAGTACTCGACGAGATCAAAGGCGAGCCACATACGCCACCCCTCCTTGAGGTATTTTCACTACTTCCTAGTTTCCTCTATACTAGGAAAGGGAGCACAAGGTGGTGTCAACCACACCGAGTTGGGCTACCTGAGGCGGGTGGTGCAGACGAACATTGTGGATGATGAGTTGGATGTCACTCATTTGGTGCTACAAGGACGAGCACGGTCGGAATTTGGAAGTCGACATCAGTGAGATTGAGGTACCAAGCTTAGACGAGGAGGGATCCCGATTCAGGATTGATCCGACCATCGGGCACATCGGCCCGAGGGTAGTAGAGATGGATCCACCTCCCGTCGCCGCACCAAGACCATCTATCTCGAGGCAGCGCAGCCGACGCGCCACACATTCACGTGCGCGTCCTAAGTACCCTCACAGCCGCTCTGACTTCCCTTCGATGGAAGGAGTCTCCGACGCCCTCAGGTACGTAGCGGAGGAGATCAGGTACCAGTCATTCATGGCAGAGCAGAGGTACGACATAGAGGCTGCGAGGTATGCAGAGCAGCAGCAATTCTAGGAGCAATCTATCCAGCATACCTACTACCTCACTGAGTCCGTACGACGATTTCAGCGACTCAGCATGACACACCACCAGGAGCCCTGCATTCCGATCCCGCAGGACTACCTCACTGGAGCCATCCCATACCGTCCTCACATCCCGTATGAGCTGGAGGCATTCTACTTCCCACCTGGGGAAGGAGCATCGGCGGAGCCAGCAGACCTACCGACTACCCGCGATGGAGCGGATGAGGATTAGATCATCTCTTCCTTTTTCCTATTTCTTTTTCTTTTTTTATCTTTATGGACCCCTTTTTATCATTTTCTTGTTTTTAGTTTAGCTATCTTGTACGCTCGTTCAGACTTACGTATTTAGTGCTCTTTGTTCTACTCTTTTGCATTGCATGGTCGTATCACAGGTCTTTCACAGTATCAAATGCATTAGAGCGCAAGAGTCACTACATCCGGACGTATCACGGCTCGAGAGAGACACACGCACACACCAAGTGTATTCGTACCTTGGTGTATTCGTCACATTTTTATACTTTCTCGAATTATTATCATGTGAAGGTCCCTTATAGGTCTAGAACATCGGGACTGTGTTCCGTTCAGGTTTGGGGCTATTCTTATATTTTGTGATACGATACGGATGTACATTTAGAGCGACATGTTTAGACTTAGAATTAGGTTTAGGAATAAGATGGATCTAGTGAAAATTTTTTCGAATTTAGTCATATTTTGCGGCTTTGTTGAATCGTGGATAATGGTCTAGGTTTGCTTAGAAGCCTTTTTGATACCGATTAGTCGAGTAGCTGTGTTTGAAACCCATATCTAGTTGAACTCACTCTTTAGATCTCGATACCAAGTAGACATATCTCCGTATATACCGTATAGCTTAGCTTTGTTGATATGTTTAGCGTTCAAGAATTAGATCCCACACGCTTATACTCCGCTGTCATCTAGGATAAGTTTTTCGCTATTCCGAGTTAAGATTGACATGAGTACATCGATATTCGATGGTTCGAGTCTAAGTGGTGGGTAGAGGCGCTATTCTACCTCCTAAGGGTTAGAGTGTTGCGTAATCAAGAAAAGAAAAAACCGAAAAAAAAAGAGAAAAGAATAAAAAATCAATAACGCAACTCTTCACTCCTCTAAGGTCGCGCAACCTTATGAGTGTGCCATAGGCAGCCTGGGTCTAAGTAGAAAGCCAACCCTCTTCGACTTCGACGTCCTAGGAACAAAGCGTGGATCTAGTACCGAAAAGAAAAAATGCATAAGAACGAGAAGAAAAGATTCAAATGATATCAAAAGCTTAGAGAAATCGGTATGGAGATCACTTGGACGTTATCTAGGGTTGTGAAGTAGACTTAGATTTTAGGAACGATTTTATGGCTCAGTATTTTCGGTAGACATAAGGCTATACTCGGTACGCTTAGACTCTTATCCATGTGACGCGTTGATTTGCAAAATGACTAACCCTTCGAAATTTTTGAGCTAGT
>CM071863.1:39492095-39525184 GCA_036759665.1 Gynandropsis gynandra
GCATCAATCCTTGCACCGGTAACACGATAGGGAAGGTCGAGGCATCGAATTCCTTAGAGTCTAACATGTATAGGGTTATCTTATCTTCATCTTTTATTTTCTCCATGAGTGAGTAGAGTCCCTACTGCGGGTAGGGATATCGAATTTGTATTTTATGAACAATGACTTGCGTTAATGCTTAGTTCTATTGATGTATTCTTGATTTACGGTTCTATGCTTAGCATTATCATTCCTACACTAGTGCTGACCACTCAGCGACATAGGATTTCGGACTTTTCTGGAAAGTTAAAACTTAGTTGTTTCATCTATGCAATTCCCGGTATCCCGTACACCCGTAGTGTTTGCCATATCTGACCTTATCCCCAACCTAGTTTCGTTGTCACCATTTAGGTTAGTTTAGGAATTTAGGATCACATCCCCTTCTATCCTTTTCCGTCTTAGTTTAGTTTTATTCTTAGTTTAGCTGCTTTAGTCCCTAGAGATCGACCCTGGTACTACACGATCCGTATACTTGCGGTGAAGTGGTCTAGGAGTATTTATAACTCGTGTTTCCGACACACCAATTTGGCTAATGGTCTTGCACGAAATGTCATGTGTTGGTCAATCTTGTTTACTCGCGACTACACGTTCCACACGTACGAATACGAAAAACATAGAAGCACATACAATTATGGAGTTTACGTTAATAGTGATATAGAGGTGATAACTTCTATAACATTTTGCACCAAATCATACAAGTGGAATATCTCGGTCTCGTTGGGTTGAAGGTGATGCTTTTTAAATGTCAGTGGTTCGACCCAACTGTAGGACGTGGAATACGAAAAAACCGATGAGGAGGAATTGACGTCAATCCGGCACGACAATATGGTAAGTATGATCCATTCATCACAATAGATCAAGCAGATCAAATATGTTACGTGCAATATCCAACAACATTGAAACGTCGAAGAGAGGAGTATGTGCCGTAGTAAATATCAATCCACGAGGAATCATAAGCTCAAATGATAAAGAAGATCTGTTGCAATCCGATCATCCAAAGTCGATTCGTTTAATTGATACGGATTGCAAGGAGATTCTCGCAAGAACTGACATAGACATAGAATTCATATGTGATTATGAAGACGTTGAACCGGAAGATGCTGAAGATGAAAACGGTGATGAATTCAATGAACAATCGAAGGAAGCTCGCCAATCGATGAATCTACTGAAGAAGAAATGTAAATACAATAATGTGTATGATATGTAATAATGTAGCTGATGTGTAATGTACATAATGTGTAATGTACATGATGTGTAATAATGTAGATGATGTGTAATCGAATAATAGAAATGTTAATACAATCGAAGAATATATAAACGATGTTAAATGTTTTAGAACTTCATATTATCTAATACCAATGGGCATCCAATGGAAATAGTAACGGATACGGTTGGAACATGAAATCGCCTTTGACACTTAGAAAAAATTTCTAAGTTTTCCATATTTCTAACGGGCATCCGTTGGCAAACTGTAACGGGACGCCCGTTACAAACATACTAATGGGCATCTATTGGAACGTGTAACAGTCAAAAAAATTCTAACGGGCATCCGTTAATAGTTGTAACAGATGCCCGTTAGGACTTTTTGTAACGGGCGTCCGATACACTTTGCAACGGATGCCCGTTGCAAAGTGTAATGATGTCTACTCTAGTCTGCAGAAATTTCCAACGGGCATCCGTTGAAAATTGTAACGGATTCTCGTTGCAAAGGGAGACGAGCCGCTATTTTGCCGTCCGTTGCCTCGGGAACACGCATTTCCAACGACCGTTGGAAAGACAGAACGTCGTGTCAATTAACTGCATCCATTGAGATGACGTATTTTTCAACGGGCATCCGTTGGAAATTTCTGTATATAAACCGTTGAACAGTTTTATTTTCAACACAAATCAAAACCTCAAAATCCTAATCCTAGTGTTATTTATGGGAAGTTTAGATGAGTTTGCTAAGTTAGTGTCTTGTTCATTCTCTCTATCCAAATGATTATACTTCAAATTGACAATGCTTTATTTGTTTTTCACGAGGATGATTTGATCTCATCAATTGAGCTTGTTTTGCAGAAAATAAGAGCGCACACTAACACTCCGCTATTGATAGAAATAATTCCTAAAAGCATGATCTAAAATCGATATGAATGCATCGACCTTGACACTTGTTCGATGGACCGTTGAACAGTTTTATTTTCAACACAAATCAAAACCTCAAAATCCTCTCAAACACTACATTTAACACACAAACACATTTACAAACACTAAACAAAAAATGAGGGTTAGACGATTTATAGGATCGGGAAGGATGTTGGCTGGTTCAGCGGGAGCTCCTCCCCCGCCTCCACCACCACCATATTGTCCTCCTTCACCAATATCGGCACCACCGATATTTGATGAAGAGGAAGATATAGTGGATATCGATTCCTTGATCGATAATTTTGATGGGTGTCCTACCCTTCAAATTATCGATCCCAAACGTTCTGTCGGGACGTTATGGTAAAAAAAAGTTATTATTTGCATTTATATTATTATAAATTATAAATATTATCTAACTTTTAAATTTTAATTTGCAGGTTTGACGTGGATGTTGTGCTCAAACACACGAACAACGGCATCATCCAAGGGTCCTTATAGGACCGATATTTTATTCCTGGCAAGTTACGCCAGAAGTCGTATGCCACCAATGGTGGTGCACTTTTATCGTAAGTTTTAAAAGTACATTTCATTTAAAATTATTAGTTATATATGTTATAAAACTAACACATTGTAAATTATTTTGCAGCGCGTATACAGATGCGGAGAAAGGATACATTGTGCATCTACACAGCATGGGTGCACAACATGCAGACTCGGATGCGCCTTATGATGAACAACGCCAAGCGCAACTATTACACCAAAAACCGCAAACTGACATGAGCAACGGGCGAGGTCTTCAATCAAATGATTCAGCATTGGAAGTCGGAAGACTTCAAGGCCAAGAACGAGAAGGCCAAAAAATGTCGGTATGGCGAGAAGGTTCCCGGTGATGGTCCGCATCGCCATACTTCGGGATCAAAATCATTCCCAAAGAGGAAACAAGAATTGGTAAAATTTATTATTATTTAATTTTTTTGTTTTTAACAATATTTATCTAATTAAGCTTATTTTATATTACAGATGCAACGGATAGGAAGAGAACCGACTCTTCTTGAGTTGGTATTCGAAACTCATGCCAAGAAGAAGCCCGTCGTCGAGAAAGAGATCGACGAACCCGAACTCGTCGATCCTCAAGCGGAGAGAACCGTGAAAGCTGTGACGGAGAAGATAACACAGCAATCACAAGCTTGCACTTATTTAAATGGTGATTTATATTAAAAATTGTATATGTCACTTGCTTCTTAATATTTAGAATTGTATTTATTTTTTTTCGTATCAATGATTTAGGTCTTATCAAATAATTTTTAGGTTTAGAGATAACAAGTTCCCGTAACGGTTTAGCTATTAGTCAACGGAAATATATTCTTGAATTACAAGAAGAGTTTGGTATGCTACACTGTAAACCACTTCTTATTCCAATCGAGGTTAATGCCAAATTTCCCTAAAATGATAGAAAACTTATACCAAACCCTTCTTATTATAGAAAATTGTTTGGTAAACTAATTTATTTAGCCATTACACATCATCACATTTTTTGCAGGCAATAAATTTAACCAATATATGTCATCTTCTACTCATCTTCATCTATCTGTAGTACAAAGAATTCTTGGATATTTCAAAAATTGATGGTAAAGGTTTGTTTTATTTTACCAATTCGAAATTACAATTGAAAGGTTTTGTTGATTTTGATTGGATTTCATGTATTGGCGGTCAATTACGGGTTATTATATATTTATCCGTGAGTCCTTAGTTTCATGGAAATCTAAGAAGCGTGTCACAACTTCTTATAGTACTGTTGAAGTCAAGTATTGAACAATGGCTAACCCTACTTGTGAATTCATTTGGTTAGATTCTCTTTTTCGTAAAAAATTCTTTGTGTTTTGTAGCAATACAACGACGTTACACATTACAAGCGATCATATCTATCAATAACATACAAAACACATTGAGATAGATTGTCATGTTATCCAATAAAAGTTACAATCTAGCTATGAAGACTATACATGTTCAAAATTGCAATGAGTTTGTCGGATTGATGATAAAATTCATTTTGCATCTCAATTTAAGATTTTACCATCTTGGTATTTTATTTTGTTTGTATAAAATGACCTAAAGAGTTATTTCATTTTAATAAAATGAGATTTTTTTCTTTTTTTGTTTATCTTTCTTGATTTATCGATTCTCTTTTTCGTAAAACATTCTTTGTGTTTTGTTGCAATACAACGACGTTACACATTACAAGCGATCATATTTATCAATAACATACAAAACACATCGAGATAGATTGTCATATTATCCAATAAAAATTACAATCTAGTTATGAAGACTATACATAATCAAAATTACAATGAATTTATCAGATTGATGATAAAATTCATTTATGCATCTCAATTTAAGATTTTACCATCTTGGTATTTTATTTTGTTCGTATAAAATGACCTAAAGAGTTATTTCATTTTAATAAAATGTGATTTTTTTTCTTTTTTTTTCTTTCTTGATTTATCGATCCTTCAAGTAATTAAAACCTAATCTGAAATCTCATCTTCGATTGTCAAATTTCTTCGATTTATCGATTCTTTTTAATTCCTAGGCAAATTTCTTTGATTTTTCGATCGTCAAAATTAATTATACGGAATTTGTGTTGTGTGTACAATACTCAATGAAGTGCCAAAAACATGACGAAGAAAAAAAGTTGTGGATTGGTTGATTACTAGTTAGTCAAAAAAAGTCAAAAGGGGAAAACATCGTCTTTGTTGACTGAATAATTGGCAGTTTTTTTATGTCACAACAAATTATTTGAGATTAATATAAGAAGGTTCAATAAATGAAACAGGGAAGTTTTTTATCATTCGTTTTTAATCGCAATCTTTCGCAAACGTAGCAATTCTATCATTCAGACAAAATAAAACAAAATGTATCAATTGTTGACAGAAACGCTGTCAAACACAAACGCAAACGCTGCGTTTCCACCGACCCTATATTTATATTATCTCATTGGTATCTCTATTTATACAATTTCAACTATACGTATCTCTATTTATACAATTTCTACTCTTTGTTCAGAGAGTTAGATTGATTCTTTTTATTCTTTTTGCCCACAGAGAGCCATCAAATTCTCATCTTTCACACAACACAATCATCCTCCAAATATCTTCGTTCTTTCCCTCCCTGTTCTGTCCCCTATAACCCTTTGTTTTGTGTTTCTTCTCTCTTTTCTGCCTTTATTTTACTGACAGCACCCTGTGTCAGACCCCATTTTTGTCTCCAAGGATCTGGGGAGTTTTGAAAGATGGATTACTACGATAGTCAACAAAGCAGACGAGGCAGCCTGCGCAGAAGTATAAGCCGAAGCGTCAGCAGAGCCAGCAGAAACCTGGAGGACATCTTATCCACTGGCTCTCGACGAACACAGTCCGTTAACGATGACGAAGAAGCACTGAAATGGGCGGCCATCGAGAAACTCCCCACCTACAGTCGCCTCCGGACTACTCTCATGACTGCCGTCGTGGAGGACGATGTGTACGGAAACCAGGTAATCCGAAAGGAAATCGATGTCACCATGCTCGACGAAGAGGATCGCCAGAAGTTCATCGACATGATCTTCAAGGTGACCGAAGAGGACAATGAACGACTCTTGACGAAGCTCAGGAACAGGATCGACAGGTAACTTCTGTCCCAAGAAGGACCCTCAATTTTTACCATCTTCTGAACAATAGTTATAGTTTGCTCACGTCTTGAGAAAATTTGGGAAAAGCCTTGTGTTAGTTTTTGCAAAATATCTAAAAATCAGTTAAAAAAAACATAGACACTGCTTAAATGCAATGATCTTCAGACCAACCCAATAGGAAAAAAAAACCCTTCTTGTCAAATCATCACAGTTTTTTTTTTGTCTTATTTCTAATATACATGGGTAAAGATTCAGTGATTCGGTGACTTGTTTGTCTCTGCAGGGTTGGGATTAGACTTCCAACAGTCGAAGTAAGGTTTGAGGATCTGACGGTGCAAGCCGACTGCTACATCGGCAACAGAGCTCTTCCTTCGCTTCTAAACGTCATGCGAAACCTCGGAGAATCAGCACTCGGGATGCTCGGCATGCAGCTGACAAAGAAGGCAAAGCTCTCCATTCTTAACGATGCTTCTGGGATTATCAAACCCTCAAGGTATATTTTTCATTTATCTGCTCTATTATGTGGTGCAAATTGAATTTTTCTTACGCCCACTATATCAGCACAAGCAACTTTAGCACGATCTTGCGGAATAAATAATAACCCTTTGGCAATGACTTAATCTTTTTCTTTCTGCCCCCTCTGTATTTGCTGCAGAATGACCTTGTTGTTAGGTCCCCCTTCTTCTGGAAAGACAACGCTTTTGCTAGCTTTGGCCGGAAAACTAGACAAAAGCCTAGACGTATCAGGGAAAATAACATACAATGGTTACAAACTCAATGAATTTGTGCCGCGGAAGACGTCCGCCTATATTAGCCAGAACGACGTCCATGTCGGGATCATGACCGTGAAAGAGACTCTTGATTTTTCTGCGAGGTGCCAAGGAGTTGGTACCAGATATGGTAATTTACTAAACCCATAAATTTAAAAACTTTCTATCGAAGTATGCCGAGGTATGATAAAAATGAATAAAAATTAATGTTTTGAACAACAGATTTGCTAAATGAGCTCGCAAGGAGAGAAAAAGACGCAGGGATTTTTCCAGAAGCAGACGTTGATCTCTTCATGAAGGCCGCGGCAGCTCAAGGCGTTAAGAGTAGTCTCGTGACAGATTACACCCTTAAAGTGAGTTAAAGTAGAACAATTTGTATTGTCTTAAGATAGATGTGATTGTCCGATGTTCATATGTCTCCATGGGCTGGTCCATTGTCTAACCTATTCTTCTGTCAATGGAACAGATTCTGGGGCTCGACATATGCAAGGACACGATGGTTGGGGATGAGATGATGAGAGGTATCTCTGGAGGTCAAAAGAAGCGTGTGACGACTGGTGAGATGATCGTGGGACCAACCAAGACACTTTTCATGGACGAGATATCCACCGGCCTCGACAGCTCCACAACGTTCCAAATCGTTAAGTGTCTGCAACAGATCGTTCACCTCACTGACGCCACTGTGCTAATGTCTCTCCTTCAACCTGCGCCAGAGACGTTCGATCTATTTGATGACATAATTCTCTTGTCAGAGGGTCAGATCGTGTACCAGGGACCGCGCGAGCACGTCCTCGAGTTCTTCCAAAGCTTTGGGTTCAAGTGCCCTGAGCGAAAAGGAACTGCTGATTTCTTGCAAGAGGTGAGCGAGAAGGATAACCCTTTTTTTTTCCACTCAGTTTGGTTTTGTGTGGTGCTAACTAAGTAAACTTACTCTTACCATCACGTGTTGAACAGGTCACCTCCAAGAAAGACCAAGAGCAATATTGGGCGGACCCGAATAGAGCCTACAGATACATTCCTGTTTCAGAGTTCGCAAGCAAGTTCAAGACATTCCATGTCGGAAAGCGTATCTCCAATGAATTGTCCGTACCATTTGACAAGTCACGCGGCCACAAAGCTGCGTTGGTGTTCGACAAGTTCTCCATCCCTAAAATGGAACTTCTCCAGGCCTGTTGGGACAAAGAGTGGTTGTTGATGAAGCGAAATTCCTTTTTCTATGTCTTTAAGACCGTCCAGATTATCATTATCGCGGCGATCACATGCACGCTTTTCTTCAGGACTGAAATGCACAGGAGGAATGAGAGCGATGCATCTCTCTACATAGGAGCATTGCTCTTTGCGATGATCATCAACATGTTTAATGGGTTTGCGGAGATGGCGATGACGATTCAGAGACTTCCGGTGTTCTACAAGCAGCGGGATCTTCTGTTGCATCCACCATGGACATTCACACTTCCGACGTTTTTGCTGGGGATCCCAATCTCGGTCTTTGAGTCGTTGGCTTGGATGGTGGTGACATATTACTCAATTGGATTCGCACCAGAGGCTAGTCGGTTCTTCAAGCAGTTCCTTTTGGTTTTTCTGATACAACAAATGGCTGCTGGGCTCTGCAGGCTAATCGCCTCTGTCTGTAGAACCATGATCATTGCTAATACTGGAGGCAATCTCATTCTGCTTCTCATCTTCTTGCTTGGTGGATTCCTTCTACCTAGAGGTACACAAAATTCATGCCTCATTCTTTTTGCAGATACATTGATTCCTAAGCAATTTTCACTTAACTTCGTTCATTCAATCCAGGTAAGATTCCTGTGTGGTGGAGGTGGGCTGTCTGGGTTTCCCCTCTTTCATACGCTTTCAACGCCCTATCCGTGAATGAATTGCTGGCTCCCAGATGGATGAACAAACTGGTACATTTTATTACATTCATTACATTAACAAAAACCTTAAGTTCTTACTTATCTTACTGATTACCCACTATGTGCGATTTAAACTTCAGTCCTCCGACAACACAACAAGGTTAGGAACCAAGGTGTTAGATAATTTCGATGTTTTCGATGAAAAGAATTGGTATTGGATCGGAGCTGTGGCGCTGCTGGGTTTCGCAGTTCTCTTCAACGTTCTTTTCACTTTAGCACTCACTTATCTTAACCGTAAGTTATCATCATCCTTCTTCATATTGGTGTACTTTTGAATCCGCGGACTTGATTAGGAAAAAGGTATGTATAACCTTCTTTGTGTTGATTTCTCTTTCAAATACAGCACTTGGAAAGCCACAAGCATCGGTTCCAGAGGAGGAAGATGGAGAGTCTAAGGCAGATCCGATGCTTCGATCATTGTCTACTTCAAATGGAAACAAAAGTGAGTAGTTTACATCTTACCAATGTTCTGTTTTTATTTTCAGTACTTCTGTTTATCTCATATTTTATCTTTGTCAGGAGAAATCGCGATGGCAAGAATGAGTAGGAACACAGACTCAACTGTTGATGCAGCCAATGGCTTTGCCGCTAAGAGAGGAATGGTTCTTCCCTTCAATCCTCTTGCTATGACATTTGACAGTGTTAGATACTATGTCGACATGCCTGGGGTAACCATCATCCTTATCTATTTGTAAAGATGCTATTCCAAAGTTTCATGGCCGTTACATTTCCAACTAAAAGATTTCTATATGTCATGTAACAGGAAATGAGGGATCAAGGAGTTCAAGAAGATAGGCTGCAGCTTCTACGAGACGTCACTGGTGCCTTTAGGCCAGGAGTCTTGACCGCTCTTATGGGGGTCAGCGGCGCCGGCAAGACAACACTGATGGACGTTTTGGCTGGAAGAAAAACTGGCGGATATATTGAAGGTGACGTCAGAATATCCGGATTCCCCAAGAAGCAGGAGACATTTGCCAGAATCTCAGGGTATTGTGAGCAAACCGACATCCATTCCCCACAAGTTACTGTTAGAGAATCGCTTATTTTCTCAGCTTTCCTCCGTCTTCCCAAAGAAGTTAGCAAAGAGGAGAAGATGGTAAGAAATCCGTATTATTTCTCGATGCTTAAGTGAGCGGATAAATGTGTGTGATTAACTCAAGTGTTCCCGATACAGATGTTTGTAGATCAAGTGATGGAACTGGTAGAGTTGGACAACCTGAAGGATGCAATTGTAGGTTTACCGGGGGTCACAGGACTGTCGACAGAGCAAAGAAAGAGATTGACAATTGCAGTTGAGCTCGTAGCGAATCCTTCAATCATCTTCATGGACGAGCCAACTTCAGGTTTGGATGCGAGGGCAGCCGCAATCGTGATGAGGGCGGTTAGGAACACCGTGGACACTGGTCGAACTGTTGTCTGTACAATCCACCAACCTAGCATTGACATCTTTGAGGCGTTTGATGAGCTGCTATTAATGAAGAGAGGAGGACAAGTGATCTATGCGGGTCCTCTGGGCCGGAACTCTCATAAAATAGTCGAGTACTTTGAAGCCATTTCTGGAGTTCCCAAGATTCCAGACAAATACAATCCGGCAACATGGATGCTAGAAGTAAGCTCTGTGGCGGCTGAAGTTAAGCTTGGAATGGACTTTGCTGAGTATTACAAGTCATCATCCTTATATCAGTAAGTTCATTATACCATGATAACTTTCTTGGGAACCCGTAATGACTAATTTAAGCTAGTTTTATCCAAATGTAAACGTGAGATTGAAACACCATTACCTAAATCACTTAAATCACATGACAGATGCATCATTACCTATTTATATTACACTTTAGGGAGGGGAAAAGAAATGTGTATCTTCTCGACATTCTACCTTGTTTGTAATGTTATTTTGGAATGGCACAGGCGAAACAAGGCATTGGTGGAGGAACTGAGTGTTCCTCCAGCAGGGGCATCTGATCTCTACTTTCCGACACAGTTCTCACAAAACACATGGGGACAATTCAAATCTTGTCTATGGAAGCAGTGGTGGACTTACTGGAGATGTCCTGACTACAACCTTGTTCGTTTCTTCTTCACATTGGCGACTTCACTATTGATTGGCTCAATCTTCTGGCAAGTGGGAGACAACAGGTCAGTACAATATTTATACACGAATTTCATTTCATGCTAGTGTCCTCCATGTTGGGAAAGAAGAATACACGGGCATATTTGGATCCTTGATATCCAAAACTGAGGAGTTGCATTTATTTATAAAATGAATGTAGGTCCAATGCAGGGGACTTGAATATCGTGATAGGAGCTTTATACGGTGCGGTTATATTTGTGGGAATAAACAACTGCTCGACAGTACAACCCTCGGCCATGCCGTATGCGATAGCACAGGTGACATGTGAGCTACCGTATGTTCTGGTCCAGACCACTTACTATTCGCTCATCGTCTACGCCATGATTGGGTTCGAGTGGACAGCCGCCAAGTTCTTCTGGTTTTACTTTGTCAGCTTCTTCTCCTTCCTCTACTGGACCTATTACGGCATGATGACTGTCTCCATCACACCCAACCAGCAAGTCGCCTCCATTGTCGCTGCTGCCTTTTACGGCATTTTCAACCTCTTCTCTGGCTTCTTCGTCCCTAGACCCAGAATTCCTAAGTGGTGGATTTGGTACTACTGGATTTGTCCTGTTGCATGGACCGTCTACGGCTTGATCGTCTCGCAGTATGGAGACGTTGAGACGCCCATAAGCGTCGTGGGGGGTCCCGCCAACCTCACCGTCAAGCAATACATTAAGGACCAGTACGGTTTTGAGTCTGACTTTATGGGACCAGTCTCCGTTGTTCTCATCGCTTTCACTGTTTTCTTCGCTTTCATGTTCGCCTTCTGCATCAGGACCCTCAACTTTCAAACCAGATAGAGTTTTGCTTTTTCTTACTCGTCATCCTCCTTCTTTGTCTATCTGCTAGCCATTCTCTGCAGATAATGCAAGGTCGGTAACGTAACTAGAGGTGACTCAGGCCAGGCCATGTTTGACAAGGTTCTATTATTTAAAAAAAATTAATATTTAGAATAATTATATGTTAAATTATATAAAAGGATCTATTTTAGTTGAGTCGACCATGTCTGTAACTTTAAATATTTTTTTTTTTGCCGAAACATCCAAATTTCATGTATTAATGAGATCTCGTCAATTTTGAATATAAATAGAAAAATGAAATTCTTTGTTTTTATTAGCTCTTGCCAATTCAGATTTCGGCTTCATTTTTTGTTTGGAATTAATGCTAATATATTAGGATTCGATATAGGCGAACAGCAACGGATGATGGTTGATATAGGCGTCGTGTCCTAGCGTCTCTTTTAAACAAATAGAATTTAAGTGATATATTGACTTTGATGCGTCCAAGTTGGAAGGAGTGAATAAATAAATGAGTATTTAATGAAAAGGCAATGGGTTTCGTATAGGAATTGACGTTCCGAGTCCAAACAAAACCACGACCATAACACCATTGTATTTTCTTTTTTACCGCAACGAAGGTTTTTTTTTAAGGACCAATTGGACTTCCTTTTCATTTCAATGCCTTTTATTACTGTTTCACCAAACCCACCACCACCACCACTCTCCCTCTCATCACACACGCTTTCTCTTTTTCCTTTTCTTTTAAAAATAAAAAACCAATATATTTTAAATACACATTTCTACTATATACATGGCAGAGATAGGCACGGATAGGTCACCAAAAACCCAGATGTCCGGCCAGATTAATAATCAAGAATCATATTAAATCTAATTATGTTTATTTCAAATGAAATATCAACCATCATCAAATTCTACTTAATCTCTATGTTATTTCAGACTTTAGACAGATGTTTATAGCCACACAAGAACGAACAACCCAAATGATCTATTATTCATATTTCGGAAGACAAATGATACGTGATTGTATCATTTCCATTAAATATTTGGAAGAAATGAGAGAAAATCGATTTTTTATTGAATTAATTTTTACGATTTTTACGATCAGATGAACTATATTTATATTCAAGAAAATCACCAAAAAGATAAAAGTTTACAAAAAGATAATATCAGGAATTCTAACAATCCAAACGAAAAAAGTATTTGAGAGATATTGAATTTGATTACTACAGTAGCCGTTAGTCTTAGATTGTGTGGTGACGTAGTTTTTTATGTTCCAAGTGCCTTTGCAATGGTGATAACAACTGAAGTGGTGGTTGAATTGCTTGGTGAATCTATCATAGATGAGGTGTTGCAGAGGAATTTACAGGGAAAAGGGAGAGAGACTCTGTTTTGATGAAGACATTGTTACATTGGTTATCTCACAGAGTTAGAGCATACTGAGATAAAGAAATGGAGCAACATAAGATTTATTTGTATAATATATGTTTATATTGTCCATCAAACTTGTTTCTGGTTTAAACCCAATATCAAATTTGTCGCGAAGATTGTAAAAGTCCTCTATTGTTAGAGTTTTTGCAAATATGTCAATCAACTCAAATTTAGGGAGTGTATTTAGTAACAACGGAATCAAGTGCAACTTTCTCTCTAATGAAATGATAATCTAACTCTATATGTTTTTATCTCTTATGGAATCCTTGATAGGTTCAAAGATAAACTACAAACAAATTGTTATAATGTATAATAATTGGTTCATGTTAGAGGATTCCAAGGTCACGAAGAAGGAAAGAAATCCATGTTATTTCAGTTGCAAGAGAGGTCATGGCCCTATATTCCACCTCCGTAGTAGACCTGGACACATTAGGTTGTGTTTTACCGACCAAAAAACAAAGTTATTATCAAGAAAAACACAAAATCATGTGGTAGATCGTTGAGTGCCTCGACATCATCCTCAATCAAAATCACAGAAGGAATGCATGATTTAAGCGTTGTGTGAATGTAAAATAATCCTAAATGAAGAGTTTCTTTAAGGTAATGCAAAACAAGTTTCAGAAGTTTGAAATCTGCTAATGTATGAGAATGTATTGTCTCATATAAATAGTTTATTGCATAGCTTAGGTCTGGTCTGATTAAGGTAAAATATTGAAGAGCGCCTAAGATATTACAAAATGATGTTGCTTTAGAATAGGAAGAAGAGTATATAGAGAAATTTTGTGTTTAACTTATAAGGGAATAAGGAAAAGTTTTTCAATACAACATATCATTTTTAACAATGAGGTCTTGTGCATAACATGTCTGGTTTAAGAACATACCAGTCTGTAGAACGTTTATTTAGCTGCATAGGAAATAATACAGTTTTCATAAGTTTTTCATGAGAAAACTAGAGTTGAGCTGACATAATAATTGAGATAAGAGAGAATTAGAATTACTAGTGAGAATAATACAATCTACATATAAAAGTATGACTAGAGTTATTTGATTGTGCTTAACAAAGATGGATCTATTTGAGTAAAAAGGAAACCAAACTCCAAAATATATGAGATATAAGTTGAATGAGCCTGTTTAAGATCATACATAGCCTTTTTCAATCTACAGATGTGGTTGAGAAATTTTTTACTAACAAATCTATTAGGTTTGCTTATATATACAGTTACTTTTTCATGGAAGAAGGTGTTGCTAACGTCTAATTGCTTAATAGACCAATTATATGTGATGGCAAGAGTCAAGACAACTCGTATAATGGATGGATGTTTTAACTATTGGACTATAGATGTCAATGAAATCAACACTAACCTCTTAATGATAGGCCTTTGTTACTCTTAACGATAGCCTTTTGCTACAATTTTTTATTTTGGTTTATCTAAATTGTCTTCAATTTTTTACTTAGTTTTAAAGATTCGCTTACAACCTAAGACATTTATGTTTAAGAAATTAGTACAAGTTCAAAGTATGATTTTTTTCAAGTGTAGTAAGTTTTTCTTCAATAGAATTTTCCCAACCAAAATATTGTAATGCAGATGCAACATATTTAGGGTAAATTGTACTTGAGATATTGTGAGAAATGCATATTTGGGGCTAGGTTTTTTGATTCATGCTTGAGACCTTGAAGACATGGAGTGAGGAATAGTAGGAGATGGTTGTTGTGATGTTAGAAGAAGGGCAACATATGTACATGAGGTTAAGACAAAACTTGAACTATTTACACAAGAGATGAGTGGGTGATCATGCACAGTAAACAAAAGAACAAGAAACAAAAACCATATGTTCATTGAAAATAACAGGTCAATAAATATAAATACATCATGTTGGTGGATATAAGCACATGTATCCTTTGTAAATTTCATTGTAACAAAAAAAAACATGAGTAAAAATATGGATCGAGTTTTTTTAGTTTAAGGACGAAGATATGGATAAAAAGCTACCAAATACTCTTAAAAAATGTAATTAAGTTTCTTATTATATAGTATGCTATAAGGATTATTGTTGTGTAAAACAAAGCATGGTAACATATTAATGAGAAAGTTTACAGCATGAAATGCTTCAACCTAGTAAAATAATGATGCATTTGATTGTAGAAGCATGTATAGACCAAATTCTACTAGGTGGTTATGTCTTTTTTAAGAGATGTCATTTTGCTCAGACGTGTGTGGGCATGACACCATTAACTGATTCCACAATCAACAAGATGATTTTGGAATAAAGTATGTTAAAATCACCTCCTTTATCATATTAAGATTCTTTATTTTATTTTATAAATGAAATTTAACATTCTTTTGAAAATTAATAACTAGTGCAAAGAAGTCATTCTTGAGTTTTAAGGGAAAAACAGGCAAAATCGAGAGAAGTGATCGATGAAAATATATAATATTTAAAACCTTAATTTGAAGCAACATGAGAAGGTCTCCACAAATTATAATGCAAAAATTTTAAAGGTTGGCATGCTTGACACAAAGATATACTAAAAGGAAGCTTAATGTTTTTGGATAGTTGACAAGATTCACATAAACCGAAGAGAAGTTTGTTAATGTGTATCTTGCCAGCGGCTTTAAGTAAGGTGAGAACTTCATCATTTGAATATCCAAGATGACTGTGTCAAGTCTTGAGAAGTCATTCATTTTCAAACACAGAAAAGTGCTTGATATGCAGAGGAGTCAAGCACAAAGAATCCATTAGTTTTGTGACCTTTTTTTAGTATATTTTGAGCATGTTATTCCTTAAAGACAACACCATTAGAATAAAAAATAACATAAAATGGAATATTTGAGCTAAGACATGAATAGAAAGCTATGATTTGTTTAAAGTTAGTACAACAAAAACATTATGTAATGAAAATGTACCTGAGGGAGATTACAGAATTGCAGAGTCTACATTCGTGATATGGAGACGAGGGTCATCACCCACCATGATATTGTCTAATCCATTGTAATTATGGGAGGTATTCAGATGATTTAATGAGTTTTTCATGTGTGAGCTTGATGCAAAATCTACGTACTATTCAGTGCCCAAAGGATCTGCTACTTGAACATATTTTAAAGATTATGGTATATCTTGACTCTAGAAAGAATTTTCACAATGATGTTAACATTTCTAGGCAACATGACTCGTTTTTCTACATAAATGACTGAGAGATCGAGTATTCTCATGTGAAGTAGATTGTTATTGTGAGTTCCACGACCTCTAGATGTAAATGGATATTTCCCTTTTTGTGTATTGTATGTATTAGAGTTTCTGGAGTAAGAAGTGTTACCTCTTACATGGAAGTTATTGTGTGAGAAAGCGGAATTATTGGTATTATCGAGATTGTTTTTTATTTGAGTTGTAATGGTAGTATGATGTGAGACCTTTGAAGTTTTGTAGTTTTTAGTGGTGAGAGCCAGACTAGTGAATTGACTTGTAACATCCTTATGTCTAGGATGAGGTTGTCGATGCATAGATATGCAGCTCATTGGTGTGAAAGCCTCATATTCTTTCTCTAACCGTTGTAACAGCTGAAAGATCTTCATTAGCTTAGAAGTAGGTTTGCAATGGAAGTTAAGTGGTAATAGATGAACTTGAAATCTCTGAGATAATCATGCATTGTTTTTCTTTTCACATACATATTTTGTAAAGAGACCACAAGATCGAACTTCCTTGAGAAGAAGACTTGTTCACAACTACGAGCAAAAGACTGTCATATTCAGTGAAAGTTTTAATGCCAATGACAAACTCGAAAATACTCTGAAAGAGTACCACATACTCATGTCTTGGCTAATTGGTTTGATTTTTTACAAACTGAATATAAAAGGTATGGAGTATGAGTGACTATATCACCCATTAGTTGTTGTCAAAATTTTTGAAGGCTTAGAGACTTCACCATTGATGAAGCTAAGAAACTTTTGAGAATCAATAAGATAATCAACTCAGATTTTTCATATGAGTTAATTTATGTTTGTGAATTTTTAAAGATGACAAAATTGAAAATGTTCAGATAAACAGAAAAATGAAAGAAAATGTTTCTTCCATTTAATTAGGAAGAAGAAACTTCAATATTTCGAGATTCTAATACACTAAAAACTTGGAAAAAATGAGAGAAAACTAAATTTTCATCGAATGAAATTTTGATGATTTACATGACTAGATAATCTACATTTTATACACAAGAAAAGAATAAAAAAAACATTTACAAATGATATTTTATAGTATACTAACAAACAAAACAAATAATTATTTTGTAGAGAAATATTGAAATTGATTTTTATCGTAACCGTTAATCTTGAATTATATAATAATATAGTATTATGTGTTTAAAGTACTAGTTATATACACGCGCGATGCGCGGAAAGATATACCATTGTAACTTTTAGAATGTATATAAATATTACGCAGTAGTTCAATGAAGAAGATTAAAATATTTTAATGGTCGTATATAACAAAGTATTGAATGAAATGCAACACAATATAAATGAGTGAATATGAGGAACAATGTTATTCGTAAATCATGCTATTAAGTGGAATGTTATAGTAACGACATTTTAAAAACAATGCACTATTGTAAACGGTTGATGATGGAGGATTTTGTATGATGACATGGTAAGATAATCTTTGATCGTACGATGGAGGAAAATTCTAATAAATAGAATCAATTATATTGTTACGAAATCGTATAATAAATAGAATCAATTATCATAGTATACTGACTAAGGATATTCCCTTATTTTCACAACCCCACAACAACCAGATAAACAGAATTGATATTCAGTCTTGTAATGTTCCATATTGTTGTATCCCTTTTGCACATCCGTTGCAGCATTTGATCTCTTATTGCTAATTCAGGAGCGAAGCTTGTAATCAATGATTCTGAAACATATAGTCCGAAGACATAGCAATATAAGAACACGAACAATAGCCGCGTTTTAGATTATCTCTTTGACACTAGATATTACTTTGACATTATCTCCTACTTTTACATGCACTATATGCAGAATTTGTGAGGCTGCTGGGTTTGCATTCTCTGCATTCCCACCGCTTGAGAATTAAGAAATTGCTTATGACCTAAGGCAAGGTTGGATGAGTTATCCTGCTTATAACCTTTGATGACGATCAAATTGCTTATACAAGGAGAGATCCTCCCTGAAGCGCTTTCTCGTCGACGAAACCAACACTGTCATGATCCTTCGAAGAACTATCAAGCTCCACATGAGCTTTAATCTTCGATATTATGATCTCATGAATTGTGGGTCGAAGTCTTTGGCTGCACGAAAACTAAAACCAGCAAAAGCACTAAATGAAGGAGGAATTAACAGTTTCCACAAAGGAATATAAGTACTCACATCGATAAATTCTCAAATGAACAAACCGGCAAGATTCCATAATCACATTTTCATTCATCAGTAGGGATGAAACAACTTTCAAGGCCTTTGAAAAACTACTAAACAAAGTTTTATAAATATATTTACCGCATAATGTATCTATATGATTGCTATCAGTGTCAACTCGACAAGGCATCAGAAGCTATCTGCGAAGGATCTAAGAAATTTCGAAGGCGTAATCTTATATATATATATATGTGTGTATCCCGAACATGTACAAAATAAACTACAACAACAAAGCTTATTCCAACCATTTCCTAGAATGAAACACATATATAGAGCAGGAAACCAACCATATGATAGCACCTGCAGCTGCAACTTTTCCAAGCATACAAAGACACTAAACAAGGGTCTGCAGATACTTCACATGCAATGGAGTATCACTCTTTCTTATTGCTTCCTAGAGCAAGAGAAAAAGACAATGTAACGGATAACAAGTATATTAAATAGGAACTGAATACCTTAACCATCTAAAAGAGCACATACCATAAATTCATTAGGGGTTGAATCGGAAAGCCAAGGTGGAAGTTGATGAGATGAGAATTTGCTATCAGCGCCATTCGAGACAGTGTGCCCATCTGAGGTAGTTTCATCATGTTCTATACAGCCATCTTCGTCATGTCCATCAAATGAAGAACTGAAAGAGCAAAAGTGATTCAAAAAGTTAGCGGAGACCTGGTATGTGGCAGGCAAGCGTAGTGAATTTCATAGGGCGCAACGCTCTCTGTGACCGAGCAGATTTAGTTCAATAAAGTCTTGGCATGTGCAACCTAGGCCACAGTACCAGAATACTGATAAAGACAATATTTGAGTGAAAACAAGATAATTCAAACAGATATGAATTGAGATGTCTAGATCGTAATTCATAGGGATCATATCCCTTAAACATAATAATACCTATAAGGTATTTGAGATCAAATTGACAAAAGACAGGAAATATCAATAATGTTTCCATGAGAATACTTGTCTGAAAGCTGGTTTAATCGTAGATCATAAAGAAATTACCGTTTGAAGGCCCTAATGCTCCAGCATCAGAGATGACTGAACATACACTTGAATAGCAGCATAGAATTGAAAACCTCTCGGTCTTCGCAGCGGTTTAATGTTTCTTCATCGAGAGATGGTGGGAGAGAGAACGAGAGATCGTCGTGGGAGAGAGAAGGAGAGATCGTGGGAGGGAAGAGAAGTGAAATGAATCCAATTTACGGTAATGGTACGTAAAGTAGCCTGTCGAATCTACCAGGCCTTATGACACCAGGGTCCATCGCATCTGGCCTGTTTGCGGCCCCAATCACAAACACATTATCAAGTTTCTATTCTGCACCATCCAACTCGATAAGTAGCTGTAAACAAATGAAGAACATCAATGAAAAACTCATAGATGATGATGCATCATGGATGATAGGTATATAGATATAGTTAGGTTAAATATAAAACCTGGTTCAAAGGCCTTTCAACAACCCAACCACCTTCTTTACCACATTTCGTTGTCAAAGGATCAACCTCATCGAAGAAGAGTACACATGGTGAGCACCTCTTGGCACGCCGAAACAACTCCCTAACAGCCAGATCGCTTTCTCCAACATATTTATTCAATAGTTCTGTACCCTAAACCCATCACCAAGCAAAAGATAATCAGACCTCATGTTTGACATCGATACACGAAGCAAAAGCCCTAGCTAGCCGCGAGATTAAAAAGAAATTCATGTAAAAGGTAACCTTGATGTGACTAAAATTGGCTCCAGCCTCATTAGCAACAACCTTTGCAATCAACGTTTTGCCACAGCCTGGATGTCCATAAAGCAAGAATCCAGTCTCTAGATCTACTCCAAAACCCTGCAAGTAAAAAAGAAATTTATTTAGACTTCAATACAATAATCATAGAAATGTAATAAGCTAATGATAGAACAACCAGAACCACTTGTCGACCAAAAAGAACATAAGATCACGAAAAAGTTGGGTGTAACATATTTACTTTATAAACTTTGGGCGAATTCATACGCCTTATTATATAGCGTTCAAATTCATGTCGTAGATGGTCAAGTCCACCAACATCTTCCCACTTGACATTAGGAATGGTAGAGAATCCTTCTCTTGTCGAAGATGCTTGTACAATGTCCAGTGCTTCCTAGAAGAAATATTTACCGGGATGCCGAGAAGTAGCGATTCGCAGAAGGAAACAAAGAAAACCCTAGAGATGGATGAAGAAAAAGAGAAGATCCGAAAGGAAGAAGAATTGTTAAGAGATTTCTTCTGATTACTTTGCAGGAGAGGAAATACTTACCGGGATGCCGAGGAGCACCGATTCACATAAGGAAACAAAGAAAACCCTCGAGATAGATGAAAAAGATAAGATAATCCAAAGGGGAAGAAAAAATGTTGAGAGATTTCTGACAAAACATAGGTTCGAGATGGATTTAACTCGGGATGCTCTTCACTTGAATCATTCTATGGAGAACGGGAGAGAAAGAGATCGTCGACTAAAAGAAACTTAAAGAATACACAATAGATTTGTGGGAGAGGAATAGTGTATGAGTAATTAAGAGGAATAAAAAGTGGTATTTTTATTTAAGAGGAATGCTGACGTGAATGTATAAGGAGCAAGAATGACCGAAAAACTGGAGAAATTTTGCCATTTTAATATATAGATTTTTGCAATTGACGATTGGATTGTTTGATAAAATCTATCGTTACATCAATATTTACAAGGGAAGATAAAGAAACAATTTCTTGACGAAGACAATATTACATTGGTTCACTGAGAACCAAAAGTTTCATGGAAAAGAGAGAAAGAAGATGAAACAACTTTAGATTATATCCATTAAAAAAACGTGGACCGTACACTTTAGATAAAAAGGAACAATGGAGGCCCTTTTTGAAATTAACAATTGTTTTGGGAAATATGTGGAATTAGAGGAGAGAAGTGGGAGCGGAGACGCAAATTGGAAAAGAGAGACAAAAGAGACACGTAATTCATTTCCATGGAGTTTCGGTGCCATTTGCGCAGCTCCCAGATTTGGCCACAGAGAAAGAGAGAGAGGAGGTTTCGGCGCTGAAGACTATTTCCCTTTCGTCCTCCTCCATATAAGAATTTTTAGGACGCAGCCTGAGGCGTACGACTCTCTCATCTTCGCCAACACCATGATCTCCCTCAGTCTCTCCTCTTCTCTGGTATCTATATCTACGCTTGTTTTTGTCCCACTCATTCACAAGTGGTGCATTTCATGTATTTTTCCTGAGTTTTGCAGATCAAGACGACTGTTCCTGGGAGCTGCACCCTTTTCTCATCACGCCAGGCAAAACCGGCTCCAGCTTTCTTGAGAGTAATCGCTGGCGAGGGAGCTAATAGGGGTTTGATGGAGACGACTGCATCTTCCGAGGCCTCCGTCGGTGACACCACCGTAGCTGGTGGAGTCCAGGATGTGTATGGCGAGGACGCTGCCACCGAGGACTTCCCCGTCACTCCGTGGTCTCTCTCGGTCGCCAGGTTTGTCTCTTTGTTTTTTTTTTCTTTTTTGCCCAGATCTGTGTCATCGATATAGTCTTAAGATCGAGTATCTTGATTGCAGTGGGTATACCCTGTTGCGTGATCCTCATCACAACAAGGGGCTCGCCTTCAGCGACAAGGAGCGGGACGCTCACTATCTGCGCGGTCTTCTTCCTCCCACCATCGTTTCACAGGATCTTCAGGTCATTGATACCTTCACAACATAGACCAAGTGTTTGGAGGAACCAAAGATTTCATCTTTGTTATCTTCTGGTGGCTTTGGCAGGTTAAAAAAATGATGCATACTCTCCGTGAGTATCAAGTTCCATTGCAGAGGTACATGGCCATGATGGATCTCCAGGTAATTTCGTGGTTCCACATTTCTCTGTACTAACAAAGTCCGCAGTTCGTAGGATGATAATTGAACTTGTTCTGCAAGCCCAGGAGACGAATGAGAGATTGTTTTACAAGCTTCTCATCGAGCATGTCGAGGAATTACTGCCGGTTGTCTATACCCCAACGGTTGGCGAAGCCTGCCAGAAGTATGGTAGCATTTTCATGCGTCCGCAGGGTCTTTTTATCAGCTTGAAGGAGAAGTGAGTTCCTTGGTTTCCTTTCAGCTGATAATGATATCAGTCATAACCCATCTTGTAGCTACAGTTGCAGTATGAGAGTATGGCTTCTTTTTTAGGGGTAAGATCCTTGAGGTGCTAAGAAACTGGCCTGAGAAGAACATCCAGGTCATTGTCGTCACTGATGGGGAACGTATTTTAGGGTTAGGAGATCTTGGATGCCAGGCAAATTACTTCTCTATCTAGTTCTTTTTTCTGCTACCATGAAAGTGATTGTCATGATCCATTCCTGCGAGTCCAACTTTACATATCATGGTTGGATTTTCTTCAGGGAATGGGAATACCGGTTGGGAAGCTTTCTCTGTATACAGCACTTGGAGGTGTCCGCCCTTCTGCTGTAAGTATTTGTATGAGCCCACTGCCGTGGTTATCAACCGACAAATCCTCAATTCTTTTTTTTTTCTCATGTTTGTTTATGCATATGTTACTACCAGTGTCTGCCAGTAACAATTGATGTCGGGACAAATAATGAGAAGCTATTGAACGATGAGTTTTACATTGGGCTTCGCCAAAGAAGAGCTACTGGAGAGGTCCTTGCATGATACTGATTGTGCCTTTCACCTTTACTTATTAAAAGAAAAAGTTATTGCTAAATACTGTGATCACCTGAATCATCTATTCTCTTCTTTCAACAGGAATACTCAGACCTTATACATGAATTCATGACAGCGGTCAAGCAGAATTATGGTGAGAAAGTTCTCATTCAGGTTAGCTGGACTCTTGAATAGGCATACACCAACATTCTATCGTCTCGTGTGAAGTCTTCCTTTCTCCTTTGTCGTATTTGAGAGACGTTGAATTGAAAAATTGCAGTTTGAAGACTTTGCAAACCACAATGCCTTCGACCTGCTTGCTAAATATGGAGCAACTCATCTCGTTTTCAATGATGATATTCAGGTAAAACTAAATCAAGGTATGATTCACTCGGTCAATTTGTGTGCGGATATGAATTACCTGGATATTGTCTGGCTTTGCATACAGGGCACAGCATCAGTGGTTCTTGCGGGGCTCATTGCTGCTCTTAAATTTGTTGGTGGATCCTTAGCAGATCACAGATTTCTCTTCCTTGGGGCTGGAGAGGTGAGCCTTTCTGTCAGGAAAATCTGTCTATATGATAGTTTCACGCAGAGATTTTCATAGTTCTTTACAAGGGATGATTTTCTATCTGGTCGTTTTCATGCAGGCTGGCACTGGAATAGCTGAGCTAATAGCTCTTGAGATTTCGAAAAAGGTAATAATCCGTAAACTTGTATTGTTTAGCATTTCTCAGAAGCTTGATATGTTATATGGAAAATATGCACAGACTAAAATCCCACTGGAAGAGGCTCGGAAGAATATCTGGCTTGTGGATTCGAAGGTGATATACAACCTATGTAGTCCTTTTTGTTTTCCATTTAGTTGTTCTCTTTGGCCGGCTTCCCTAAGAATGCATTCAAATCTACATAGGGATTAATTGTAAGTTCACGCAAGGAATCGGTTCAACATTTCAAAAAGCCTTGGGCTCATGATCACAAACCGATAAAAGAACTTGTTAATGCTGTGAAGGTGTGTTTTCCTTTGTTCTGTTTTCCCCTTATCTTGTTCTGAATCACAGAATGACATGCTCAGAGGATGCATTTTCTTTGCAATCCTGTAACCACTCTGCTTCCCTTTCTCTTCTTCTCTCAGGCAATCAAGCCAACGGTATTGATCGGAACATCAGGAGTGGGTCGCACGTTCACTCAAGACGTGGTGGAAGCCATGGCAGAACTGAATGAGGTACACTGTTTTGGCAGATACGTGGATATTAAAATATGGAAACGTTTGGGTTTGTTTTTGCAAGTGCATTAACCTGACCAAAATTTGAATATTGCTGCATACAGAAACCCATTATTCTTGCTCTTTCAAACCCAACTTCTCAGTCAGAATGTACCGCGGAAGAGGCCTATACATGGAGTCAGGTAATGAGTTCCCATAGTCAGTTCTCTCATATCATGGGAGAGAAGTAGAATTGACACGACAACCTTTCGATTCACAGGGACGGGCGATCTTTGCTACTGGGAGCCCCTTTGCCCCGGTGGAGTACAATGGAAAGAAGTTTGTGTCTGGGCAGGTGAGTATGCAAAAACGTAAGCATGAGAGAATTTCACCCGATGATGGCTCATACTTCTTCCGTGTCTTGGTTTTGGTAGGCGAACAATGCATACATCTTCCCGGGGTTTGGACTGGGGTTAATAATGTCAGGGACAATCCGTGTTCATGATGACATGCTTCTAGCAGCTTGTAAGTAACATTAGTGGGAAATTCCTGCAAGTGAATGTGTTTTTGTGGTATTGAGGAAGAGGTAGTGAAGTATGTGATATTTGTTATGTGTGCAGCGGAAGCTCTGGCTGAGCAGCTGACGGAGGAGCACTTTGAGAAGGGGTTGATATATCCTCCGTTTAAGAATATCAGAAAGATCTCTGCTCTCATCGCTGCAAAGGTGGCTGCCAAGGCTTATGAACTAGGTGAGTGAGTGGCTTCAAGGGTTTGTTCGTTCGATTGGTGTAGAATGTTTCTGGATACTTTTAATATTAGGCTAAAAGGATAATTGTGTTATTATGTTTAGGAGATAATATATACAAGTAGTGATTAATCCGAATTAATTGGGATTATATATTTGTATATAAGGTTATGTTATGTCCTATAACTGATGGGTAAAAATGAATATACACGTATATAGGTTTGGCGACGAGGTTACCACAGCCCAAGGACCTGGTGCAGTGCGCGGAGAGCTGCATGTACAGCCCTTCCTATCGTACCTACCGCTGATTCTAACCCCTCAAGGGCGTCACCATTTATTTTTTATTATAGCTTCTACTTTCCTATTTGATATAATTGTTCCTTTTTCCTTTTACTTTTTATTGTATTCTTCGCATTCTATCGGTATGCTTTACCTTTTCGTGGGATCCGTCTAATCCATAATATTTTTACACAAAAGAGATTGGGATGAGATAATTTATTATTATTCACAATATTTTTATTCATATACTAATTATTTATTTTAGTTATATTTATAAGGAGCAAATTCTTATTATTTTATATGGATATCGTGTGAAGAATGGCTGTTTTATAATGAAATTTTATGATAACTTTTTTATATACGAGAAATGAGTTTTTATTTATGCAAATCAATATTTACGTGGAGAGTCATAAGATCGTATTTGTAATTGTGATGCAGAGTGTCGAGATGACAAATCTAAATTCGTTATTTTTATTTAAAATGAATTATTTGTGTCTTGTCTTGATATCTTTACCAGAAGAAGGATCTACGGTATTGTGTCTTGATACTCAACTCGTTTTAAAGAAAAATAAAAGTTGTTTGTCACAAATAATTTTCTTATAAATGAAATTGGATTTAGTGATTCTTTTGTAGATTCAGTTTCTCACCGTTTTTAGGAACGAATCTAAAACATCAATTAGTATTTAGATATATAATCTTATGTTTTCGAGACTATTATCATAAAAGAAAAACAGATTAGTTTTCTCGAAAATAATTTTTTTAATTAATTGATGATTTAAAGTTAAAGAATTGATTTTAAAGGGAAAATTATGTATAAATTTGTGATATTGAAATGATTTACTTAATATCTTTTTAATTTTCCCATAATTTTGATGATTTTTATATGAAATTTTTGTGCTTGTGTTTTTAGGATATGGTGTTTTTTTTTGTTAAAAAATATATAACGAGAAAAAAAGGTAGTTGAAACTAGGACACTTAGATACAACGGAATAATCGTCTGCACCATCATATTGGAAAAATATTTTATATCTTGATCCGTAAGATTACAAGAATAACAAAATGCATGCTCTTTGTAATCAAAATTTCAAATCCCTTGGTTTCACTCATTGGACTTATGACATATTCCTTTTCTCTATGTTCTATGTTTTAATTTTTCTATTTATTTTTTCCAATCGGCTGTACATGGGTTAATACTTCTTTGTAACTCCGTTTTCTATATATAATAATTACAATTTACAATAAAAACCTAAATTTTTATGATATTATATTTTTATTTTTATTGGCCAAATATTCGATTTAACTATTTTTATTCATATACAAGAATTTAAATATCCAGAAAAAATATGTAATTTTTCGGATATTCATATCTAAATCTAAATTTTTTCAATAGAAAACATAAAAAACAGGTTTCAACGAAAAAACTGATAGTTTTTTGAATAAAATAGATAATTGAGTTTTAATATTGCACAAAAACACATAGTCCATAGAAAGAAATATTAAATCTTCTACAATCGAATCGGTAAAGATGAAAAGTAGATTAAAGATACACATGTATACAAATGTACTATGATCATGTAATCAAAAGCCTATGTGGTTGGAAGACAAATCATTCATAGATGGTAAGTATGGTTGTTTAGTGCTTTCAGATTTAAGAAAAAGCTTTGTCATTTTTTATGGGCGACTAATACAAGCTCTGATTCTCAAGTTAGATAGGGATCCAACAAGGTTTAAAAGTGTAGACTCAAAATGTCTTTAGAGGCTATAAACTTTCTGAGAACATGTGGAACACTGAAACAATCGAAATAAACTCAGTTTGCTCTTCTCGGTGTTGTGATGGTTTGGTGGATGTAGGACACCGTTAAGGGTATGAGGCCCTTAGATAAACTCCAAAACATCCCATATAGTTTCTGGAATATATAAGAAAACGCTCAGAGGTTTTCTGCTAAAAAACACTAGAAATGCAAATTTTTATTTCATTAAAAGGCGTTGAATAAAATTTAATACTCTACCTTTACAGGTGGTTGATGGACTTATTAAAAGGTGTTGAACAAAATTTAAACTAGAAATATTGTAAGATCCCAACAAAATTAACATGGGAGCTATTTGAATGGTGTAGGACATGCATCAAGGTTTTCTTTATTTTGGTCTAAACGTTGGAATAGAAGTTGTTTGAATGGATGCCTTTTCCTCGAAAAAAAAATCAAATATCCTAGTTGTTGGACTGGAAAAAGAATATTTGATTCTTGGACTACAAGAAAGGAATCTGAAATTTGATATTGCTGATAAGAAAACTCTTGAGTTTTGTTGGTTATGTTGGATTTCCTCATGTTAACATCTGAAGGATTAAATGCTGGTCGAGTTCGCTTATGTGTCATCTAGATATGATTTACTGCATCTCAAGTTTTAATAATTCATATCTAAACTAGATATTCTGTAAGGATACATATCATGTAGTATCACGGTCACACACAAGGATTAATAGAAATTTAGACTATCAAATTTACCAAAAGTATGACCATGAACAATAAAAAGTGTTTTTCATCTATTATCTCATATATGCAAGTAAAATAAACTACAATTACAAGTAACCACAACATGGCAGTGGATCTATATACGAGAGTTGTTCTCACATATATGAATTTATTAAGGATTGTAGAAAGTGTCACTTTATTTCTATCGGGAAATCAATCATCTTACATTGATTTAACTTTTCTCGAAGTCTAGATCATATTTGATCATTTCAATCATCGACTTCATCTAAAAACCTACATACGGAACGTTAATCAATTGATCTACCTTATCTCAAAGTTTAGATCCCTATTCAAACACCTCAACCATTGATGTATGATTTACATGTTGAATGTATTAACTATCGATCCGAAACCGACTAAATTATCTCTTGATATGATCATGCATGTTTATCTAATGCATAAGGTATAAATATCCGACATATTTATCTATATTATTCTATAGGACAATCAACTAAAGGGATCCATCAAGAATTGAAAGAATAAAACATTCACTAAACCATAAAATCTAAAGAATAACAAATCTAATTGTGAAGAATGATGAGTTCAAGTACACAATACTCTAACTTAAAGCATGGTTCAAGTTTATGGATATATATCTCGTGAAAAAACTATATAAAAAAAAACAAGTAAAGAGGAAGGTTAGAAAAAGCTCAGTCGATCACTCCATCAGTCATCGCTATGATCTCGTCTTTAACTGTCTCTACAATAGCTTGATGATTTTATGTAGTCCTATAGTTTTTTCACTCTTTTCCACATATCCAAAAGACTATTTTTGCATTTTTCTATCTCCCCCATTCAACGTGTCAGCATATTTTTATAGGAGACTTCTCTAGCTCTAAAATAGGTTGATGCATCTCTCGACCGAGATAATCTCCTCTCGACTAAGTTAGATACCACTCGAGTCGAGCAAATCTATGAGACTAAAAGAACACCCCTCTTTGGCTCACAGCTTGACTGATCACCGCTCGACTGAGTTGGCTACCACTTGGGTCGAGCAGAACTATGTGTGTAAAAAGGTACCCTATCCTAGCTCATCACTCGATCGAGTGTCAAGTTTCTCGAATCAAGCAATGTAATAGGTGAGTGGTTCATCGCTATATCTGAGTGATTTCTTGGAGAATTTTGGACATCTCAAAGTAACAAACTCGAGCCGAGCGATTTCGCTATTTCTTCATTTGATACTCTTTATGCGGTGAAATCTTGCCTTTTTTCTCCAAAGTTTGCTCCATAATCCCTATTGCATGTGATCATAAAATAAAGCAAAGAAGATGAAAAAACTAACGAGACTAAACAACAATAAGAAATCAATAGTAACATACAAAGTATCATAGAGTGAAAACGACATGATCAAACTCCCCAGACTTGAACTTTCTCTTGTTCTGTAGAAAATCTTTCTCAATGAAAATTGATGGAACAAGAACTACTAGGTAAATCAAGATCAAATATGATTTCAAGAACATTTATGCTAGCTTAGACTACGTTGATCGTGAACGAAATCAAATTTGTCTCATGTAGAGTAAGCTAGCCACAGAAAAATCTAAATCGTGAGATTTACACTAACGCTATAAATCTCTATAGTACGAACTAAAAATCCTATCAATCACATTTTTTTAATCGATTTACATCGCGGAAAAATTGCCATGATCACCTAATTTGTGCTTTTTTATTATGTATGATGTGGAGCCCCTACTATATAAATGACTTCATCCCATTTATACGCTTCATATGATAAGAAATAAACTTTTTGTTTCTCTTGATCATTCATAACACATTAACTTTAATGTGTTATGTGAATAATTGAATTCATTTATGACTTTATCAAAAGGCTTTAACACCTCTTTTTGTGTCTTTCATTCCACCAAACTCCATTTCCCATCATCTTTGATATGAATCTAGACCGACGTTCTATTGTTATAAAGTTGGAATCTTACTCAAATCCCCTAGCAACTCGATAGCATAACCTAAAACTTTTTTCCCTAAGAAATGATATTCCAAAGCCCAATTCCAACCAAACAATAAAACTCCAAACTCAGTGAATAACACCACAATACTTTTCATCTAGTGTTGATAAGTTGGTGAGTACTCAAAATCTCTCTAAGAGTTCAGTAGTTAAATCTCAAGAAATAGCAAAGACAAGACACTCTTAATTCATCAAAACTTGGTTGAAATGTTATAAAACGGGTTACTTATTTATAAAGACCAAAAAATAATGGAAAACTGAATAAAATTAGGTCACTTAAGAAAACTCGATCAAATTGCGCGATCGAGAGATCAAATCGCTCGGTCAAGCAGTCACATCGCTCGATCAAGTGGTCGAATTGCTCGATTGAACGATCAAATGCCGGTCGAGCACCACATAGTCCTAAAGTTTTCAAAATTAAAGTATATTGGTATTAAGAAAATGCTCAGGTCGAGCATTTTCTTGCTCTAGTCGAGCGTTTTGCCCGAGCACTATTCTACTTTGGTCGAGCATTGTCTGTGCCTCCAATTCTTGCTCCTCTTGGTCTCTTCCACTTGTAAGTAAATCACATAAACTTACGTTTACATTTCTTAGTTCCTTATGGTGCTTTTTCAAGTATTTGAGCAGACAAGTTCTTCATCCTTTTAGTTTTAGCCTTTGTGATCAGTGAATGTTTGCTTGTCCCTAAGCAAACGTAAATGTGGAACACATGGGGTGTAAAAACACGAGAATTCCCCTTCTCCTAGAAATACCGCTAAAGCGAACCTAACCGATCAACTAGCATGTCGGGAGCAAATTCGGCCTAATGGATTTTTCAGTCTTAATCCTAGGTTCACCATGGTTACCCATGAGAAAGTAAATCAAAGGAAACTAGACATGCTACCGTAACTCCCTCCACCAAACGAGACTTCAGACAATGCCAAACCTAGATCAACCGAGGATACTTGTTTCTTTCTTTCTGAGCTTCTTTCTTTCTTTTTCTTTTTCTTTCTTCTTCTTTTTTTTTTATTTTCTTTTTATGACTTCTTTTTCTTTTGTTTCCCTTTTTTTTATTCTTCTCCTTTTTTTTCTTCTTTTCTCTTTTTTTTTCTTTGCATACACACTAGGTTTCTAGGACATCGGATTTGAAGGGATCCAGCCTCTACTTAGACCCAGACTACCGATGACGGTATACTCATGCATATCGTTTAAGAGTGCACCCGAGTAGGCGGCTTTTTGTGCCATGCCCTTAGGACGTAGAAAGATGATCGCCAACCCACCACTTAGACCCGAGCCACCGAAGGAGTATCAAGGTCGATGCAGTCATATCGATTTTTGATCATGCTTTTTAGGCATTATTTCTATCGACATCGGAGTGTTAGTGTGCGCTCTTAATCTGCAAAATAAACTCGATTTTATGTGATCCAATAATCCTCAATATAACAGAAGTAAAGCATCGTCTACACGAAGTATGACCATCTGGGTAGAAAGAATAAACGATAAACTAGCCTAGCAACCTCGTCTAAACCTCCCCACAAGCAACACTAGGATTCCCAAGAACTACGACCTATTGTTTTTCAGCCGACTAATAAGCTCTAATGCTTAGGGAAAACCTAGCTCAATCATGCAAAATCTCACGGAAAAGGTAAACTTCTTAAGCATCCTAAGTTCAGGGTTCATCTCAAAACGTGGCACCGGACAAGTGCCTTGGGACGACTCTGACTCACGAAAGCAGAAACAAACTAAAAACTACAAAATAACCTAAAAACTAAAAAGTCAAAAAGAAAATGAAACGAAATCACCTGACAAACGTGAGCTGCTCCCCCAGACTTGAATTGAACGGCGTCCTCGACGTGAAGCTCCAATGGAGGATAAAGGAAGTGAAGCACGTTTGTGGTGTTTTTTTTTATATATGAAAGCAAATAACCGAGTCTTAAACAGAAAAATAAAAAACAAACAGCTAGGTTGCCTCCTAGAAAGCGCTTATTTAACGTCCTTAAGCTTTGACGTCTCCATTCCTCATGCGTGTGTGACGGGTGGATCGGAAAGGGAAATGGAGTTTCCACTTTCGATCGGTTGAGCGGCTTGGTAGAGCTTTAGCCGCTGTCCATTGGCTATGAATGTGTCACCCGCATCACTCCATAGTTCCACGTCTCCACGTACCTGAAAAGGATCAGACCAACCCCCCGGAAGGAATTCTTCCAATAAACCCGAGAAAGACTTAGGACGAGAATTGAAAAGTGGAGCGAAATCACCTGATTGGAAGTCATGAGGTAGGGCCATTTTGTCGTGCCATCCTTTAGTTACTGCTTCTTTCTTTGGCACATCATGCACGGGGTTCACTTGCTCGCTGCCCGAGGTTGGATAAAGGGTATCTGCGTTGAAAAGTTTGATGACATCTTTTTCCATTACCTCGTGCATGTGCGGGTGCAGCTTTTGAGTTTCGGTGGATGGTTCGCGGCTGTCCTCGTTATAATTTCCGTGCATACACATTGAAGAGCTGACTCTTCTACGCTTCTTCATGTGTGTGGGTGACTTTCTCATCTCATCTGCACTCATGTTAGCATTCAAAACAGCAGGATATATTCTATCACGTTCAACATACTCATACCGAGAAGAAGGCGGCGGAGGGTCGGGCTCAAGTTCGAACGCTTTCTCCGCTGTGAAACTAGCATGCATATCACGTGGTATCTCCTCAAGTGGGGTGTCTCCTAGTGCTGCAATGGCACTCATGAACTTCGTATACACCTCAGCTCCTTCGTTCGCAAATCCTGCATTGTTGCAAACTCGTGCTAAATATCGTATAAGCGGATCAGAAACACTTACTTGATCATACGTGTCTTTCTCTAACTCGTCCAGCGAATCAATTGTAAAGCAAGACTCCTTGGATAAGGGTCCGTTCATGGGTCTGGACAGGTTGAATTCGATCGTCTCATCTCCGACACGTAAGGAAAGCTTTCCTTGTTGTATGTCTATCATAGCATCTGCAGTAGCTAAGAACGGTCTACCAAGGATAATAGGTGTCCTAGCATCTTCCTTTATAATAATAGGTGTCCTAGCATCTTCTGTTATCTCAAGTACAACAAAATCAGTGGGAATGCAAAGTTTACCTACCATGGTGGGAACGTGTTCAACGATCCCCACCGGATGTCTTATTGTACGATCCGCGAGGCGTAGAGATATCTTCGTAGGTTTAAGATTCCCGAAGTCCATCCGCTTAAAAACTGAGTGTGGCATGATGCTCACGCTTGCCCCTAAATCACACAAAGCATTATCGATATCGAGATTACCTATTGTGCATGGAATGGAGAAGTTTCCGGGATCCTTCAACTTTGGTGGCACCTTGTTCTGAAGAATTGCACTGTATTCCTCGGTGAGTGCTACAGTCTCGTTCTCTTCGATATGCTTCTCTTTGGACAGCACCTCTTTGATGAGTTTGGCATGATTAGGCATCTTTTGGAG
>CM071863.1:39527331-39545013 GCA_036759665.1 Gynandropsis gynandra
GGGCCGGGGTCCTCGCCAAATGTACCGGGTACCCACGGGTACCCGAACCCGAATCTAAACTACCGACATCAATGGAGGCCATGAGAGTTGTGTTTGGAAGAGAATTGCAGAGAGGGAGACAAAGCGAAACGAGCGGTGATGGAAACGAAGAGAGTTGTGTCGGGAATAAGAAAGGGAGACGAAGAGAAGGAGACGAAGAGAGGTAGCCGAAGAGAGGGAGAGGGAGACGAAGAGAGGGAGCCGAAGAGAGGGAGAGGGAGACGAAGAGAGGGAGCCGAAGAGAGGGAGCCGAAGAGAGCGTCGCTGGTCAAGTCGGAAGAGGTGCTGCTGCGAGAGGAAGACGAGAAGGAGACAAGAGGGAATGGAGATGTTATTGCGAGAGGCATACGAGAGGGAGATGAAAGAGAAGGGAGGAAGATGAAAAAGAAAGGAGGGAGGCTGGGAAGGAAAAAAACGAAAAGTTATACCTAGGGTTAGAGTGGCATTACTGTTAATAATATAATATATATGTCTAATTTATATTTATATATATATTTACTCGGGTACCCGCGGGTACCCGATTCAGTTATTTTAGAACCCGAACTCGAACCCGAACCCGCGGGTAATGAGATTTTATAACCCGAACCCGAACCCGAACCCGCGGGTTCGAGTAATTTTTCGCGGGTTCGGGACGGGTTTCGGGTCGGGACGGGTTCTTCGGGTAATTTGCCCAGCCCTATCCCTAACACATGCATCTACGTGGACTTTGTAAACACAAGTAAATTAAGCGCTCAGATAGAGAATAGATAAACTAAAACGGGAAGATGCATTCAAAATAGATCAAAAGTGGTTCCGGGATAGCCAAGGGCTAATCCATTCTCCTAGAACAAACAAACTGCTCGCTCATGCGTCTGTAAACAAACATAAACAAAGTAGAAAGTCTAAGGAACATGAAAACCAAACGAAACCGAAGTGTCGGGGCTTGATCTCCAATGCTCCTCGCTTGCCTCCTCGCAAGAATCTCCTCAATCACGAACTGAATGAATTCTCCCTTCTAATGTCGTCCTCTGGCCTCTTTTATGTCTCCTAAGTCGGTCTGTAAGTTGCCTTAATCTCCCCCACGAGTTCCCTTTTATTTTAAGTTAATTTTACTTAACTTGGCTGATTACTCGGGTCGCGACCCGCTCGGGCGCTGAATGTGCCCGCTCGGGTGCGGCTAGGGCAAGTCGCGCAGGTCGTGGCCTACAAGGGATGCCCGATCGGGCATGATGAGCGCCCGCTCGGGTATAAGGCAGCTGGTCGGACATTTCCTTTCCCGAGTCGTGCGTGAATGCGCACCAAAATTCGCCGTAGCCTTTGCCCGATCGTGTATGAGTTGTGCCCGACCGGGTGGAGGTTCTTCATGCTAAATCTCGTCCCGTTTGTCCCGTGATGATCCTCGAAGTTGCTCCTTAGCTCCGTGCATGTCCTTTAGCTCCAAAATGATCCAAATACGCGTAAAAACCTGTAAGAACATGAAAACACGAAAACAAGTAAAACGGAAATGGAATCATACGTAAAGCAACACATATATATCAAAAACATCCATAAAATCGTATAAGAAATACGTATGAAAACGAGATGATCAATCAGTTCGTGTGTCATTGGTGTCTCGATATAGTCTCATCCTCATGAACCTTGTGGTCTTGACTTGGTGCTTTTTGGCATCCTCGTCTATCTATTGTTCATTTGAGTGAGCACATCCCTAAGTTCTTTCACTCGGGTCCTTGTATGATTTGTCATCGAACCATGACCTCGTTCTCATTAATATTTATCTCATGAAGCTACTTTTGCCTCATGTGATCATATCCTCCACTTTCAACCAAATGAACTCTTGAAGAGCGCCTCTAGGCCAATCAAATGATCCTACATAATCCGAATAATCCTATTTAATAATTCGAGTATAACATATTTTTTGTATGCGTCTCGAGATCCAAGACTTGAGGCTTGTATCATTTTGGTATCAGAGTTCGCTTTAATAACTAAAGGTATGCTTCTATCCTTTTAAACTCTTTTTGTACAAATCGTCTCTTTGTTTTTCTTTTGTTTGGAAAAAAGAGAAAAAATAAAACCAAAGAATATGAAGGAAAAAAGAGAAATTATCAATGCAATAATCAATTTGACATGATTATGCAATGCTCTAACGAATGGAGTTACAACTCTTAGAAAAAGCTCCAAGAAGACGAGCCAATTTTATTTGGGGCTCAATCAATACCACTTGAACATCGACAAAGACTAAGAGCAAATATCGAATATGTTGCATCAATACAACACCTACACCAACAAAAGAAGCATCACATTCAATCTCATATTTTTATGAAAAATCAGATAAAGACAAATGGTGAGTTGGTTTATCTATCAAAAGCTGAAACACAACTCTTTTTAGCTTCTCTCCATTGAAACACAACAATATTTTATGACCTTGGTGAGTGCGACATTGATCGTACTTAATTTTTCACAGACCTAATAAAGTTGTTACACATCATTTACGAATTTGGGACTTGACCAATCACGGATTGTGAAGATTGACTCCTTTTCAACATGGATTCCTTCTCACTAAACCACAAAACCAATAAATAATAGTTTATTTGTACAAAAAATACACTTGCTAAGGTTAGTGAATATGTGTTATTCTCGAAGACATAAAAAATATATTTAACATACAAAATATGGTCATCGAAATAGACAATGATAAACTTTCTTATGAATTTCTTATGTATGTGGTTCATTAAACGCATGATGTACTTGGTACGCTTTTTAGTCTAAATGCATAACGGTCCATTTATATATATAAATGATATTTAGTTTTAAACGCAATTTTCTATCCATCACCCTTTTCATGTGTATTTCGGTGATAACCACTTTTTAAGTTAATTTCTGATAAAATATTACCATAAATTTCATAAAAAATGACATCACGATACGAAATAGCGTGATGATAATTCACTATAATTTGATTTAGCACGATAATCCATGCATATTCATCACATTTTGTCAATCATAGGCACGACAATCACCAGCACAACGCATGATGATAAGCTCTCCTGAACATATCCTTTGCTTATTAGTTTTGCAATTTGATGTTGCATCTCCTTAGTCTCCTCAAGATTGAATCGATAGATCAATTTGTTTAGAATTATGGAACTGGACACTGAAATCGATTTGATGTTCAATTTCATATACTGGCGGTAGTCCATCTGGGATCTCTTCGGAATACATCATTATACTCCTTCAAAATATCACTAAAAGCATTCGGAATATACATTTTACATGATTACAAACTTCAGTTGATAAGCCAAAAATAACATTTTGACCTCGCTTGCATCTAGGAAGAAGTTTGTCTTTGACCTATCACAAGACTTTGACATGGTATCGAGGCCTCACATTTTAAGTTATTGTCCAATTTTGTATTGTTCTTTACCATTTATAGTTGATTAAGATTTTCCTCTTTTGGTGTAATTGGTGGTAATAATTTGTTTTACATGGAATTTGAATGAGTACTTGTTACTATAGTTTTCGTATTGCGCTTTGGTGTTAAACTATCATGGTTGCGCGAGTAGAATGTGTCCAGTTTGTATAGGCACAAACATCACACAAAATGACATTATCGTACTTTTGAGTTCGAAAAGGTACACAAAATTATTTGTACAACTTTTTCATTCCACTCTACTAGAGTTGGTATGAGTTGAGGTGTATCTCTTCGAAAATACATCATTGTAATCCTTCAAAATGTTACTGAAAGAACTCGAAAGATACTCCAAACATAAGTACAAACATCAGTTGACAAGCCACAAATAACATTTTGACCTAACTTGCATCTAGAAAGAAGTTTGTTTTTTGTCTCTCGATTTTTCTATCACAAGACTTTAACTTTGTATTATTCGAGACCTCACATTTTAAGTTATTGTACCTATTTTGGTTTCATTCATATTATTAATTTGTTTTACATAGAATTTGAACGGGTACTTGTTAGTATAGTTGTTATATTGCGCTTTGGTGTCAAACTGTCATGGTTGCGCGAGTAGAATGTGTCTAGTTTGTATTGGCACAACGTCATACAAAATGAAAATCCCCATACTTTTCAATTAAAAAAGGTAACAAACTTATTTGTATAGCTTTTTCGCTCAACTCTCATTCAATAATTAGAGTTGGTATGGCTTAGGGTGTGTTGAGTCACCAGTTCAAACTTATCTACCATAAAAAAGTAGCAACTTTAGTTTAACTATTGTTATCAAAGGTAAGAGTACCTACCATGTCTTTGACAAAAAATCTCATGTAGAAGATGTTTTCTCACTCGATTGACTACTTTTATTGAGGCTGCAAGGTAAGACTTTGTCTCGATACTAGCAATTTTCTTTTAAAAGGCGTTTGTTTAACCATCACTTCATCACCACTGTTGAAGGTTCCGTCATTTTTCTCGCTCTTGCAACAACGATCTAGATTGTTCCCTCATTGTAGAAGATCATTTTTCTCTTGTTAGGATACTCATTAGCATAATGCCTCATTCTCTGACATTTGAAACACATAATATCAAAAGTACGCGTATTAGATTTTTTGGTTCTAGGAGGTTTACGTTATTGCGACGTGTCAAGTTTTCCTTCGGGTTTTAGTGGAGGCTTTGGTCTGTCAATCGTCCTTGTTGAAGGCGGTTGAGCACTAGAGGATCCAAATGTGAATTTGTGGTACTTTTTGACATTCTTTTCCAATTGTTTCTTGAATTTTAGAGGAGGTAAAAACAACTTTTTCAGTTCCTAGTAATGTCGAATTTCCACCTCGTCTTGGATATCTTGGTTTAGGCCACCAAAAAAATCGATGCATCATTGATTCAACTACAGTCAGGTTGCCCTCCAAGTTGACTCACAATAAAATTAGGATGTCCATCTCCTTGTAATTTTTATTCTATAGTCTGGTTGCCTTGTTCCAATTTACCGAGCCTTCGGAGAATGTGTCAGCGATCATGTTGAGGTGCAAATCACTTTTTCATGATTTTCTTCATCTCAAAACATGTAGCTATACACATATCTCCATTCGTTTTTCATGTCTCATAGATTTGGTCCACCACTCCAATGCATATTTGGTGAAAGAGACTGCAACCAAGTGCATTTTCTTCCTATCCGAGTAATTATGTTATTCACAGACCATCTCTGTCGTGCATTCCTATTCAAGGTAGACGATGACGTTATTTTTCTCAGAGAAATATTTAATATCAAACTGAATGTCATGGTTTTCTTCATCCATTTGGCCTCATCATCAGCGGTCATTTTGTATACAGATTAATGTTGGTTTTCATCCCTAGAATTTTGTGATGGCTCTCTTTATCAGTGGTGCAAAATTTTTTGTCCTCTTCGACCCACAACAGGTTGCTCCTTCTCCATTGGTTCATTTCATTATAGTAATGGTTCAATTTGAGACGCTTGAGGTAAGTCATCAAGGCTTGAATCTAAAGTTGGTTTAAAGTGACTTCGTTGGTTTTGGGGATTTCATTACCATTTTTATTTTTCTCGTTTGCCATCATTATATTTTTTTAATCATAAGTAACAAACAACGTCAGTTTAAAATAGAAGAGGATAAATAAAGAGAAAAAGTTCGGATCACTACAAAAAATACGTAAATACCATCACAGAAATAGCATTACAAACAACAGTTTTTTGCGTTAAAAAAATAAATTTTTCAACGTCGTTGTAACTCTAAACTTGCATTGACTAGGGCATCTTTGATATATGGTAAGCTTCGCATTTGCGTTAGAGAGTTTAACACCCTATCAACATCAAATTACATGAGAACTACTTTCGCTTGATCAACGTGAGTTCGTTACAAGTCTCAATGCTTATGGGGTTGAATCCCGCTTTGGCAAATGCATAATATGGTCGTAGCAATGTTAACTATTGGAGTTCACCAAGTAAGATTCTGAAGAATGTAGAATCTGAGAAAGGGACCTTGTCTCAATATGTGATATGCTAGCTTAAAGGAAGAATGTTGGCATACATTTATAGTCTAACATATTAGCTTTCGTGAGTGATATGCAACATGTTGTGGCTGATAGAAAAAACAGACGATGTTTATAGAATTGAGCTTGATCTCCCAAAAAATAATGAAGGCCGCCAAGATCTTTCAGAGAAAACTCGGATGGCATAGTAGATAAAAGTTTGTGAATAAGTTGCTTCCGGCTCCTAGTTGATAAGATGTCATCAACGTAGAGTAGGAGGAAGATTGAATCACCATCATTGTTGTAGAAGAATAGAGATTGATCAACAACAGAGCACTTAAAACCATTTTCCAGCAGAAACAAACTAAACTTGTCGAACCAAGCTCGTGGTGCCTTGTACAGGAGAAAAACATGATCAGGTGCCCTCTGCCAATGAGTACAAACTTACAAAGCGACGCGAAGCGAGAATATTATGACGAAAGATGAGAAATGAAAAAAATCCAATACAATCTCTTGACTTTTTTGTGCGATGCTTTCAAACAGGACGTTAACAATGACGAAGAAGAAGAGAAAATGGGGGATTATACGAGTCGAGCGAGAAAGGTGAGAGGACTCCGTGATCCGCACGGCGGTGCGGCGAGGGATTTGAGCTGTAAAAAAGGACCCCCCTCCACATAGTGGTGGTGATTCTCTGAAGAATTAGAGTTTTGAGTGATCAATACTTCTCTTATCTTCTATTTCTCTCCGAGAGCCTGAAAAATGATTGGGAAGACAGGATGAAGCAAATGAAGGGATCCGATTTAATCTGATTCGAATTCCAAATACCCCGAAACTCTATCGTGAATTATATCAAGATTTAGGATAAACTTAGCAGAAGATCACGATAAATACCTAAATTCATGGTATACACGATGCAATATAATAGTCTTCTAATTTTACGTGCAAATACCGAAAACTTGATATCGATGGGATATATCAAGATTTAAGATTCTCTCTGAAAGTTTTTGTAAATGTTTGAGATACAAATGAAATCACTATACCAAAAACCAAATGAATCTCATTTATATATGCACGTACACTAGGGACCATAAACCGACAGATAATTGGTAATTTTTGGTTCTCAAGTATCGATTAATTTCGCTCATTATAAAATATAAATGATACTATTAAAATCTTTATGCATATAATTCTACCCATTCAATTCAATATCAAAATCCAATCAATTAAATCAAATGACAAAACCTATTACAAAACTTTTCGCCTATCCACAAATATAAATTAAACAAAAAATCTTAGCAAAATGGTGCGTCGTCCGCATGTCATTTTGAATAAAAAATTGAGTAGTTGACTGGGCACACACAATTCTTCCGCATGTCATTTTGAATAAAAAACAAAAAGACAATTTAAGAAGATAATCCTAAATCACAACTTTTAAGGAAAAAATAATAATTTGTAGCCCATAATATATTAAGAAGGAAACTTCAAAAATACCTATGAATAGACCTTCAATCCTATCATTTTTTTAAAAAAATTGAATTCAATTTTATCTTTATAATATTGATATTCCCAAACTGCTCTATGATACGTGCGATCCAATCGATTCATATGATCTATGCGATCTTTGTTACTCATACGACCCATGCAACCTTTGTTAACGATGTGACCTATGCGACCCTTGAAACATACGACCCTTGTTATCCATACGACCCATACGATCCATGAGTCTCTCGAGAATTGCTGAAAATCGTTCGAAATCGCTGGAAATTGCTCTCAACTTCGAGATTGTCTATCGCTCTTTCCTCTCAATTTTAAAATAGGTTTCGTTTCAAAAAAATGTCAAACTTATGTCTTTTCACTAACTAAATATAAGGACACATATGTCTTTTCTCCAAATTTTGTTTTATTAGGTTTATGAGGGTATAAATAAAGTATTGAAACCCTACGAAGGTATCCTTGATATTCTCCCCATTAAAAATAAGAAATAGGAAATAGGGTTTAAAAAAATAACAAACTTATCAATTTAATATCTCTTTATAAATTTTATCAAAAACATAAAAAAAATTATAATAATTACATTTAGTCATGAGTATTTATTATACTTAATTTTTTATGAGGGGATTTCTGATACCATTATGAAATTTATAAGCTTTCAACTATAATCATTTGGTTAAAAAATGATTGGTTTATACCAACTATATATCGAAAGGTTATAATTTTTAATGAGAAATTTCTAACGTTAGTTTAGTTTTTAATTATTTTAAAAAGTAAATGTGTTTATATATATATATATATATCAACATTTTTTAGAATAGAATTTTTTGACTCGATGCTTGTGTCTAAAAATTGTAATAATTAATTTATAATATGAATGTAGTATATAATAAAGTATGTAATGTTCGAGCCGTCGATGGGAAAAAGGTTTTCTGTGTTAATCACGTAAGAGCCCCTTTACAAAGATATATACAATTGTGAGTTTAACCTAATGAGGTAAAATAGGAAACTACCCAATGTGGGTATCAAGAGTCCCGTAACAATATATACTAACAATATATCCTAAAATCGTGCCAATTTTCCGCAATACCCCCTCAAGTCGGTGCATATAAGTCTCGAATGCCCGACTTGTTCAAGAACACGTCAATGGGATCGTCTAGAATGGCGTCCCGGATGAAGTGGCAGTCGACTTCGATGTGCTTGGTTCGTTCGTGAAATACCGGATTCGAGCTAATGTGTAGAGCGGTCTGACTATCACAATAAAGCCACATTAGTCGAGAATGAGATACGCCAAGATCGTGAAGTAATGCCTTGATCCAAATGAGTTCGCATGTAGTCATAGCCATGTCACGGTACTCAGCTTCGTCGGAGGATCGAGAGACGGCATTTTGTTTCTTCGTTTTCTAAGAGATAGGTGCGGAACCCAACTGAATAAACCATCATGTCAGAGAGAGGCGGCTCAAAGGGCACCCGGCCTAGTCGGAATCACACCATGCATAGATTTGTAGGTCGGAATCAGATCGCAGAAGAAGACCCTGGCCAGGATTGTCTTTGAGAAAACGAACAACCCGAAGTGCTGCATCCCAATGTTCAACCCGCGGAGCATGCATGAACTAAGTCAAAACCTGAACTGAATAAGAGAGTTCCGGACGAGTGACAACCAAGTAGAGGAGACGGCCAACCAAACGACGATAGGACCCGGGATCATGAAAGAGAGCAGCATCGGCTGACAGTAAATGGTGATTCTGGTCCATCGGGAGAGAGAGCGGCTTGGTTCCAAGAAGACCTATTTCAGAGATGATATCCAAGGCATACTTCCGTTGGCACAAATATATACCGGAAGAGTTTCGTGCAACTTCAATACCCAAAAAATATTTGAGCAAACTGAGATCCTTCATATGAAAACACGAGTGTAAATACTGCTTGAAAACATGAATGGCCGTGGTGGAGTTACCCGTTATGATTAGATCATCGAAGTAAACCAACACATGGAGACGAATCTCACTAACGCTGAAAATGAACAAGGAGTGATCAGAGGGAGACTGATGAAAACCGTACGTCTTTAAAGAGGACGCGAGTTTGGCAAACCAGCATCTTGGAGCTTGTTTTAACCCGTATAAAGACTTCCGAAGACGGCACACTTGCGTCGGATCTTGAGGCTGAAAACCGGGAATAGGTTTCATGTAAACCTCCTCGTGAAGATCTCCGTGCAAAAAATGCATTATGCACATCCATCTGATGAACCTCCCAATTACGAGCGGAAGCTACGGCAAGGAAAAGACGTACCGTCACCATTTTGGCCACCGGAGCAAACGTTTCTTCGTAATCTATACCTTCAATCTGATCGTTCCTGAGCACAACCAATCACGCCTTATACCGTTCAATGGTGCCATCTGAGCAATAATTGATCTTAAACACCCATTTACTACCAATCGCTTGCTTACCCGCTGGTAATGAGACCAATGTCCACGTATCGTTCGCTTCGAGAGCTTGGATTTCAGCGTGCATGGCATTTTTCCAACGTTCATCTGCCAACGCCTGTCGATAAGACCGAGGTTCACTGCCAGCAGTCACGGCAGCGAGAAATGCTCGATGTCTCGGTGTGAACTTATCACAGTTTGTGTACCGATGGATCGGGTAAGCTGAGGATGAAGCAGGAGACGGATCATAGGAAACTCGGATAGTGTTTGTGATGAAATCGCGTAACCGTGTGGAGGGAAGCTTAACCTGATGTCCTTTGCCGAGTTCTGGTTGTTCCTGGGTGGGAAGGTCACGCTTAGATGCAGACTCTGATGACTCAATTGCAGGCAACGAAGATGCAGATATGCTGGCAGAATTTTCGGGTGAGACGAAGACCTCAGAACAACCCCCCTGTCGTCGGAATTCAGAGCGGCAGGCACAGTTGGTGGCACGATAGAAGAATGCGGAACTGTCGAGGATGTAGGAGTAGGCACAACACAAATTTCATGATCATCCGGATCCGGCCAAGTCCAATCTCGCAGAGAAGGCAGTGCCGATTGTGCAGGAGAAACTGCCGAGGACGAGTGAAACGGAAACAGAGCTTCACGGAAAACGACATCATGGGACACGAAAAACAGCTGCCGATCGAGATCATAAAGATGCCAACCCTTCTTGCCGAATGGATAACCCACGAAGATGCATCGATGACTGCGGCTTGCGAACTTATCGCCTTTGGTATCTTGGTTATGTGCATAACAAAGAGACCCGAAAACCCGCAGATGTGAATATGTCGGCTCGGATCCGTGAAGGATTTAAAAGGGAGTTCTGTTTCCAATCACCGAGGAGGGCGTTCGATTGATTAGATGTGCAGCCGTAAGAACGCTGACGCCCCAAAACTCAATGGGTAAATTTGCTTGAAAAAGCAAGGATCGAGCGACGTCAAGAAGATGCCGATGTTTGCGTTCAACTCTCCCAATCTGTTGTGGTGTCCCTACACACGATGTCTGATGAACAATACCGTGATCCAGAAATAGTGGTGTGAGACACATGAACTCTGACCCATTGTCGGAGCGTAAAGTTTTGACCTTGGTGTCAAATTGTCTATCAACCATGGCTATAAACTGTCGAATGTGATATGTAACTTCGGTCTTATTTCGCATCAAGTAAATCCAAACACCACGAGAGAATTCATCGACAATTGTCAAGAAGTACTTGGCACCCGAAAAAGACGGAGTGCGATATGGTCCCCAGACATCACAGTGAATAAGCTAAAAAATGGAGAAAGTTTTATTCGAACTTTCGGGAAAACAATTTCTTGTGTGTTTAGTGCGGATACAAATTTCACACGCCTTATTCAAATGCTCAAAACGAGAAAAACGCAATGCAGAAATCAAATCTAAAGTCTTCGAAGCAGGATGACCGAGCCTTTGGTGCCATGTATCCTTCGAACAAAGATCACGAGTCCGAACAACCGTTGCAGTCTCCAAACTCCAAAAATAATAAAGCCCCTCTCGTTGTTCACCCTTTCCAATCAGCATTTTGGTAGTACGGTCCTGAATGACGCAGAACTTATTAGCAAATTGCACCAGACAACCACGTTGTGCCAACAACTGAGAAACTGAGATAAGATCAAAACTAAGCCCCTCAACAAAGAAGACATCTTTCAAAATCAGATTCGGCCCAAGTCGTACAGTTCCTTGCTTCGTTGCCAAACTTTCTCGCCCATCAGGCAAGTAGATCGAACATGGAGCTATGTCGGAGACATCCATCAAACACGATTAATTCTCTGTCATATGATGAGAACAACCCTAGTCCAAAATCCAAGAGAGATGCGAGAGCTTACCGGATTGAGTTTCGGTAGCTCCAATCCGTGTCGCATGGAGCATAGCAACGAGAGTCTTCCACTGGTCATCGCTGATGCCGGAGACAGCCCGACGATCAGTATCAGTGAGTCCAGTTTGAGAGAGGGAAACCGGTGCTGCTGCAGAAGCTTGTGCCATGTTCACTCGTGCCGAGGAAGAGGTGCCGCGACCTCTACCAGAGACAGGAACAGAGGAGAGAGAGCCACGGCCTCTGCCAGAACGGTTATGTGGTCGATCTCCCCACCATTTCGGGAAGCCCAGCAGCTGAAAACAGCCGTCCGCAGTGTACCCCGATCGGTTGCAGTTCGAGCAGATCAGTTTGGTCTTGTCTTTGGTAGAAACTCGCGAGTTCTGCCCTGTTTTGGCGACAAACGCCATCGCCGGAGGACGTTCGTGAAGAGATTTCACCAAGCCACGAGAGCTTTCATCCTGTAACACGACATTATAGACCGTATCAAGGTCCGGCAAAGGGTCGCGCGAGAGAAGATTGGATCGAACGATCCCATATGCCGTTTCGTCGAGCCCCATGAGAAAATCATGGACTTTTTCGTCGTTGCGATCCTTTTCGAGTTTGGCAGTGAGATCGCAGTGCACACTCTGATCGGTCGGGCGTGGAGCAAATCACGCCAAATCCTGTCCAATTTTCCGTAATATGCATCAACACTCGTCTCGCGTTGCATGCAGTGCGCCAGATCAGATCGGAGACGCTGCACACGAGGCCCGTTCTTGACAGCAAAACGAGTCTTCAAATGATCCCAGAGATCACGGGCATCATCACGATGAGTCATTTGAGAACGCAAACCTGGTTCGAGGGTGTTTTTGATCCAAGAGACCAGAAGTGCGTTAATCGTGTCCCAATCGCCAAAATCCGGTGAATCCGACGCTGGTTTGGTGATGGTCCCATCAAGGAAGAAGAACTTCTTCCGAGACTTAAGAGCAGTTCGGAGATTCGATTCCTATTCATCGTAGTTGTCTCCCTTGAGAAGAGGTTGCGAGAGGACAAGGCCGGGATTGTCGCTTGATGTGATGTCGTAGGGATTGATGGTTCGGCGTGGTTGATCAGCTCCAGAAGAAGAGATCTCAGGTCCGGTCGAGTTCATGTCGGTAGTCGCGTTCGTGTTCGTGTTCGTGTTCGGGTTCGGGATCGGGGTCGATTGAGACATGTTGGATTCAAAAGAAAAACGAGAACAGGGTTCAGATTGATTTTGTGTTGAGCTCTAATACCATGTAATGTTCGAGCCGTCAATGGGAAAAAGGTTTTCTGTGCTAATCACGTAAGAGCCCCTTACAAAGATATATACAATTGTAAGTTTAACCTAATGAGGTAAAATAGGAAACTACCCAATGTGGGTACCAAAAATCCCGTAACAATATATGCTAACAGTATATCCTAAAATTATGCTAACTTTCCGCAACAAAGTATTTTATTCGAGATTGGATTGTAGAAATGAAACTGATAAATGAGCATGGGTTCACAAATCTTATGATTATAATATGAATAAATCTCACAAAAATTAAATGAAGTATCATAATTATAATAAGTTATATTTTTTAAATAACACACAAATTATAATTATTATTTTTAAATTAATTTATCATAACCAGATATATCACCCATTAGGTTTGGCTATTACAATCTTTGGTTTTGGTTTTGGTTCAAATATAATAGACATGAATCTTTGAGTTTTTTTTAAAATAACTAAATAATAATTGAATTTAAATTCAATTGTATATCAGCTCATTTCGATTATATCAATTAAATATTATAATCTAAATAAAATTTGAATTATATTTATTCCATTATTTCGATTTTATCGATAATTTTATAATATAAAATTATAAATAAATATTAATATTCGAAAAATTTTAATATTTTTACAGAATAAAATAAAATATATTATTCAAATTTGATATCTAATACTTATTGACATATATTAAATAAATATTCAAATGATAAATATAATTTTATTATGTTTTTCAAAATAAACAATCGATTATCTATGGTTATTCGAGTCCAATCGATTTTTAAATTTTTGTATTCGATTGATTATTTTATATATTTCTTAGCCGAATTCGAATTACCATTATTCAGTTAGATTTGGTTTAGTTTTATATAATCAAATCGAAATATCAATCATTATGAAATATCATGTCCACGTTTATAAATTAAAAAAAATAATTATTTTATTGTTATATCTTTCAACATAAATATTATGATTAACATTAAATGATAAAAAATACAGTTCAAATATAATTCCTGTAATGCATTCTTATAAGATTTGTACTTATTATAAATATTATCCAAAGAGAAATTACATTGTCCATATCCCAAGTATATATTAAATTCGATCAATGTTAAGGAAACAACAAAGGCACCAGAACTCCCATTTTACACTGAATTAATCAAATCCTAAAATTGAAAGTGTTTTTGTTCAGCCTTGGAGACTCCGAGCGGGAACCAACCTCACGTCATCGATCACCGGACCACAAAGCGATCCGGAGTGATCGTTCTTTGTATGGTAAAACGTGCTTAAGAATGTGACACGTGTCCTCGCCGACACGGCCTTGAACATGAGCCTGCCGGGTTTGAACCCTCCTTTCCCCTTGGACAAGTAATCTACCGATATCCTGCCACGGCCTGCAAACGCCTCCACGACCATTGGACCCTCGCAGGCGTCCCGGGCGTCTCCCACGGCGAATGTGAGTTTGTAGAACTTGTTCGGCGTCGTCCTCACGATCTGAGTGATGGCGCCCTCTTTTCCTCCCACGAGCTCAATGGCTCGATGGCCTTCGGGGACGGCGAAGTGGGCCTTGTCTACGTACTTGACGGCCTTCAACGACTCGATGATCCAACCGGGCAAGGCGCTGTTGTCGTCTTCGATGAATGGTGGGATAAGGACTCCCCATTTCGTCTTGGGGAGCATGTATGGCCCTTCCTCAAAGTTACCGTTCTTGATCAGATTATCTGCCAAATACCAAAGCGTTAACCACGTTACGTTCGAGCCTTGTGGCGAGACGATAGTTCGTATGCTTGTAGACTCCAATTAGTCACATCGTTTGGAGTATATGGATGTTTGAAACAGTAACGGATGACTTACTTCTCATGAATCTTGGAGGGAACATGGCCTTGATGGCGACCGAGTCGATCAAGGGTCCACAAGCCGGGTCCTCCTCGACACCGGGATTATGGATACGGATATCGATTTCGGGCCCACCGGCTTTGAACGCCCATGCGTAGGAGTCCCAGCCATCGCTGCTGTACATCGTCTGGATGGGTATGACCCCCGACTCATGCGTGACTGAAATGTTGAGCCGCTCGTCCTGAGCACAAGTGCGAGCAGCACTGAACGTGATGGAGTAGAGACGGCCAGTTCGGACAGAGATTTTCTGAGAGAGAAAAGCCTCGTTGCCCAAGCGGACAGCGGAGGAGCCCTCGGGGACAACTAGGAGCATGTCGTCTTGTTTCTGTCCGGCTTTTATGTACTCTATGTAACCCGAGATTTCCCACTTTGGTATTGCTTTTCGGTTCTTGACAAAGACGCCTTTCAGCTGGGATGGTTTTGGACCAAGCTCAAAATTGCCATTGGGTAACAAACCTGAATTAATTATTATTATATATATCAATGTTCAATATTTATTTGATTTGATATAATGAAATGCATAAATAAATGTCAGATGTGATTGGAGATACCGTCACGGATAGGGACCGATGTGACGACGTTGAAGGTCGCGCAGAGCAAAGCTAAGAAAACTACGGCTGGGTACATTGTAAAGGAGATAGATAGATAGATGGGATGGGAGGGTTGGGGAAGAAAGGACTGGGTTTATATTAGAAACGTTTTACAAGAAGAACACTGGTTTTGGTGAAAACCACGAGAATGCCACTGGAAGCATCCTGGGCTCTGTTGTCAGATGCCAAGCACAGCTCATAAACACTTGCTTCACGGTCTGGGATTTGATTTAGTATTTATCAAATACATGCAATTTCATATTTGAGAGGCAGATAAAATATAGAAAGCATGTCTTCTAATACATGATACAATGTGTATATATATATATATATATCCAAATGCATTCTAGAGATTCATATATTGATACAACTGTTACAAAATTCAAAATAACTTAGTTAAATTGGTGAAATTATCATATAAATTATTAAAATTGAGCCTTACTTAATTTATGAAGATATTTATATATGAATGGTTCAAAATAAAATTAAAAAATAAAATAATGAAATTTAAAATATGACAATATTTTTACTCAAATATAATATATTTTTATATATTATCCTATATTTTTATACAGAGTGAAACTCATATTTGATATCTTTAATATTTTATCAATTCACGCGATACATCTTTCTTTTTTAAAATTTAAAAATGACTATATATTTGAACATTGAAATTAAAAAATCCATTTATGAATATAAGTCAAATGAAATGATAAAAGGACACGTGGGGTATGGTTGTTTTCTGGTGCAGGTTGTACTACCGACTCTACCCTTATTTGTGGCTCCTCGATATTATTATTCCATATGTTGCTGCTAGGGGTGGGCGTTTCGGGTTACCCGGACCGACCCGGACCGACCCAACCCGAAAAAACCCAACCCATAAGATAATGGGTTTTGCCTAAAACCCATATGGGTTCTAAATCTGGAACCCGAACGGGTTCGGGTCGGTCCGGATTGGGTTCGGGAGAACCCGAGGAATCCGAAGAACCCGAAACAAAAAAACCCTAAGTATACTGTTTACGTTTTACTCTCTCTCTCTCTCTGCCTGCCTGCCGCACGCCCTTTTCTCTCTCAGCTCTCTCAAACGCTCGACTGCTCGACTCGGCTGCTCCCCCATACGTTCCGTCCGCCGTCACCCATATTCTCCGTCGTCCGCCGGTCGCCGTCGCCCCTAGTCTCAGTCCGCCGTTCGCAGTCGCCCGAGTAACCCGTCGTTTCGCGCCCATTCGTCTTTCGCTTCGCTCGCCGTCGCCGCTCGCCCTCATCCGCCGTCGCTCCCTCATCCGCCGTCGCTTCGCTCGCCCTCATCCGCCATCCGTCGCTCGCCCATCCTTTGCATCGGTGATAGGTAAAAATTTTGTTTGTTCGATTCGTGTGTTTGTTCGATTCGTGTTTGCATCGCTCTGTTTGTTGGATTCGTGTTTGTTGTTCGATTTCTGGTTTGTTTACGGGTTTGGTTTCTGGTTTATGTTTCAGATGGAAATGACAGTTTTTGATTCCGGTGACAATGAAGTTCAATCGAACAAAAGGGTTGCGACATCGGCGACAAGTGACATGCCTCCCAAATCCAAAAAGCAATACATTCAACGGTCTGATGTATGGGGACATTTTTCCAGAGAAAATGACGAATACAGTAAGTGTAATTACTGTAGTATAAGATTGAAATGTGGGAGTATTAAAAATGGGACTAGTAGCATGAATAAACATCTTCGAATCTGCAAAAGTTATAAGAATGTTGTTGAAGCGGATAGTCAAAAGGTCTTAACTAGAGCTGATAATGAAAGTCAAAGTGATGTTAATATGCTTGTTGCTCGTGGATTTAGTCAAGAAGCATGTCGACAAGCAACGGTTAAGATGATTATCATGGATGAAATGCCACTTTCTATAGTTGAGAATGCTGGGTTTAGACATCTCTGCAATGTTTTGTGTCCTAAGTTTGTTGTCCCCTCGAGAAGAACTATTACGAAGGATGTTCTTCAAATGTATGCTACTGAAAAAGTTACTTTGAAAAGTATGATTAATGGGGGAAGGGTGTCTTTGACGACGGATTTATGGACTTCTATCACATCTATGAGTTATATGGTCGTCACTGCTCATTTTATTGATAGTCATTGGCAATTACATCGTAAGATTATTAGTTTTAGTCCAGTGTCCAATCATAAAGGGGAAACAATTGCAAAGCAACTTGAGAAATG
>CM071863.1:39545239-39555666 GCA_036759665.1 Gynandropsis gynandra
ATTAGTATAAGGAATGCAGTGAAATATGTTCGATCATCTGATTCAAGGTTTCAAGCATTTCAAGTTCGAGTGTTACAGGAAAAAATTGGTCGAGGGAGTTTGCTTTTGGATTGTAGCACAAGATGGAATTCAACTTACCTTATGTTGAGTGCAGCGCTAAAATTTAGGACGGCATTTGATAGAATGGCAGATGAGGACAAGCATTATGATGCGTATTTTCATGAAGAAGATACAATAAGTGGAAGGAGAAGGGTTGGACCGCCATCAAGTAATGATTGGGAAAATGCTCGTCGAATGGTAAGATTCTTGAAAATCTTTTATGATTCAACGTTGGCATTTTCCGCTTCTACAAAAGTGACATCTAGTGGATGCTTTAACGAAATATGCAAGATTGAAATGACTTTGAGGTCGATGGCTAGTAGTGATGATCCCGTGATGAGTAGTATGGCATCTTGCATGAAAAAGGATAAATTTGATAAGTATTGGGACGGTATGGATCAAATTAACAAGATTTTGCTAGTCGCTACTATCCTTAATCCGCAGAGTAAAATGAATTTTGCAATTCATTGTTTTGAAAAGATGTTTGAGAATGATGTGGTAAAATGTGGTGAGATGAAAGAATTACTCTTGGAATTTATTCGGAAGCTTTATGGAGTTTATAGTGCAAAGTTTAAGAAGCAAAATATTTTGGAAAGTGGAAGTTGTAGTGAAAGCCAAGAGAAAGAATATATTGTTGAGGAGTGTGACGAGGAAGAAGATGATCCATGGGGAGAATTTAAGAAATTGGTTGTTGATAAAGGAAATACTAAAGATGTTTCAAATGAATTGGATATTTATTTGATGGAAGGCCTTGAAGTTGAATCTCGTAACAGATTGGGTCTGAAATTTGATATTTTGTTGTGGTGGAAAGTGAATAGTACTAAGTTTCCAATTTTAGCGCAAATGGCTAGAGATGTTTTTGCGATTCCGGTTTCAACTGTTGCATCCGAATCAGCATTTAGTACCGGTGGACGTATTCTAGATCAATATAGGAGTTCATTGACTCCTAATATGGTTGAGGCTTTGGTTTTGACACAAAATTGGTTGCGATCATCGTATCGGGTAGATACAACAAAAAGTCTTCAACAATTATTGGAAGAAAACGAATTCATGGACACACTTTCTCAAGGTATGATTTTTTTCTAATTCTTTTTATCATATTATGTTAACTTTAAATTTATTGTTTTAAACTTTCTTATGTAGCATATCGGACTCAAAGGATGGAAGATTATGAGACGTGATTTCTTTTTCATACAACTTGATTAGGTATTTATCTTTTACACTCTTTATTTATTTATTTATGTGTTCTAATCTAAACTCATAAAAAATGTTTAAATTTCAGGTTGAAGAAGTTTATTTTGGCGTTTTTCGGAGTAGAAGTCTCTTCAAGAACAAGAACGAATGAATTGAATTTACGGATTTTTTATTTGGAACTATTTTTAAATGTTTACTTGGTATTGTTGTTTATGGAGTTTTAGAGCATTGTATTTTTTTATAATTTGTTGTATGTTAAATTTAGAACCGAAAACGCGTTTTAAACCCAAATTAATCATTGAAAATTCGAATTAACCATTGAAAACCCGAGGAACCCGAAGAACCCGAATGAACCCGAATACAATTCGGGTTTTTATGGGTTCAATATTTCAGAACCCGAACAACCCGAACCCAACCCGAAACCCGAGAAACCCGTCCCGAAAACCAAATGGGTTTTTATGGGTTCAATTTTTTAGAACCCGAGGAACCCGAACCCGACCCGAACCCGAGGAACCCGTCCCGAAACCCGAAACGCCCACCCCTAGTTGCTGCTTCTTCTATACATCATATCTTATTTCCAACCTCATCACATCCATCTACAAAAACCATGACATTCCTTTGTCAAAAGTTTAAATAAAATTTTTCTTATATAAATTGTTTTATATTATTCATCAAAATCGTATCGACTATAATTTCGTATATTCACGTATTTGTACAAATTACATGTTAAATTTGTTAGTATGTACATCGTAAAAAATATGATTTGTTACAAAATTCAAGATATTCATTGTAATATTACCAAGATTTAGCTTTATAATGGAAAAGGATAAAGATATGTAGCATTATTCATTCAATGGAAATTCAAAATGTTTTTTTTATTATAAAATAATAATAGTTATGTGAATGTTTTTTAAAATTTTCCAATTCTATATATTCTCTATTTATTTTCCCTCTTTATCATTATTTAATTTTATGAATGATGTTATATGAATTATGAATATTGTATGTTTTCATCTATTTTTTTGTCTATTCATCTAACTTGTAAACCTATAAATAGACGTAATTCCATTTGTGTATATATTCGAGAAATCTTCCCGAATAAAAAATTTTCTTCCTCTATTTCTTGCTCTCTCTTCTTACATATTGTTCTACTTTATTTTGCAACACGTTATTAGCACGAATGCTCTGTGTTCAATCTTTGATGTTTTTTCTCTAGTCATTACAATTATATTCTCTTTTTTATTATATTTTTCTCTAATAGCTAGATCACTATAACTAAGTATGTTCTACACTCTCCATTTATATGGATCTCGAGGTTTTTGACATTACCGGAAAAAAAATATTTGTCGTGGGTGTTAGATGCGGAGATCCACTTGGATGCAAAATGTCTCAAAGAGACCATTGGTATTTCGAATCAATCATCGAATCAAGATAAGACAAAAGCCATGATATTTCTCCGTCATTATCTTCATGACGGATTGAAAATCAAATGCCTCACGGTCAAAGATCCTGCAGATCTTTGGAAATCGTTGAAAGAGAAGTATGATCATAAAATAAATAGTGATCCTTCCAAAAACTCATCATAATTTGATGCATCTATGTTTTCAAGATTTCAAAACTGTGAGCGAGTATAACTCGACAATGTTTCGAATAAGTTAACAAATGAAACTATATGGTGAAACCAACACTATTCTGATATGATAGAAAAACATTATCCACGTTTCATGCATCTAATGTGCTCTTGCAACAACAATACTTTGAAAAAGGGTTTACAAAATATGGGGATCTAATATCTTGTTTCAGTTTTGTTGAGCAAAATAACGAGTTATTGATGAAAAATCATGAACTCGTCCTACTTGTTCTGCTCCATTCCTTGAAACGAATGACGTAGCATTTAATAATTATGTGTTCATGGTCGTTGTCGTGGTTGTGGTCATGGACGTGAACGTGGACGAGAAAAAGGTAGAGGTTATTTTCACGGTGGACCAAATAGTTACAGTACTAAAAAAGAATTTCGGGAGAATAATGATGGAGGCAAGAATAAGAAAGAATGTATTTGCCACCGATGTGGGATACATAGACATTGGGCGCGTACTTGTCGTACTTTTAAGCATTTTGTAAACCTATACCAAGAGTCTATGAAGAATGAATGAATGATGTTAAAGTTAATTTCGTTGTCGATGATCCCAACAAGTTTATTTAAGGATTGGATGACTCCAACAAGTTTATGGAAGGCATAGATGATCCGATGTCCCGTGACGTTGAAGATTTTCTTATCCATCCTGAAGATGGAAATGATCATAAGTGATTAAGAAGTTTATCATTTTTCTATTTCAATATTATAAGTTATATGTTTTTTGTGATGTTTTACTTTTTCTAAGTTATGTTAAACTTTTAGTCCTCTTTATTTTAATAAAATTTAAGCAATAATATTGTTTCTTTATTCTAATGTTAAGTGTTTATTTTTCATTTATATAGATTATGAATATGAATCAAATGAAAATCCAAGATAAGGATTTATGTCTCGGGGATATTGCTACTACACACAACATTCTTAAAGAAAATAAATATTTTCTAAATTTAAGAAATGATCAAGCACATGTCAATACCATATCGGGATGTGCAAAAAAATTTGTTGAGGGCCCCAGAAGAGCAATTTTTATGATGCCAAAAGGCACAAAGTTTATCATTGACAATTTCTTATATTCACCAAAGTCTTTAAGAAATTTGTTAAGTTTCAAGGATATTCATATGAATCGATATCACATTGAAACTATGAATGGAAAATACATTGAATACCTTTGTATTACCTCAACTATGATGGATAAGAGCTGTATGTTAGAAACGTTATCCGCTTTCTCATCTGGTTTTATTACACATATATTGAGATGATTAAAACATATAATACAGTAAAACTCAAAGTTTATTGATTTTGTAAACCAGAATTTTACAAATAATTTCAAAGTTTGGCATGACCGGTTAGGTCATCCCAGTTCAACGATGATGCAAAAAATTATTTGAAAATTCATGTGGTCATTCATTGAAAAACCAAAAGATTTTGCAATCCCATGAATTTTCTTGTGTCGCTTGCTCAACGAGAAAGCTAATAACACCGCGTGGATCATTTTGATATTTCATGGTATTAATTGATGCATCAACGAGATGGTCACACGTGTGCTTATTATCATCTCGTAATTTGGCTTTTGCGAGATTACTTGCACAAATAAAACGATTACATGCACATTTTAATGATCATCTGATTAAAACAATTCGTCTTGATAATGCCGGTGAATTCATGTCACGGTCTTTTATGACTTATTATATGTCGACTGACATTAGAGTAGAACATCATATAGGTTATGTTCATACTCAAAATGGTCTAGTAGAATCGTTTATAAAATGAATTCAATGGATTGCAAGATCAATACTTATGAAATCCAATATTCTTTGGGTTTGGGGTCATGTTGTTTTGCATGCAACACAACTTATTCGCATTCGACCAACTAGTTATCATGATAATTCCCTTTTACACTTAGTTTATGGTGAGGAACCAAATATTTCTCATTTGAGAATTTTTTGGATGTGAGGTATATGCCCCAATTAATCCACCACAACGAAAAAATGGGACCTCAAAGGAGATTGGGAATATATGTTGGGTACGAATCTCCGTCTATAATCAAATATATTTAACCAATGACGGGAGATGTTTTCACTGTAAGATTTGTAGATTGTCATTTAGATGAGTCATTATTTCCAACATTAGGGGAAGTAACAAACAGTTGAAGAAAACGATATCATGGAAATGTATCATCATTGAAAAATTTAAATCTTCGAAAAAAAGAAAGTGATTTAGAAGTCCAAAGAATAATTCATTTACAAGGTAATGCCAATCAATTGCCCTACGCATTCACTAACCCAGGATAAGTTATAAAATCTCACATTCCAGTTGTAAATGCTCCAATTAGAATAAATGTTCCCGAAGGACAACCTATAATTGCTAGTGGGTCTAAGGCACACATGAAGCATGTTAGACCACTTGGTTCCAAAGATAAACTTACTAGAAAAAGAAAAGAAGCAAATAATCATGATGGTCGAAACAATGACATATCTCTAGAAGAGATTGTTGAAGTAATTAATGATGAAAGTAATTAGGTACCTCAAACCAATAAAAATGAAGAGATCTCAATTAACTATATCAATACAAAAAGAAGATGGAACCGAAAAGAAATAATTGTCGATGATTTTTAGTTGATAATACAGTGCACATTATAATAAATGAAAACAAAGATCATGAACCTACATCTATACAAAAATGTAGAATATGGAAAGAGGCAATCAAGTCTGAATTAGACTCGTTTAAAAACGAGAAGTTTTTGGACCAATAATCCAAACACCCGAAGGAATCAAACTAGTTAACAATAAATGGGTATTTGTACGAAAAGGAAATGAACAAAATGAGATTGTTCAATATAAAGCAAGACTTGTTGCTCAAGGTTTTACCCAAATTTCTGGTGTTGACTATGAAAAATATATATTCGTTTGTGGTGGATGCAATAGTGTTCCAATACTTGATAAGTCTAACAATCATTAAAAGACTTGAAATGCGCCTCTTGGATGCGGTCACGGCTTATTTGTATGGCTTGTTAGACCGTGATATATATATATATATATATATATGAAAATACCTGAAGGATTTAGAATTCTAGAAGCATATAATAATTCTGGAGAAATATAACTGAAACAATCTAGACGAATATGTTATAACCGTCTAAGTGAATATTTAATAAAATAAGAATATAAAAAAAGATTCTATATGCCCATGTGTATTCATAAAAGTTTCAAAATCAAAGTTTGTTACAATTTCGATTTATGTTGATGATTTAAATGTGATTGGAACTCCTAAAAAGTTATCACATGCTATGCAATGTTTAAAAAAAGAGTTTGAAATGAAATACCTTGGGAAAACAAAATTTTGTTTAGGTCTTCAAATTGACCATATGAAAGGTGGAGTATTTTTGCGTCAATCAACTTATATAGAAAAAGTACTTAAAGGGTTTTACATGGATAAATCACATCCTTTAAGTACTCCGATGGTAGTAAGATCATTAGACATTAATAAAGATCTCTTTAGACCGCGTGAGAAAAATCTAGAATTACTTGATCTTGAAGTATCATATCTGAGTGCTATTAGAGCATTAATGTATCTTGCTAATAATATACGTTATAATATATCTTTTGTAGTAAGTTTATAGGTAAGATATAGTTCCTCACCAACTCGAAGACATTGGAATGGTGTAAAACATATCTTTAGATATCTTCGAGGGACCACATATATATATATATATATATTATTGTAACTCATCAAAACCAAATTTGATTGGTTACGCAGATGTTGGATATTTGTCAGATTCTCATAATGCTTGATCTCAATCTGGATATGTATTTATTTGTGGGGGAACCACATTCTCATGGCCTTCTATAAACAAATATTGGTAGCCACTTCATGAAATTATGCAGAGATATTAACAATTCACGAGGCAAGTCGTGAATACGTTTGGTTGAGATCAGTACCTTAATATATTAGCGAGTCATGTATCTCCACAATATTATTTGAGGATAATACTGCATGCATAGCTCAACTAAAAGATGGTTACATTAAAGGTGATAAGACAAAACATATTTCACCTTAATTTTTCATTACTTATGATCTTCAACAAAATGGTGAAATATATGTTCAACAAATAAAGTTTAATGAGAATCCAACAGATTTATTCACTAAGGCACTACCTACGGGATTATTTGAGAAGATGGTTTACTTAATCAGAATGCATTGTTTTGAAAGATATAAAATGATGATCTTATCAGGGCGAGAAAAGATATGCATCACTCTTTTTTGCTTTACTAAGTTTTTCCTATTACGTTGTCTTAGTAAAGATTTTTTAACGAGGCAACATATCTATTCCATATATATCATTAAGAGTATGTACTATTTTTCCTTTGTTAGGATTTTTTTCCCTACGGATTTTACCTAGTAAAAGGTTTTAACGAGACATATTTTTTTACTCAATAAACATTTAAGTGAGAGTATTATAAAATAATAATGATTATGTGATGTCTTTTGAGTTTTTCCAACTCTTCATTTTTCTCTATTTACTGTCTCACTTTATTACTCTGTAATTCTATGAATTATGATTATCTTATCTTTTCATCTACTTTGTTTATCTTTTCATCTACCTTATAAATCTATAAATAGAGACAATTATATTAATGATATATACTTGAGAAATTTTTTTGAATAAGAAATTATCTTCTTTTACCTCTTGCTCTCTTCTCTTACGTATTGTTCTGTTTTATTTTACAACATTTTTCACTAAAATTTAAATTTTCGTATTGAATATTCACATTAATCAGATTTAAATAAATATAGTTGTACTAAACTATAATACCAATAAATTTTGTTTGAAAAAAGTTAAGATAAAACAAAAAGAAAGAATTATATATATTAATATATATTGTATGTAGTATGATTTCTGATCGAAACGATACTGCAACATAAAACCCATATGTAAGTGATATATTATAATATCTAAGTAATGGTAGAGAGGGAACATTAAGATCTTTGAATTGATTAATTAATTCGTGAATGCCCATGTGGTTGCTTGCGTAGTTCAAGAGAGTATTATTCTTCGATCATGTAATATATATAAAACTTAAATCTGAATGTGTTCATCATTAGGGTAACGCAAAACATAGCTTATAATTAATTAAGACGCACATAAACAGTAAACCCCATGCTTGTGTTTACAATGATCACGTAAATGGTAAAGTGGCAATGTACATCAGTCTTAGTTTATAACATGAAGTTACATATCAACACAACATTGAGTTAAAATAGAAACTGTTTTTTCATTTAAATTTAATCTTAATCATAAAAACATTCATATAAGGTACAAACTGAACCAAAGGAGTCGCATTGAATCCGTAAACTTCTTATAAAAATATATTACCACATAGCAATCAATATTAATTATATCACCATTGTGAGGAAAAATGTAATAAAATGGTTAAAATGAGGGATGTGCAATGGAGTAAATGTTTTAATTCTTGGTGGGTGAGATTAAGGGTCGACAAGAGCTGGGGAAAACACGTGCGAAGATGCTTGCAAGTTGACTAATCGTAGTTCACAAGCGAACGATACATATATGCATATATATGAAAGAACACTTGGGATTCAGATCAGTCGAGTGGCCATACATGAACTTTCACAATCTCAGTGGGGGCAAAATGGGAAGAGATAAAAAGAATAGGGATCCAGGATCGGGAGGATTGAACCCGACGTGAATCGAACACGCAACCTTCTGATCTGGAGTCAGACGCGCTACCATTGCGCCACGGATCCTAGTTTGTAGTACTTGTAATTAAATGAAAATGACATATTCAGGTTTAATTACGTACACGAAATGGCCATGATATGCAGCTGAAGATTAACTCCATTTATGAAATTGTTTCGAAATTAAAATATAATTGTAAAAGAAAAAATGAATTTTATTTATCGGGGCATTGAAGATTGTTGGATTAAACAGATATACATCTATGTGTAAGGGTTTAAGTATACAACAAGAAGGTGAGATTTTCACAAACTTTGCCATTGCATTTTTACCCGTTTACGCCGATGTTAGTGTTTTTAGAAACTCTAATATATATATATATATATATATATATTGGAATCTTGAATACTTGACATGACTAAATAATTGAAAATATAATGGTTTGGACTATTTGGATAATTGAAAAACGTGAATGATAGTCTCTCAGTTAATATTTAAAACTGAGTTCTAAAATTATAAATTATAAATGATTAAAAAAGTTGTTTATTTAAGGATGAAAACACATGAAAAATCGAACCTTTTTAAATTGCAGAATATCAGATATACCATCGTAGGGCTAAAACGCTTCAAAAAAATACCCTTCCCTAAAATAATTATTTAATCGGAAAAAAAACTGGAGAAAAGATAAATTTATCCTTAATTTTCGAACGTGAGAAAACCTGCGTTATGGGAGAGTAAAAGCCAAACCCGCATTCTGGGAGTAAAAGCCAAGAAAGAACAAGTGATTTCTAACTTGAAAGGGATCGATTCGAAGTTGGCAAGAAGGAAATTCGAAGTTGGCAAAAAGGAAATGGCTAGAATCAGCAGCGGTGTTGAAGAGAGCACGAGTCAATCTTCAATGGCGTCAATAAGTGTAAGTAGATCGATTTCTAGGGTTTTAGAGGATGTCGAATCCCAAAATGGTTTATTGATTTGAAATGGGTGTGAGTATCAATGAGTCGGTTGAGTCTCAGTGAGTCGGTTGAGTCGCAAGAGTCGGTTGTCTCAGTGGGTCGGTTTGGGTCGCGATGGTCAGTTGAGCGTTGATTTCTAGGGTTTGCAGGCTGTCGAGTCCCAGAATGGTTTATTGATTTGAAATGGGTGTGAGTGTCAATGAGTCAGTTGAGTCTCAGTGAGTCGGTTGAGTCGCAAGAGTCGGTTGTCTCAGTGGGTCGGTTTGGGTCGCGATGGTCGGTTGAGCGTCGATTTCTAGGGTTTGCAGGCTGTCGAGTCCCAGAATGGTTTATTGATTTGAAATGGGTGTGAGTGTCAGTGAGTCTGTTGAGTCTGAGTGAGTCGATTTGGGTCGCAATGGTCGCTTGAGCGTCGCAGGGAGTCTAAGGGTCGTTTGAGTCGGTTGTCTCAGTGAGTCGGTTTGGGTCGCAATCGTCGCTTGAGCGTCGCAGGGGGTCTAAGGGTCGTTTGAGTCGGTTGTCTTAGTGAGTCGGCTTGGGTCGCATGGTTCAGTCGAGTCGCATGGGTCGGTTGAGCCAAAGGGTCGGTTGGGTCGCATGGGTCGCATGGGTCGCATGGGTCGCATGGGTCGCATGGGTCGCATGGGTCGCATGAGTCGCATGGGTCGCATGGGTCGCTTGAGTCGCTTGAGTCGGTAGAAGTATAATGTATTCTTTAATTAATTGGTCTTGCAGATGGCCCGAAAGCCGAAGTTTGTGTATCAATTCAAACACATGGACAGAATGCCAAAGATCACAACCAAGTGTTATACTCACGAGACAATAACGAAGCTGAGAGGAATCTTAAATGAAT
>CM071863.1:39563956-39590704 GCA_036759665.1 Gynandropsis gynandra
CCTTTCCTATCCGACCCTTGGACCCCTGTGACGCTTTGCGACCCCTTTACCCTTGGACCCCTGCGACGACCTTTGATCCCTTTGACCCCTCGATGAGACTCTGTGACCCAGTGCGACCGTACGACTCTGTGACCCACTCTGTTACCTTTGACATTGCAATAAACACAAGAGAAACACGAAAAACTCACTATGCATACCTGGTTTTTCTGCGGAACGTGCTTAATTGCAAGCTTCTTTGTTGACAACAAAGGATTTCAACCTATTGGCAGCGAATCTGATGCCGATTGCAAGTTACTCTCGCCGAATCTGTTGTGGTGTGGGGGAACAGTAATTTTCGCGCGAGAATTAGAGGTGCTCTAGAGGAGAGAGAAAAATTGTCGTCAAGGGTAATATGGGATTATCAATATTATAAGGGTAGATTTGAAGTTGAAACTTTTTTTTTCAACCAAGGGTATTTTTGAAGCACTTTAGCCCTACAGGGGTATTTTTGATAATCCCCCTTTTAAATTCTGTTGTGCAAATTACATTATTTTTTTGTCTCTTATTTTTCTTATGTGCTACAAGTTATCAGTGCATTAAAGATATTTGTGCTTGATTTTTGCTTGTGTTTTAAGTTTATATATAATTAGGTTAATTAAAGAAAAAACAACCATACGCTCAGGAGAAAAAGAAAAAAAAAGAAGAGAAAAAAAGATAAAAGAAACAAAAGATTTATCAATTTTCGGTCATGTTTTTCGTGAGTTCTAATCAAATTTATGATAATCTCTAAATATTTTTTGTGATTATTTCTTCAATTTGAATATTTATATTATGAATATTGATAAATTGAATGGATTTTTAATAGGAGAGAATTGATTTGTGATATTGTTAGTGATATCATAAGGAATCGTCAAGTCATCGTGAAAAATTAAGAGATTATCTTTTTCCATCAAAATTTGTTTTTTGGTTGATTATGAAGAAATTCTTACTTTTAAATTGATGTTTGATTATAGTAAAAATCTTAGAAAATTTATAATGAGAAATTGAGAGGTTATAATTGAAGAATAGATCCAAACCTAAAACCATCGAATAATGATTGATGATATATATATGAGTTGGTTCTGGCGAAATTAAAGTGGTTGAATATGATCTGGAAAATTGACGCTTGACCAGGTGTCGTGATCAGAGAATATGGATATTCTGGATTCGGTGATAGAGTCGAGTGAGCATCTTGTCCAGTGTGCTCGATCGAGTGATTTTACACTCGAACCTTCAAAAGAAGGTGTGTGCGAGTGTGTCGGTAAGAGTTTTTATGTGAGGAGTATTGGGTCGTTGACGTTAGAATTGTGACACTTGGATGAGGGTCGATGTCGTACCATGCTGGGGTTGTGGTAACCTTTCGAGCTACAGAGCACTATCATTAGTGAGATCAGTGGATCTGCCAACATCGTATCGTGTTAGGATTGTGGTAACCTTTCGAGTGACGGAGCATTGTATTGTACTGATGGCTGGGGTACGTTATGACCTTGCGAGATCTTCAGTGTGCTGAGTCCTCTAGACTTTGCGAGCGTATGCCCGAGCTAGAGTCATGTGGAATCTGTGAGTTATGATCTGGTGTGGTACTAGTCTTAGACTTAGAGTACTCAGTCGGGTTAGGTAGAGTTACTTAAGTGTCTGTAGTGTGACAAATATTTATTTTATATTACACATTTTAGAGTGGGAGGATACGTGGCACGAAGTGCGTGCATGTATTGATCTCACTGAGTACGTTTTCGTACTCACCCTTTGTGGGTTGTCGTGGATAGGCAGGTTACAACAAGAAAAAGAACAAAGATGTTAAGCAATAGTATCAGTTTACAGCAGACTAATAGGAGAGGTGTGCGTGAGATCTCCATAAACTTTATTATACATTTTGTATTTTTATTATGATTTTATATGTTTTCTTCCGGTATATGGTTCAAACCATTCATAATTTGAAATAAAAGTATTTATTTAATTCTGTAGTTGTGTTGGAGCGATGACACATGTAGCCACCTCTTTGAGGTGATGGTGGACACTCCTAGTTTCGATGTTGTTCCGGGATGAGATGTTACAATTGCCTTCAAATATTATTAATGATCATTATAGGGGCTTATACCTGAATTGTTACTCTTTTTGAATTTTGATTGCATAGTTTATATGGTTTAACTAAATAAAAATCTTATAATATTTTATGAATTTATATCAAATTGACAAAAAAAAAAAAATAGATGAATTGTTTGGATTGATTTTCTAATATAGATCTTAAAAATGGAGACCACCAAATGAGGGAAGGAGACAAGTGAAAACCCACTTTTGAAAGGAGACTAGGATGGTATAAATGGTTAGTCATGCCATTTGGTTTAACTAGTGCACCAAATAGGTTAATGCGATTAATGAATCATGTTCAAAGGAAATTCATTGGACGATGTCTTGTAGTGTATTTGAAGATATACAAGAATCTACAAGAACATGTGACACACGTAAGGGTTGTTCTCTAAGTCTTAAGCAAAAAACGTTGTATGCCAAAATGAAAGAATGAACTTTTTGTACTTACCATCTTGTAATTTTAAGATTTCTTGTAAGTATTTAGAGCCGTACACGGCAATAATGAGAAAGTGGATGCAATTAAAAATTGACCGACCCCTAAGACTGTTTGGAAATTTGAAGTTTTCATGGTCTTATAGGTTTCTATAAAATATATATGAAGGATTTAGCACCATCAACATGCCCTTGACTCAATATGAAGAAGAATGTGGGCTTCAAATTGAGGGATGTGCAAGATAAGTTTTTCAAACTCTGAAATCAAATTGATTAGTTCTCCTTCCCATTCCTTACCTAATTTTGCTAAAATTTTCGAGGTTGAATGTGGTGTTTCTGGTGTAGGTATCGGTAGAGTTTTGATGCAATGAGAAAAGTCGATTGTATATATCCATGAGAATTTGAACAATGTGCAGCTTAATGATAACATCTATTTTGTTATAGTATTTTCGTTTATTTTCATAGTTAGTTTCATCATTCATTTAGACTTTACCGAGCATTAAGCATCATTTAGCCTTCTTGTAGCATTTTCTCGTGTATTTGTAGGAAATGAAGATATCAGATAATAACACGAGCAAATGTCACAAAACTAAACTAAATATTATCCAATCAACTATGCACGGTCAGTATCCAAGAATCATAAATCGAGGAAGATAAATGGAAGCTAGCCGGTTGGAATACACATGGACACACGACTGGAGTAAAATGGAAACTTGCTGGCCGCTAGAGTAAAAACCTTCGGTTGGAGCAATGCTTGGAAGGACCCGACATGAGTAAAATGGAAACTTGGTGGAGCAGAAGAGGGAGCACGATGAGTAATGATCATCTCGTTTTCATATGTATTTCTTGTACGATTTTAGAGATGTTTACGATATAGACGCGATGTTTACGTCTGATTCTGTATCTGTTTTACTCGTTTTCGTATTTTCATGTTCTTACAGGTTTTAATGCAAATTCGGTTCATTTTGGAGCTAAAGGACGTACACGAGACAAAGTACCAACATCGAGGATCATCACGGAACAAACGAGACGAGAATCAGCGAAGAACACACACAACCCGCGTGGGATACACCCTTGCCCGCGTGAGCATTTAGTTCGGCAATTTTGTCCAGCAATTTGAGCATGAGTCGGGCAAGCAATCAGCACGGTCGAGACAACAGCCCGAGCGGGCCACACACCAGCCCGACCGGGGCATGCATCAGCCCGACCGGGGCACTCCCTAGCCCGAGCAGGCCACCTTGTTTTCCATCGCGATCCTGCGCGATCATGTGTGCCGCACCCGAGCAGGTCACACACTCAGCCCGCACGGGTCGCATCCGTCACCTGCAACTCTAGATGAGTTCATTTGTCTTAAAACGTATAGGAGTTTTTGGGGACTTATACAATAAGGAAAACGACTTTAGAGAAGAGGAATAAGTGATATTTCGCTGGAGAAAGTAATGGAAACGTTGCCCAACTTAATCAAGAATGGAAAACTCAAGAAAAGGAAAAATCGGTGGCTACTGCAACAAAAGGAAAAGAACAAACGGCCAGAAGGAAAAAGGAGGAGAAAAGGAAAGAAAGAAGAAGGAAAAGGAACACCAAGAGCTAGGAGTCAAAGGGGAGCTTCAGTTAGAGAGAGAGAGAGAGTTCTTGATCGAGGAGAGAGAGGAGAGAGAAGGAGGAGATTCTTGCGAAGGAGACATGCAAGGAGCATTGGGGATCAACCCAAGACTTCGGTTTCGTTTGGTTTTCATGTTCCTTAGACTTTTTACTTCAATTATGTTTGTTTTAGGACGCATGAGCGAGTAGTTTGTTTTGTTCTAGGAGAAGGGATTAGCCCATGGCTATGCCAGAACCACTTTGATTTTATCTTTGAATGCATCTTCCCGTTTTCGTTTATCTATTATTTATCTGAGTGCTTAAATCACTTGTGTTTACGAAGGCCAAGTAAATGCATGTGTTAGGGATTAGGAGAAGGACCGAAAGGAGAATTCTAGTCCTAGAAGATCAAGTTTAGAATAATCGAGGTTAGGCCACGAAAGTAGGGTAGCAGCGGTTGAGGGTAAAGCGGATGAATCACAGATCTTATGGATTTAGTTCAAGGTGTCAGCCATGAAAGTAGGGGATAACTTGACTAGATCACGTGTCTATGCCTTGAGAGAGGGTAGATATCATATTAGGATCGTCTGCCTTAGATTACTTGACTGGGATTGTATGATAGATAGGTTGATTGTTGGTTTCGGTAGTCTTGTGGTGAAACTGGATTCCTGGAATGTTTGTCTCATTGTTAAGAACTACTTTGTTTATTTGTTTTAGTATTTTCATTCTCAAATTCCATATTCGTTCGTTGCAAGTTTGATTCATAGTTTGAGTTTAGGTTGTGTTGCGTAGTCCCTGTGGGATCGAAACCTAAAGTACTACACACGTGCCATGCACTTGCGGGTAGTTTAGATTAAATATTTGTTTAACTTTGATAATGCATCAAGTTTTTGGCGCCGTTGCTGGGGACTATTGTCAATACGTCTTAGATTCGAGCCTAGAGTCTTTCTTGTTTGTTTTTGTTTTTGTTTTCTTTTCTTTCGTTTCTTTCTACCTAATTCTGTTTATTTGTCCTTTGTTGGTTTATGACTAGATCTCAAGGTGCTTCAAATCTACTCCAAATCGACCCCGATATCGTGCGCACTTGCAGACAACTGAGAAAGGGCAAGGAAAAAGATAACACAGAGCCGTCAGATCAACGAGATATAGATAATCAGAACGGCCATGAACAGCTTCAATTACCTCTCGGTAATTTGGGGCACATTCAGCAACAGCAACTCGCGCCTTAACCGCGAGAATCACAGGCTCCTCCACCACTTCGCCTCAGAGACTACGTGGTGTCGAACATGAACAACGTGCAAACAGCCATAAGGATGCCTGCTGTTGCTAGAGAACAGTTTGAGATTAAGCCGGCGATGATCAACATGCTTTATCAGAAGCAATTCATGGGTGGAAATCACGAGGATCCCCATCAGCACCTCAGAGACTTCCTTGAGCTTTCCGGTACATTCAAGATACAAGGAGTCTCAGAGGATGCGATCTTACTGCGTCTCTTCCCCTTCTCAATTGGAGGACGAGCGAAAACTTGGCTACAATCGCTCCCCGCTGGTTCGATCACGACTGGGGATCAGCTCTGCACATTGTTCTTATCGCGCTTCTTTCCTCCGAGCAAGATGATTCAGATGAGGGGGAAATCACAACGTTTAGATGCAGAGATGGAGAAACTTTTTTCGAAGTGTGGGGCAGATTTAAGGATCTTCTACAGATGTGTCCACACCATGGTCTCAAACAGTGGTACGTTATCCAAACCTTTTACAACGAAATTTCAGATGAACACCGAACGACGTTGGATAATGCTGCCAGAGGATCGTTTATGGATCTGAGCGTCAAGGAGGCATACGAGCTGATCGATAACCTCGCTTGAACCACACTATGTGGTCAACACCAAGAGGTATGCTAACAACACACGACACCTATATGAGCCGAATCAGGGCAGAGCAACGTGTAATACAACAAACGCCATGTATTGTGTGAATTGCGGAGATACGAAGCATGTAGCGTATCAATGCACGGTACATGAGGATTTCGAACAGATGAATTATGCCAATTAGCAAGGAAACACTCAATTCGAGAATACCTACAACCCGAATTGAGGGAATCACCCGAATCTTTCATATCGAACGACTCAACCGGTAAAGTATTCGGGTTTCAGCAAAGACAGCAAACATTTCAGCAAAACAATCAGCAATTCCAGCAAGCTCAGCAAGGTCAGCAAGCTCCTCAACCTCCTCAAGCCTCTTCGTCAAACCCTGAAGGAGTGTTGCTCAAATTTATCAAGGAGAAAAGGCAGCAACATTCAACTCAAACCAAATTCAATGCGGATGTGGGGACAACGATCAACGAGCTCAAAAATCAAATGGAATCCTTGACAACCCATGTTAAGAGCTTAGAGAACTTCGTAGCATAACAAGCTGCCTCATCCTCTCGTAATCCCAGACAGCTTCCCGGTAAACCCGAGTTGAATCCGAGGGAGTACGTGAATGCTATTTCTGTGTGCAACAGTGATATGATCGAGCATTCGCCCTCCAAAGATCAAAAGAAAGCTGCTGGTACGTGCATGAGAAGAGGAAAAGGTAAGATTGCGATTATGGAAGGAGTTGAACCAGATTTAGACAAACCATATGTTGCTCCACCGGCATACAAACCTCCTATAACGTTTCCTCAACGGTTGGTGAGCAGTAAGAATGAAGAACGAGTGGGCAGATTCGTAGAGGGTCTCAAGAAGCTTGACATCAACATCCCATTCGTGGAAGCCCTCTAAAAGATGCCTAATCATGCCAAACTCGTCAAATAGGTTCTGTCCAAAGAGAAGCATATCGAAGAGAACGAGACAGTAGCACTCACCGAGGAATGCAACGCTATCATTCAAAACAAGCTGCCACCAAAGTTGAAGAACCCCGGAAGCTTCTCTATTCCATGCACAACAGGTAATATTGATATTGATAATGCTTTGTGCGATTTAAGGGCAAGCGTGAGCATCATGCCACACTCAGTTTTCAAGCGGATGGACTTCGGGAATCTCAAACCTAAAAAGATGTCTCTACGCCTCGCGGATTGTTCGGTAAGATATCCGGTGGGAATTGCTGAAAACGTTCCCACAATGGTAGGTAAGCTTTGCATTCCCACTGATTTTGTTGTACTTGAAATAAAGGAAGATGCTAGGATACCTATTATTCTTGGTAGACGTTCCTAGCTACTGCAGGTGCCATGATAGACGTACAACAAGGAAAGCTTTCGTTACGTGTCGGAGATGAGACGATAGAGTTCAACTTGTCCAGCCCTATGAACGAACCCTCATTCAAGGGGTCTTGCTTTACAATCGATTCGCTGGACGAGTTATCAAAAGACACGCTTGATCAAGTAAGTGCTTCTGATCCTCTTGTACGATATTTAACATAAGTTTGCGAAGATGTAGGATTTACGGAAGACGGAGCCAAACTGTACACGAAATTCATGAGTGCTATTGCAGCACTAGGAGACGCCCCACGTGAGGAGATACCACACGAAACACACGTTGGTTTCACAGTGGAGAAGACGTTCAAACTTGAGCCCGAGCCACCTCCGTCTTCTTTTGGGTATGAGTACATTCAATGCGATAGGATATATCATGCTGTTATGAATGCTAACTTGAGTGCAGATGAGAGGAGAAAACAACCCACACACGTAAAGAAGCGTAGGAGAGTCAGCTCTTCAATATGTACGCACAGAAGTTCTACGGAAAACAACCATGAACCTTCCACCGAATCTCAAATGAGGTTGCACCCACACTTGTAAGAGGTAATGGGAAACGATGTCTTAAAACTTTTCGATGTAGATACCATTTATCCAACTTCGGGCAGCGAACGAGTGAATCCCGTGCATGACGTGCCAAAGAAAGATGCAGTGACTAAAGGATGGAACGACAAAAAGATCTTACCTCACGACTTCCAACTAGGTGACTTAGTTCTACTTTTTCATTCTCGTCCTAATCTTTTCTCAGGCACACTACCGTCCCGTTGGTCTGGTCCTTTTTAGGTACGAGAAGTCTTCACACATGGAGAAGTGGAACTATGGAGCGATTCGAGCGGAACGTTCAAATCCAATGGGCAGCGACTAAAGCTCTCCCAAGCCGCTCAACTGATCGAAAGTGGAAACTCCATTTCCCTTTCTGATCCACCCATCATGCACGCATGAGGAATGGAACGTTAAAGCTTAAAGACGTTAAATAAGCGCTTTCTAGGAGGCAACCCAACTGTTTGTTTCTATTTTTCTAAGTTGTTTAGTTTAAGACTCGTTTTCGTTAAAGAGAACAAAAAAAATACCACCACAAACGTGACTTCACTTCCCTTACCCTCCATCAGAGCTTCACGTCGAGGATGCCGTTCAATTCAGGTCTGGGAGAGCAGCTCACGTTTGTCAGGTGATTTTGTTTCATTTTCTTTGATTTTCTCTTTGATTTCGTAGTTTTTAGTTTGTTTTTGCTTTCGTGAGTCAGAGTCGTCCCAGGCACTTGTCCGGTGCCACGTTTTGAGATGAACCCTGAACCTAGGATACTTAAGAAGTTGGCCTTTTCCGTGAGATTTTGCATGTTTGAGTTAGGTTTTTCCTAAGCTTTAGAGCTTATTAGTCGGCTGAAAAAAATAGGTCGTAATTCTTTGGGAATCCTAGTGTGGCTTGTGGGGGAGTTTAGACGAGGTTGCTAGGCTAGGTTATCGTTTATTCTCTCTACCTAGATGGTCATACTTCGTATAGACGATGCTTTACTTTTTTTTATGAGGATTATTAGATCGTATAGAATCGTGCTTATTTTGCAGATTAAGAGTGCACACTAGCACTCCGCTGTCGATAGAAATAATGCCTAAAAGCATGATCTAAACTCGATATGAGTGCATAGACCTTGATACTCTTTCGATGGTTCGGGTCTAAGTGATGGGTTGGCGATCATCTTTCTACGTCCTAAGGGCATGGCACAATAAAACGCCGCCTACTCCGCTGTACTCTTGAATGAGATGCATGAGTGTACCGTCATTGGTAGTCTAGGTCTAAGTCGAGGCTGGATCCCTTCAAATCCGACGTCTTAGAAGCCTAGTGTGTATGCATAACGAAAAAAAAGAAAAAGAAAAAGAAAACAGAAAACATAAAAACAAAAGAAAAGAAAAAGGAAAAAAAAGAAAAAAGAAAAAAAGAAAAAAGAAAGAAAGAAGCTCGGAAAAGAAACAAGTATCCTCGGTTGTTCTAGGTTTAACATTTGTCTGAAGTCTTGTTTGGTGGAGAGAGTTACGGTGGCTTGTTTAGTTTTCCTTTGATTTTACTTTCTCGTGGGGTAGCCTTGGTGAACCTAGGATGAAGACTGAAAACTTAATTAGGCCTAATTTGCTCTCGACGTGCTAGTTGATCGGTTAGGTTCACTTTAGCGGTATTTCTAGGAGAAGGGGAATTCTTGGATTTTGTATACCCACATGTTCCACGCTTACGTTTGCTTAGGGAAAAACAAACATTCAAGTCTGGGGGATTTTGATCATCTCGTTTTCATACGTATTTCTTGCACGATTTTAGAGATGTTTACGATATAGATGCGATGTTTATGTATGATTCTGTATCTGTTTTACTCGTTTTTGTGTTTTCATATTCTTACAGGTTTTAAAGCAAATTCGGTTCATTTTAGAGCTAAAGGACGTACACGAGACAAAGTACCAACATCGAGGATCATCACGGAACAAACGGGATGAGAATCGGTGAAGAACACACACAACCCGCGCGGGGTACACCCTTGCCCGTGTGGGCATTTAGTTCGGCAATTTTGTCCAGCAATTTGAGCACGAGTCGGGCGAGCATCAGCACGGTCGTGATAACAGCCCGAGCGAGCCACACACCAGCCCGACCGGGGCATGCATCAGCCCGACCGGGGCACTTCCTAGCCCGAGCGGGCAACCTTGTTTTCCATCGCGATCCCGCGCGATCATGCGGGCCGCACCCAAGCGGGTCACACATTCAGCCCGCGCGGGTCGCGTCAGTCACCTGCAACTCCAGATAAGTTAATTTGTCTTAAATTGAATAGGAGTTTGTTGGGGACTTATACAATAAGGAAAACGACTTTAGAGAAGAGGAATAAGTGATATTTCGATGTAGAAAGTAATGGAAACGTTGTCCAACTTAATCAAGAATGGAAAACTAAAGAAAAGGCAAAATCGATGGTTGCTGCAACAAAAGGAAAAGAACGAACGACCAGAAGAAAAAAGGAGGAGAAAAGGAAAGAAAGAAGAAGGAAAAGGAAGACCAGGAGCTAGGGGTTGAAGGGGAGCTTCAGTTAGAGAGAGTTCTTGATCGAGGAGAGAGAGGAGAGAGAATGAGGAGATTCTTACGAAGGAGACGTGCAAGGAGCATGGGAGATCAACCCAAGACTTCGGTTTCGTTTCGTTTTCATGTTCCTTAGATTTTCGACTTCAATTATGTTTTTTTGGACGCATGAGCAAGTAGTTTGTTTTGTTCTAGGAGAAGGGATTAGCCCATGGCTATCCCGTAACCACTTTGATTTATCTTCGAATGCATCTTCATGTTTTCGTTTATCTATTCTTTATCTGAGTGCTTAAATGACTTGTGTTTACGAAGGCCAAGTAGATGCATGTGTTAGGGATTAGGAGAAGGACCGAAAGGAGAATTCTAGTCCTAGAAGATCAGGTTTAGAACACCGAGATTAAGCCACGGAAGTAGGGTAGCAGCGGTTGAGGGTAAAACGGATGAATCACAGATCTTATGAGTTTAGTTCAAGGTGTCAGCCACGAAAATAGGGGATAACTTGACTAGATCATGTGTCTATGCCTTGAGAGAGGGTAGATATCATATTAGGATCGTCTGTCTTAGATAACTTTACTGGGATTGCATGATAGATAGGTTGATTGTTGGTTTCGGTAGTCTTGTGGTGAAACTGGATTCCTGGAATGTTTGTCTCATTGTTAAGAACTAGTTTGTTTATTTGCTTTAGTATTTTCATTCTCAAATTCCATATTTGTTCATTGCAAGTTTGATTCACAGTTTGAGTTTAGGTTGTGTTGCGTAGTCCCTGTGGGATCGACACCTAAAGTACTACACACGTGTCGTGCACTTGCGGGTAGTTTAGGTTAAATATTTGTTTAACTTTGATAACGCATCAAGTAAGCAAGTGGAAACTCCAATCGTAACACACAAGAAAAGTAAACTCCAACCGATGCACAAAAGAAAAGTAAAATCCAAATGTTGCACACAAGAAAAGTAAACTCCAATCGCCTAAAGAAGAATGTAAATTCTAGCCGCTGGACAAGAATGGAAGTGCACGACCAAAGAGAAATGAAGGAGAAAAGGAAAAGAAGAGAAGAGGAAAGAAAGACGAAGGGGTCAAGAAGACAAGATCCATTTCAGATAGAATAGACACACACAAACAACAACAACACATGAGAGAGAGAATTAGAGAGCATAACGCATATGAGGATAGAAACGGGGCGATAAACTCAGAACGCAGAGGAGCTGTTGAAGATTACGACATTAGAATAGGGAGGAATCTCGTTCTTTATCTATGTTTAAGATAGATTTATTTTGTGTTTTGTTTTCTAAGTCCATGTCCGAGTAGATCCATAGCCACAGGTTAGAGAGCTTTGTCGATATGTAATGAAGTCTTGTGCTTAATGCTTGGTGGTTCTTAATGTTTTTATTCTTGTACACAACCTGAATAAATGATTATGGTAATTGATCATTTTCAGAATGATTGGCTGTTCTGAATGCTTTCGTTCTTATAGGCAACTTGGATGAATGTTTGTAGAAGTCTAATGAATCTACGCCAGGGGATTAGACTTTGGAACTTAGCCACGATTTAGGGTCTCAACTGATGTAGAGTCTACACCAGATCGGTCTATTGGATATAAGAATTAGGATAGCGGTCTTGATGCATCTAGTGGGTGAGATTACATAGTCGTAGGATTGGTAGTACGCACGCTAGATGGTGGACAAGTCTAAGCTAGTCAGTTCCTACATTAGAGATTGAATTCCCTGAATTCGCGATAATATCTAAGACCAATGATCCTGTTAGATCTTTGATAACATGTAGTGTGTGTTAGTTTTAGCTAGGCATTTACATCATTTTCCCATAGTTTAGCACGAGTTACAAAACCGACACAAACGTTCTCTGTGTACTCCTTTTTGTTGATTTTCAGGTTTTAAGACGACAAGGCGTAAACGAGCTTTAGAATGTCAATTCCTGGATTCAACTCTACATAATGGGAGCTACAAACCATTCAGAGCAACTTCAGGCCACAGAACCAAACGGAACACCCGAGTATCGAGTGAAAGGAGCAAAAATAAGAAGTTAACTCAGCCCGCTCAGGCTTGGAAGAGGCCCTTCGCAGGCTGCAACCCCTGAAAACTTCACACGCCTTGGGCTGGAAGAGAACATGCTCGGATTGGACAAACATGATGACCCCGCGCGGGGCGGATATCTTAGCCAGCGTGGGCTACGTTTCCAGCGAATGTTGCATGACTCAGGGAGGCAAGCATACGTCGTCTATGGTTCGCTACAAGATCGACTCTATTACTTCTAGTAGGTGACGCCAAAAATTATACGTCGTCTATGGTGGTGTATTTTTATCGTAAGAATATTTAGTATAATATTTATTTTTATTATTATATACTTTTATTCATAAATTAATTTATTGAAATTTAATTCTGTAGCGCATATATAGATGGTGGAAGAAGGATATTTCGTGCATCTATACTGCTTGGATACACGATATATAAGCACAGTTGCGTTTGATGATGAACAAGCGCAACTATTACAAGAAAAACACCAAACCGACATGGGCAACGGACGAGGTACTTAACAAACTGGTTCAACATTGGGAGTCAAAGGACTTCAAGGCCAAAATCAAGAAGACAAAAAATTTCGGTACAACGAGAATGTTCCTGGGGTTGGTCTGCAACGCCATACCTCGGGATCAAGGTAATTTTTTAAAGGAAAAAAATAAGTGGTAAAAGATATTTATATTAATAATTTAAATTTATTGTTATATAAAAAATTTAACTGATCATATTACTATAATGTTACAGATGCAGAGGACTGGAAGATAACCGACTCTTCTTGAGCTGGTAGTACAAACGCCAATAACAAAATCCATCGTCGGGAAGGAGATCGACGAACCTGAGCTGATCTACCCTCGGACAGAACGGACCGTGAAAGCTGTGAGGGAGAAGATCACACATCAATCAGAACCCATCCGTTCCATTCCCAACAATCTTAGTATTTTACAAAAGAAAATTTATTTAGAGGTATAATAAGATTATTGATATTATAATTCTTTAATTAGATAAAATATTTTCTAACGATATACTAACTTTAATGTGTTTTATATTATAGTCTATCAGACCGTATAAAAGATGTCTATACGGTCTAGGTTCGCTACAAAAAGATATCATTGATGATGCCACAAAGGTAACCCCCATGGTCCAATAGACTTATATGCAAGAACGACGCATTGAGAAACTTGAATTTACACTTCGAACAACACAAGATACTCTTCAAGGAACACAAGATGCTCTTCAAGTAACACAATCTGAGCTTTGAAATACGTGAGCGCAGATGCATCACATGGTCATTATATTCGAGTTGCTGACCGGTCGAGCGTACCAGCCACCACCGACGAGACAACAACGCCGAGATAAGAACCAATCATCGACTCCGATGCAAACCCTTCACGAGACATTGGTGAGTACGGGGATGAAGACGAAGGCACCAATGTAGAAGATTTATAGTAAATTAGTTTTCATTTGTATAAATTTTATTTATTTTAATTGTTTTTTATTTTTAAAATTTTTCGCCAATTTTTCAACGGACCCCGTTTAGGAATTTAGGAATTCAAATATCAAACCTTTATACAAATATCAAACCTCTATACAAATATCGAATTTAGGGAATTCCTTTACACAATTCTGTTGATGTGATGTTATATCGAACCTTCCTAAGAAGGAGAATATTGAACCTTGTTCAAGGGAACATCCCAATCGTGTTCAATGGTGATAACTAACTTGTATGGTCGCAACTCGCCAAATCTAACCTCACGAGTCGAGGCTTGTGGAAGTTTGTGTGAAGCAACTACAGTCTTCATCAAATCCAAATGGGAAGGATGTGGAAGGGAGCAACATCGCAGATCGTGAAGCCTTGAGAGCTCTTGTGTTGCTGAAAAATTCCCTAACTCCTTATACTCTTAGGTCTTATGGAAGTAAGAGTAGTGCACACCTCTTACGAAACAAATTGGAGGAAGTGTTGGACAACACCTATACCACATTTTTAAGATAAAAAAAATACTAAGCACACTTAAGCAAGATAATAAAACCTTTACCCATCATCTCAGGAACTTCAAAGATCTCCGATCAGAGTTCAATGAGCTTCGTCTTCTCACCATTGATCCCAAGAAATGTGTCGAGACAAACAATCAAGACAAGATCTTCGAGCTACTTCAAACTCTAGATAAATTCTTACATCGGAATCATCAATCATATCCTTCTTCGGAATCCTATTCTGTCATTCAGCGAATTTTTCATACAAATTCAAAAAAGGAGCAAAGATCATTACGCTTATTCCACGGAATCCTTTAAAAGCGGCGCATTAAAATAAAATCAATTCAAGGTCTAAGCGAAAAGTTTCCAAGTGTGAGCATTGCAAGAAGAGAGGTCATCTTAAGGAGAAATGTTGGTTGCTCCATCCTAATCTCAAGAAAAGCAAGACTCGTGTAGCATCTCACTAGACTGAAGAATCCACCAACGCAACCAAGGCTAACATATAAGAACTAACACTTCTATTCGGTCATGGCATGGTTAAAAAAATTTATTTGGATAACATCATCCTACTTTCTAAATATAACAATCACATTTTGGTCGATTATAGAGCCACGAGTCACATGGTTGATAACTTGAACTTAATTCGAAATGTACAACCATATTCAGGAAACGTAAAAATAACACACATAAGTAATATACCCATAAAAAATAGGAGAACTTAGGATTCTTAATAAAAATACCACAACCCTATATGTTCCAGATTTCTCAAATAACTTATTACATGTTAGGAAACTAGTTTAGAATTCAAATTGTGTAGTTTGTTTCGAATCTAAAATGTTTGGAATTCAGGATAATAAGACAAATAAGGTCATTGGAGAAGGATCGCTCAATTGATCTTTATGTTTTAGAGCATTTTGATAATATTTTCAAGTCGTTTGTTTGTTCTGAAATTACTAGTAATATGAATTCTCAATTTTGGCTTGCTAGATTAGGAAATCCACATTATTAAACATTGCAAACTATTTATCTAATGTCAAATATAATCATTAAACATGTGAGGATGCACATAGAAAAACATTGTAGGATTGTTTTTCACGAATCTAATACAAAATATAATAATTGTTTTGATTTATTTCATTTGGATGTGTGGACATCGCCTAGATTAACTAGAGAATCTAGAAAATATTTTGTTACCTTTATAGATGAAAAAGCAAAATACACATTGGTTTACTTGTTGACATCCAAAAGTTATGTTTTAGATACATAAAAGAATTAAGTATCTCAAGTGAGACAATGGAAAAGGGTACACGAGCCATCAGTTCCAAAAATTCTTGGAGGCTCAAGACATCGTGCAGAAAACTTCATGTCGATATACTCCACCATAAAATGAAGTGTTCAAGCGTAAAAACATGCATCTAATTGAGGTTGCACGCACCGTTATGTTCTATCGGCATGTGCCCAGCCAATTTGGGGAGATGACATCATAACAACATGTTACCTCATAAACATGCTTTTGAAAGAATTCTTAAATGATGCCACTCCATGCGAGGTATCAAATAACACCACATTTGATCTTGATTACCTTAAAGTATTTGAATGTGTTTGTAGATGAAACCTTATAAAGAAAAATCAAACCCCAAAACATCAAGTATATCTTCGTTGTTTACTCATCCAAAAGAATAAGGGTTAAAATGCTATCATATCGGGACTCGTAGGATACATGTATCAAAGGAACTCAAATTCAATGAAACTCAAAGCTTTTATTTAAAAAATAATTGGACTGAACTTGAGAAAATGATCCTCTCACATGATGTGTCTAGTTCCTTAAGGTATTTTGTAAACTTCAAATTTACAATGGCAACATGTTTAAACCATAATAGGATTTGAACCCCCCCCCCCTCCCCACTTGAAGAAATCAAACTACCAACAAATCAAGGGAGCACCGACAGAACAAGAAACATAAGCAAAACTTGAGGAAGTAGAAAGCATCGAGCACTATGATCCACCAAAAAATTGACTCAGACATAGAAATTAGTTAAAATCTCTTCGTCGTATTTATTACTCTTGTTCTACCATTACTTATCCTATTCAATATTTCTGTGGCTTAACTAACCTACCTAATGAACATCAAATTTTTATGAGACAAAAATGATAGAATTCAGGAACCCACTAAACATGAGGAAGATCGATCCATCCCCGCATGGATACAAGCTTTGGAGGAGGAATTCAGAGCTCTTTAAAAGAACATAACTCGAGATTTAGTTGAACTCCCTAGATGAAAGAAGGCTGTCGACTCCAACTGGATTTATCAGGTCAAATTTCACAGCAATGGAGATGTTGAGCGCTAGAAAGCAAGATTGGTGACAAGAAACTTCACACAAACATACAACAAAGACGATATAGAAACATTTGCACCACTAGCAAAGCTACACACGATACATATTTCTCTTGACAGTTGCTACTAATGTTAAATGGAATACGTGGCTGCTATACGTCAAGAATGCATTCCTACAAGGCAGTCTAGAAGAATAAATCTCCTCCAAGATATACCTAACCCAAAAACAACATGGTGTGTCGGTCGAAAAACTCGATTTACGGGTTAAAAAACCTCCTTGTTCTTGATTATCATAAATGTGAAGTTGATCATTTTTGTATTAGTTTATGTAGATGATATTATTATTATTACGGTGAATGATGATAAAAGAATTGAAAGACTAAAAGTACTTTAAGAAATATTTTGATATCAAGGACATAGGATTGGGCTAGAGGCATGTTTTTACACGTTTTTAGGAGGCAACATGGTTACATGGAAGAGTAAGAAGCAAAATATCATGGCTAGATCGAGTGTAGAAGTTGAGTATAAGGACGTGGCAAACATAAACTGCGAAATGGTTTGGATAAAATAAATTCTTAAAGGACTAGGGATCGAGACCACTCAGCCTATTTTCAACATTCTTGACTTAAATTGTTTTGATGTAGACAATAACATTAATTTGAGATCAAATCCTTCTAAAGAGGGAAGGAATGATGAGGAAGAGTCTATAGACGCATCATAAAACGTACAAGGATCGAGCACATCCTGGTCCTAGTTGAGCAATCTCACTGTTTCAAAGAGATTATGTTGAAGTCTCGAAAACAAACTTATACGACGCTCGACCAACACTTCCTTAATCATATGAGCTTTTATAATTCTTCCTTTTAGTTTAGTCTTGTAAGGATAATTCACACTGTTAGAATCCGAAGATTGAATCAACAAGCACAATGATTAAATAAGATCATAAGGATTAAATACGAGCACACAGATTAACAAGAAGTTTGAACAATTCAACAACATAACAACCTTGACCTATTTTCTAGAAATTCAAATAACAATCTCCAAGAGAATAGCTCATCCTTCAAATAAAGAAACAAACAACAAGATAAATTTGATAGGATGTCTATAAAATGAGGAGAATGCAACAACAATAGGTAAAACTCAAAAATCAAGAAAAAATAGAGCATACAAATGCAAACACAAATGAGTTGAGCCTACACGAGTGTCCATTATTCCAAAACAATAAGTGTGTTGTGTTGGTGAGTGAGAATACTCTTTTGTAAGGTTCATACACGTGTGGTGTAGTGAACTAAGGGGGAGTGAATTGTGAGATTTACGGTTGAGTATAGTCTCGAAATAAGGTAGTAAGGTGTATTTTAGACATATTCAAGTGCACTTGGGTGATAAGTACTTGTATTTAAACATACTAAATGTAATTAAAGCATTTTTACTTTGTGTCGTGGTGGAAGATCACTACGGTTTAATCTTGGTGTTCAATTAGTTGCGTACAACTTTCAATAGCTATTAGAGCAGGTCACGAACAAGAAGAGATCAATCTGTGCACGATCGAGGTAACATGTATGAACTCACATCGAGAATTTGTTTCAATTTTGAAATAAATTTTATTGGATTCTACGAACCATGTCTATGGGAAAGTCAAGCTGAAGGCAACAATTAGAGGCATTGATTAGGATTGTTTGACAGCAATGGAGTCAAGTTGAAGCTCCTCAATGCTTCCAAGCATGGACATAAAATTAATTCTAAAACCTAATTCGTTATGGACATTAGAAGAAAAACGTCATTCAACATACAATACAAAGGCGTTATCGGTTATATTCACATCTGTTGACATGAATCAATTTAAACAGATTCAGTCTTGTGAATCGGCGAAAGAAGCTTAGGACACGCTCAAGATTTAACACGAAGGAACATCTAATGTAAGGAGAACTCGTCTAGACATTCTCACCTCAGAATTCAGAAAGATGAGGATGAATGAAGATGATAAGATTATAGAATTTAGTGCAAAGCTTAATGCACTAGCAAATGAAGCGCAAAATTTAGGGAAAACCTACAAAATAAAAGAAGCTAGTGAAAAAATAATTCGATTTTTATCCAAGAGATTCGAAGCAAAGAAAAGTGCAATGGAAACTGCAATGAATACTGATTCCACAAGCTTTGTAGAAGTAGTTAGAATTCTCTTAGCATATGAGATGAGTCTGCAGTATGATAATGAACCGAAGAGCAAAGGAATTGCTCTGCAGATAATGGATGAGTTGAGTCATTTGAGTTCATTAGAAGAAACCATGGCATGTATGGCAAAGGATTTTGGAAAGCTCATGAAGAAAAAGAAGACTGGAAGTACACAATTTCGACCAGAAACGAAAGAAGGAAAACATCAATTCAATGTCATGAGTGGAAAGTTTTTGGTCACTTTAAAGTTGAATGTCCAAATGCACAAAAGAGAGAAGCCATGCTAAAGAATCTTAAGGAAATTTAGTGCTTCAAATGCAAAGGGTATGGACATACCAAGGCGAAATATGGAAAGAAAAGGAGGCATGACAAACTTTGTGGCATTCCTTGGAAAAAACTAGAGTCCGACAGTGACATTGATGACGACTTGGATATTAAGACGTTGTATGAATTTTAGATGAAGATAAACAAGGAGAACATTAAGCTGAACAAGGAAAATATACAACTTGAAGAATGGCTCAAACAGAATGAAGTCCAGTTGCAACAACACAATGAAGAAGTGATGTTAATCAAACATTAACTTGAAGAGACACAAAATTGATTACAAATGCTCAACAATATAACAGACAAATTGGATCATCTCTTAGCCATTAGGAAAATGATAAGAAATATTATGGACTTGGTATTAAGAGAGGAACTGCAAATGCATGGCTGTTTGGTGAACAGAAAATAATTTTTGTTACAAGAGGACTTCTAGAGAATACAACTATAGTTTCTCTGAAGAAAACTGCAGTACAGATCATTCAACCAAAGGAAAATACTTTAAAGCGAACTGCTGCACAAATTGTTCGATCTACAAAGCAACTAAAGACAACTATAGTACAAATTGTTCATACTATAGTTCAATTAAAGAAAACTATAATGAAGAAAGTCTCTACAGTCTGGAAGAAAACACCTGTAAAGAGATTTTATTCTTATGGACAACCATGATATCTTTGAAGATGGTGTCCTTATTATAATAAGAGACCATTTATAGGAAAATAATATAAACCTAAAAGAACAAGGAAGTTTGGGTGGTAAAATCATATGTATATTGGAAGCCGAAGAAAACCAAACAAGGTAAGATTAGAAAATCTGATTTGCTATACTTTAGTTCACAACAACCATAATACCATTTGGTACTTTGATAGTGATTATTCAAGGCATATGAGAGGAACAAAAGATCTGCTTTCTGAGAACACTGTAAACAAAAGTGGACATGTGACTTTCGGAGATGGCTATAAAGGAAGAATCATGGGAAAAAGGTTACTCAAGGCATATGAACAACCACAACTGGAAGATGTCTATTTTGTGGAAGGACTGAAAGCAAATCTTATTAGCATCAACCAACCGTGTGACAACGGTTTTCAGGTAAATTTTTCAAAATAAAACAGTCATGTGTTTGATACTAAGGAGAAATATGTTTCAACATGAATTAGAGGGAAACAACTGCTAAATATGGAGTGGGGAAGAAAAATGTCTTAAGGCAGAAAAAAGTGACACTACAAGAAATTTAATAATTCCAGACTGCCAAATCCGTCCCTAAACATGTTTAGGGATGGGTTAGGGACGCCCAGAATCTGTCCACAAACGCGCGTCGCCAAAACATATCCGTCCGCAAATACAAACGGAAAATTAGTCCGCAAACCATCTTCAATTTCGGGCCATCCGGAAATCGACGCGAAACCCAACCCAAGTAAGGACGAAAATAATTTGGAATTTTGGGACGGATCGTGACCCGTCCTTAAACTTTACGGACGGGAGGAGATCCGTTCGGAAATTTTGCGGACGACAAGCATCCTGAAAAATGTCAGAAACATTCTGTTGATATTTCTCGATGAGGCATCTCGAATACGTCCCAAAATTTTTGAACAGGCGGAAATGTCGTCCGCAATTTTGCGGACGCCCTTAAAAGTGGTCTCGAATCCGTCTGCAATCACAGACGCCCTTAAAAGTGGTCTCGAATCCGTCTGCAATCACGGACGCCTTAGGGACCACTATGCGGTCTGCAAATTTGCGGACAAATTTATTTTTACATCCTTAATCTGTCCCTAATCCGTCTTTATTTTTACGGACGGCTCTTTCAGTCCACAAAATCCGTCCAGAAATCACAATTTTCTTGTAGTGTGAACTTGATTTCTAACACCAAAGACTACGGCACATTAGCACAAAAACTCTAATCAAAATTTCGAAACATGACATTATCCGAGGAGTACCAAAACTTGATATGCAAGAGTGTTTTACATGCAAGCCATACCAACATGGAAAGCAAGTAAGAATTCATCACAAGAAGGTATGTAAAATAAACACAAATAAGGTGCTAGAATTTCTACATATGGACCTTATGGGACCAATGCAAGCTGAAAGCATTAGAGAAAATAGGTATGTTGTTTTATGTTGATGACTATTTTAGGTACACTTGGGTAAGATTCTGGCAGGAAAAATCGGACACTTTTCATACTCTCAAATATTTATGATTTCACTTGATAAATTTAAAAGGAAGTATCATAATATTAAGAAGTGATCATAGACTAGAATTCGAGAATGAATAATTCAATCAATTGTGCAAGAAACATGGGATCCTACACTAATTTTATATATCTAAAACTCCAAAATGAAATGGAGAAGTAGAAAGGAAAAATAGAACATTGCAGGAAATTACGAGAGCAATGATGCATGCAAAAAAATGCAATAAGATTTTAGGCTGAAAACATAAATACATCATGCTACATTGTTAATAGGGTGTACGTAAGACCATGTAATCTTAAAGCACTCTATGAATTATGGAAAGGTAGGACTCTAAATCTAGGATATTTTCATATTTTTTATGTAAATGTTATGTCCTAAATGATAAAGATTATTTATGAAAGATTGATTCAAAATGTGATGATGGGATATTTCTTGGTTATGGAAACAATTCAGTTGCATATAGAGTATATAATATGTGCAAATTTTATTATTGAGTCAATTTTTTTTATGAAAATCTTATATACATAAAACCTCTAAATGCATATGTACTTTAGAAGCATAATATTGTGTCTGCCGAGAAGGCAATTACATGTGAAACTTTTGATGGTGAATCAAATTAAAAGATAAAGACCAGAATGATACATACGATTTTTATGAGTCCAAGTCAGTTCATAGAAATCATTCCATTACTGATGTAATTAGGGGCGGGCACGGGTCAGGTACCCGGATTTTTGAGGGTACCCGAACCTGAACCCAAGCGGGTAGGTAATTTGCTACCCGAACTCGAACACGAGGGATGAGGGTACCCGGGGCTCGAGTACCCGAAGAATGAGCCGAGTACCCCCGAGTACCCGAACCCGAACCACAAAAGGCGTGAAAGCCGCCATAACCAGGTCCAGCTCTTCCACCTAAACCTCCGAGACCAGTACTGGCTCCAGCTCCTCCACCAAAACCTCCTCCAGCTCCGGAAGGAAAAGCCAGCAGACATAGGGAAAACGACATGGACGACGTCAAGGACGGCAGACACAGGGACACCGACAAGGACGGGGACGGAAGGAAAATCCGGTGAATGACAAAGGAAGGGAAGAGATCTGGAGAATGAGAAGAGAGAGAAAGGTGAGAAAGGGAGGAGAGAGAAGAAAGGGCTGTTGAATGGAGGGGCTGCTGAGAGACGAAGAATCTGCTGATTTTAGGTTAACCTAAAATCAGTGGCATTTTTGTAAATTGTATAAAAATACATGGTTATTTTGGTATTTGTACATGTAACCTCGGGTACCCGCGGGTACCCGTTTCTATGAATGAAAAACCCGAACCCGCGAGTAATGAGATTTCATTACCCGAAACCGTGGGTTCGAGTAATGGGTTTCGGGTCAGGACGAGTTTTTCGGGTAATTTGCCCACCCCTAGATGTAATTGGAAATATACATGAAAGAAGAAGAACTCGAGACAAACTAGCCTCAATTATCAAGATTTGGTTCGCTATATGAGTTTTAATTAAATTATTGAACCCAAAAATATTATTGAAGCACATAACAATGAATTTTGGGTTAAGGCAATGCAAGATAAATTAGAACAATTCACAAGAAATGATATGTGGCAGTTAGTTCCTAGACCAAATAATAGAAATGTCATTGGAACTAAATGAATTTTTAAGAATAAAACGAATGAAGAATGGATTCCTATGAGAAATAAAGCCAAGTTAGTAGCACAAGGATATATACGCATGTGGAAGACATATGTTTTGACAAAACTTTTGCACTCGTTGCTTGTCCAGAATCCATTAATTTGGTAGGTCGAGTTGCTTGTTTACTTGGGTTAATCTTTTTGACATCAAAAGTGCTTTTCTAAACGGTGTTCTTAATGAAAAATTTTATGTGGAACAACCAAAGGGGTTCGAAGATCCACACAAAATGGAACATGTGTACAAGCTTAAAAAGGCACTTTCCAGATTAAAGCAAGCTCCACAAACATGGTATAAAAATCTCATAAATTCTCCTCGACAATATATACAAAAGAGGAAAAGTAGATAAAATTTGTTCATTCACAATACAGATATAGAAAACTTCTTATGATTCAGATTTATGTTGTTGACATTTTTTTGGGCCTACTTCACAACACAAAGTTGAATTGCTTGTAGAAACCATGACAAAGGAGTTCGAAATGAGCATGGTTGAAGACTTAAAATTCTTTCTTTGATTGCAAGTCAAGCAAACGGATGATGACATTTTTATCCAATAAAGCAAATATGCAAGAAATCTGGTCCGACGTTTTGAATTGGACAATTGCAAGTCAACAAACACGCCAATGTCCACAATAATAAAACTCACCAAGAATACGGATGGTGCAGATGTCGACGTCAGGTTATACAAAAGCATTATTGGAAGTCTACTGTACTTAACAACAAGTATACATAACTTATCCTTAATTGTAGAAATATGTGCAAGATATCAAGCCAAACCAAAGAAGATGCACTTGATGGTTATTAAACGTATTATCAAATATGTTAAAGGAACTGCAAAATACGGTATGTACTATTGAAACGATACAAATTGCAATCTTGAAGGATTTTGTGATGTAGATTGGGGAGGAAACGTAGATGATAGAAAGAGTACTACCGGTGGATGCTTCTTTCTTGAAATCAACTTGATTTCATAGCACAACAAGAAACAAAATGTGACATCACCTGAAGCAGAGTACATAGCACTTGAAAGTTGTTGTACACAACTTATTTGGATGAAACAAAAGTTGGCCGATTATGGACTAAGTAAACATCACCTGAAGCAGAGTACATAGCACTTGAAAGTTGTTGTACACAACTTATTTGGATGAAACAAAAGTTGGCCGATTATGGACTAAGTACATGTACTTTCATTGCTCATTGTGACAATACTAGTGTAATAAATTTGTCAAAGAATCATGTACAACACTCTAGAACCAAACACATTGAAATGATATATCACTTTCTTAGTGATATGATCCTGGACAACGTCGAGAATGCAACCCGAGCCGTGGCCAATGAAGAGGATGCGACCTGTATTGTTGAGGAGGATGCGACCTGCATTGCTGAGGAGGACGCAACCTACATTGCTGAGGAGGACATGACCTGTGTTACCGAGTACACGACCTGCATTGCTGAGGTGGACGCGATCCGAAAGAAGGACATTGGCCCCGTGACCCGTGCTAGGGCTGTAGAGGAGGAAGCCTTGACCCTACCAGCAGGTCTCGTGACCTGAACTTAAGCTAAGAAGCTCAAGGAGGCGATCATCGGAATTCTCACGGTCGTTCAAGTTCAAGACAAGTACTCGAGTCCTCAAGAGAGTTCCAACATCCGTATAACACTTCAAGCCGAAGCACATCCCCCAATGATCGACAATTAGTGTAGGTGTTTCGCGTGTACTCTTTTCGCTCTGTTGGTTTTGTCCCACAAGGTTTTTCAACGACGGGTTTTTAACGAGGCTGTGGCTCACTCCCGCGACCTAATTGTTGATCCGAGACTTCATACGATTAATCGTATCGAAGAATCCTATCTTACAATTATATTTTTTTTATTTTTGAATTTAGATATTTTAGGTCATTTAATTCAAGCCTTGCCTACTTTCTAGCATTTATTGATCATTAAAGCCTTGCATGGCTTTCTTTGACTACTTATGGCCAGACATGGGGGTGTAGAACAACAACTTTGAATTTTGAATTTGAATCTTGAATTTCTCTTTGAGAATTATTCTTGTTGGTGTGTAATATCCAACAACCGTTTGTGAGAAATATCCAACGAATCGTTTGTTTTTCGTAGGTGCATAATATCCTCGATGACGAGCCGGTAAATCGAGAGCTTTCTGCAACTCTCGTGTGACCATTCGCCTCACACACCTTATGCAAGGAGTCTTCCGACTCGGCTGTAGCAAGGACTATCATTCATACCTTCGTCTAGAGTGTCGTTCCAGGGAGGATCGCCTCAAGTGGTATTAGAGCTCGCTCTAGAAAAGGTTGGTTCACTTTCGGCAATTTTGTTGTTCTTAGACTGTAGCTAGGATTGAACCGTGCGTTGTTTCTATTTGTTGCTATGTATATTTATGCTACGAGTCTTGGTTGCTCGTACGCTATTTGTTTCTCTTGTGGGCTACTTTGGTGTCCTAGTGTGCAGGTTGTCCGTGTGTTGCTGCACTTGAAATCATCAATGCAATGGGAGATAAAGGTACATAAACCAGCGGAGTAAACGAGAGATTGATTGAGGATCTTGCGGCTCGATTGGAGCAAGCCTTAGCAACAAAATGGAGGAGTTTTGGCAGGAGTTCCGTCATGAAACTCAAACCCGACCAAGAGACAATCATACTTTCCAACAATGAGAAAGGAATCAGTATGAGGAGGACAACAACTATTATGAACGAGGCAGTTCATCATCATCTCGAAGTAGTCGAAGGAGACGGCGAGGGATGCGGGAACGCCGAGACGACCCAAGGGATGACCTTGTTGGTCTTAAGCTCAAAATCTCTTCGTTTCACGACAAGGCTGATCCAGATGCCTATCTAGAATGGGAAAAGAAGATTGAACTCGGTTTGGTTGCCAACATTACACGGAGGAAAAGAAGGTTAGAGTTGCTGCCACGGAATTCTATGATTATGCCTTGATGAGGGCATTACAATGACCTACGACCCTAAAGAAGGAGAGGAGCGCGACAAGGATGAGCCGAGAATGGATCACGAAGAGGACGAGACTAGTATAGGCGAGACAAGCACGGGAGTGGATGGAGAGCTAGGAGAAGATGGATCACACATTGCCATGCCGGTGGTCCATGACAAGCCACTCACGAGATCCCGAGCAAAGAGCCTCCGTGCAAGAATCAATGCGTACGTGGCTCAAGTGCTTTTCAACCACCGTCAGGAGTTCAACAACGAAGAGGGGGGCACAAGCAGCAACTTTCCAAAAACCAAGACCGTCTTCGTCATCAATGAAGTCGAGGAACTCCACCAAATGGTGTCATGAACAAAGGCAACAACTTGCCATATCTTGGCCGGCGCCCAACTTGCCTTAACCGGACATAGCCGTTTGAAATTCAAATTTCAAACCCAACGGCCCTTGCCTTTTCCACCGAGATCCACCTTTCCTTTCTTAGCCTTGTCTGAATTAAGGCCCAACGGCCATATTGTATTTTCCCTTTTCTTGTTCTTTCTCGGCCATTATTTAAAACCGAGCCTTGTTTTGTTGGAGAACAATCTTGATGCGAATAAAATTTCTAAGTTATTTTCAATTCTTGCGAGTTTTCGCAACCTTAGTTCCTCTTGTGCTCCGGGAGTCCAAGACGAACGAGAGACTGTATCGAAGGTCACGTCCACAACCTTCGT
>CM071863.1:39601697-39622432 GCA_036759665.1 Gynandropsis gynandra
TGACCCGAGCCAAGGCCGCGAAGCTCAAGGAAGCTATTATCGGGATCCTCATGTCCGTCCACGCTCATGAGGAGTATGTTAGTTCACGTGAAGTCACGAGCCTAAAGAACGTCATTCAAGCCGAATCTCAACCCGCAACGGTCATTGATTAGGTAAAGTGACCCGCGTGTACTCTTTTCCCCTCGTCGGTTTTGTCCCACCGGGTTTTCCGACGACGGGTTTTTAACGAGGCCGCGAGTCACTTATTTCCCGTGTCCTAATTAATGACCCGACACAAGACACAAGAAGGACGCATCGCCATGTGCACGGCCAACAAGGAGTTTATCTTCATGTTTGAAGAAACCAATGCATTTATTAGGGCTTTTACATGAAGACCTAGCATTTATTGTAATTTTTGAATTCCTTCTTGTTTGTATCTACATATGGCCAGCCACCCCATGCATGAAGAACAATCAAACTTTTGAACCTTTACCTTTGAATCAATATTGATTTCCTTTTGAATTCCTTTGTGAGTTCTTTGGTTGTTGGTGAGTAATATCCAACTTCCTATGTGAGTCTGAGTCATATCCAACGATCCGTTCGTTCTTCCTTGGTGTGTCATATCCATTGAAGACGAACTCGGTAAATCGAGAGCCTTCCGCAACTCTCGTGTGACCATTCGCCCCACACACCCTTGTGCAATCCGTTGCAGCAAGGCATATCCTTCACTAACCAAGTCTAGAGCGTCGATTCAGTCGGGATCGCGTCAGGTAGTGTTTCAAACGCTGAAAGAGAAGCTTAATCACGCCCCTTTACTGATTTTACCGGATTTCCTTAAAACTTTTGAAATCGAATGTGATGCGTTCGGTGTAGGAATTGGTGCAGTTTTAATGTAGGAACGGGAGCCAATTTCCTATTTCAACGACAAACTCGGAGGATCAACCCTCAACTATGCCACCTACGACAAGGAATTCTTTGCACTTGTGAGAGTGTTACAAACTTGGGAACATTACATGTGGCCGAAGGAGTTTGTGATACACACCGACCACAAATCACTCAAGTACTTAAAGGGTCAGAACAAACTCGAAAAGCGACATGCGAGGTGGGTCGAATTCATCGAAACATTTCCTTACGTCATCAAGTACAAGCAAGGTAAGGAAAATATCGTAGTGGATGCAATATCCCGAAGGTACGCATTGTTAACCACTTTAGATGCTAAGCTGCTAGGGTTTGAGCATCTTAAAGAATTATATGCATCTGGCTTGGATTTTAGAGAAGTATACAAAACAAGTGAAAAGTTTGCCTCAGGTCGTTATTTTAGGTAAGACGACCTCCTATTTTATGATAACCGACTATGTGTGCCTAACCGTTCGATGCGAGAGTTGTTTGTTAGAGAAGCTCATGGAGGTGGACTTATGGGCCATTTCGGAGTTGCAAAAACTCTTAAGATATTACAGGACCACTTCTACTGGCCACATATGAAGAGGGACGTTGAGTGAACTTGTGAGCGATGTGTCGCGTGCAAATATGCAAACAAGGGGCGGAGACAAATGACTTTCGAGCCCGACGACCAAGTTTGGGTTTATCTACAAAAGGAGCGATTTTCCTACGAGCGGAAATCAAAGTTAATGCCCCGGATGTACGGTCCCTTCACAGTGACCAAAAGAATCATCAACAATGCGTACCAACTAGACTTGCAAGGTAAGTATAATGTGAGTCCCACCTTTAATGTTACTGACTTGGTGCCTTTTATCGTAGATCAAACGGATTTGAGGACAAATCATTTTCAAGTGGGAGGGCATGATATGATCTTAGACAACATCGAGGACACAACCCGAGCCGTAGCCAATGAAGAGGACGCGACCTGTATTGCTGAGGAGGACGCGACCTGCATTATTGAGGAGGACGCGATATGTGTTGCCGAGGACACGACCCGTGTTGCAAGGGACGTGACTCACGCTGTAGAAGAAGCAACCCGAGCTAAACCAGAGGGACGGAAGGTGGACGCGACCCGAAAGAAGGACGTTGGCCCCGTGACTCGTGCTAGGGCTAGAGAAGAGGAAGCCTTGATCCTACCAGCAGGTCCCGTGACCCGAGCTAAAGCTAAGAAGCTCAAGGAGACGATCATCGGGATTCTCACAGCCGTTCAAGTTCAAGACGAGTACTCGAGTCCTTAAGAGAGTTCCAACATCTGTATCATACTTCAAGCCGAAGCACAACTCGCAACGATCGACAATTATGGTAAGTTTTTCGCGTGTACTCTTTTCCCTCCGTTGGTTTTGTCCCATGGGGTTTTCCAACTATGGGTTTTTAAAGAGGCCGCGACTCACTTTTGCGACCTAATTGTTGATTCGAGACTTCATACGATTAATCATATCGAAGAACCCTATCTTATGATTATATTATTTATTTTTGAATTTAGATATTTTAGGTCATTTAATTCAAGCCTTGCATGGCTTCTAGCATTCATTGTTCATTAAAGTCTTGCATGGCTTTCTTTGACTACTTATGGCCGACCATGGGGGTGTAGAACAACAAATTTGAATTTTGAACTTTAATCTTGAATTTCTCTTTGAGAATTCTTCTTGTTGGTGTGTAATATCCAGAAAACATTGGTGAGTAATATCCAACGAATTGTTCGTTCTTCGTAGGTGCGTAATATCCTCGAAGATGAGTCGGTAAATCGAGAGCTTTCCACAACTCTCGTGTGAACCTTTCGCCCCACACACCTTGTACAAGGAGTCTTCCGACTCGGCTGCAGTAAGGACTATCCTTCATACCTTTATCTAGAGTGTCGTTCCAGCGAGGATCGCATCACTTAGAAGGATCTCTAGATATATTCACTCAAGTACAATTGAATTGATGATCTTTGTTTTTCTAAAACAAATTTTTGTGATGATAGTTGAGCTCATAGAGTAAAATAAAATGCTAAAATCTAATTAAATATGCTCAGCTGTTTATAAGTCACATCTTGTTTGTTTTGAGTCTATTTGATCTTAAAGGAAGTGATTATGTTAAAGTGGTGTTTTGGTAATTTTGAGAAAAATGATCATATTTAAGAGAAATTGACCGAAATTGAAAAAAAGGGATCTTATTATTTGTTTACCGTAATTGCTTTCCAAAAGAAGAGAACCATTTCTTCTTGTCTTCGAACTTCAGTTGAACAATGAATAGGAAGACGCAAACACGACGAAAGGAGCCTCAACCATCGAAGAAAAAAACGGTTTAATCGAAGCAGAAAGAGACTACTGAATCAGTTACTAAGCAAAATTGTGTGAAAGAACATGAAAAAAAATTGACTTTGACATTTCTGAGAAAGCTGACAAAAAAATAGACATCCTCAAGGTCAACAAGAAGATGTATGCAATGAAGGAAGAGCTCAACAAACTGCAAGATCAATTGAATGTACATATTAAGGCCCTTCATCGTAGTGTCTTATCTTCCCTCCCTTATTTTATCTATGCATTAATGATCTAACATTTTTTAATTTATGCTCAACAAAACACAAGGAGAAAATAACAAAGGAGAATGAAAAATGGTGGATGGTTCTACGTTTGGAATGACAACATTTTTTAGAGGACTTGACATTATAAGTGAAAGGGACATAAATGTAATTTTGGTCTATTAGGGTTTTTATACCTTTTGTATATTATTATATAACTGATGTAATTATTCATTCAATCAATATACGAAAACCTTTCCACATGGTATCAGAGCTTTAGGTCTAACGACAACTAAATTCTCGGTCGGCCTCTCCTCCTCCTTTGCGGTCGCCGACCCTCTTCTCACCTCCCTGGTATCAACTCCCCTCCGGCAGCTAACCTTCTTTTTCTTTCCCTGCCGTCGTATCACCACGCAAGAACAACAACAACTCATACCTCTGGCCGTCGTCCTCCACCCTCTCTCACATCCCGGCTCAACCATCCCTCCCTCGTCCCAAAGCCGCGGCCAGTTGTTATTGCATTGCGGTCGCCTCCCTCCTAGCATCGGAACCTCGATCTACCCCTAGATCTAACCTTAGATCCAAAACCCACGTTCAGCTGTTGCCAACGTCCAAACTTCAGCCGTACCCGACCGGGCGCTCATATACTACCCGATCGGGCACTTCCAATAACTACCCGAATATCTCACGTTTTGCCCTACCCGACCGGGCACTCATATACTACCCGATCGGGCACCTTCCTACCGCTTCCAAATCTCACGCACAACTATGGCTACCTCCTCCGCTGCTGATGCAACTCCGGCTTTCAACGTCAATGATCCTCATGCAACACTCCTCACCGTCAACATGACAAACGTGACGAAGCTCACCTCCTCCAACTATATGATCTGGAGTATTCAGATCCGTGCACTCCTTGAAGGTCATCGGTTGGAGTGTTTTCTCCAAACCGATTCACTTGTTCCCGATGCCACTATCACTGTTAATGGCATCTCAACACCGAATCCAGCGTTTGCGCCCTTCAAACAGCAAGATCGTCTCCTATTCTCGGCCATTTTAGGAGCAATTTCGCCCCCATTACAACCGATGATTGCTAGGGTTTCCTCCGTGCGAGAGGCATGGCTTCTCCTTGCTCGCACATATGGAAAAGCATCAAGGGGGCACATCCTTCAATTGAAGGAACAACTCAAACGAAGCTCCAAAGGATCTCAACCCATAGATGATTATATGCGCACCATCATCAACAAGGCGGATGAATTAGCGCTCCTCGGCAAACCTCTTGATGCGGAAGACTTGTTGCAATACATTCTCGATGGATTGCCGGAGGACTACAAACCAATAGTAGATGCTGTGAATGCCCGAGATAGCATCATTCCGATTGAGGAACTCCATGAGAAACTCCTCAATCACGAAGCAAAGCTACTTCAAGCCGCCCCATTGCTATTCACGCCGCCCGTAAATGCGCTTGCTGTCAACACTCGTCCGAATCAATCCAATCGCAATCGACAGAATGGTCAAGCCCAATGGCGTCGAAATGAGAACAGATCATCATCGGGATACCAAGGTCGCTGTCAATTGTGTGGCATCTTTGGGCATAGCGCTCGTAAGTGCCCACAGCTCGGAACTAGAAACTCTACTCCTGCACCGTCACCACCTTGGGCTTCATCACCACGACCATGGCAGCCACGTGCCCACAACACCACTCTCACCAATTATGAACCGGAGTCATGGCTACTTGACAGCGGCGCTTCCCACCCCATCACATCGGATCTCCAAAATTTGTCGCTACATTCTCCGTACAAGGGAGGTGAGGAGGTGGTAATTGGTGATGGTTCCTCCTTGCCCATCACTCACATTGGTTCTCTCTCGATCCCTACCTCGATAAATGATTCTAGTTTGCATCTTGATCAAGTTCTCTGTGTACCTACGATGAACAAGAATCTGATCTCCATTCATCAATTGTGTCGGACTAATGACATTTCCGTGGAATTTTTTGATGATCATTTTCAGGTGAAGGATCTAAAAACGGGGGATCCTCTACTTCACGGAAAGGCTAGAGATGGTGTCTATGAGTGGCCGAAACCCAAGTTCACCCAACCTCCAATTGTGGCTCTTCATAGTGTCAAGACCACTTTGTCCGAGTGGCATTCACGTTTAGGTCATCCTTCGCTTTCTATTTTAAAGCATATTGTTTCTAAGAACTGTTTACCATTGTCTAAGTCGAGTTTGTCGTTGTTATGCAACTCTTGTTCCAGTAATAAAAGCCACAAATTGCCTTTTCATGAATCTTCCATCTCTACATCGTTTCCACTTGAAATCATCTTCTCCGATGTTTGGACATCACCAATCATCTCGGTTGATGGTTTCAAATATTATGTCATCTTTGTTGATCACTTCACTCGCTATACATGGCTGTACCCTCTCAAATAAAAATCCCAAGTTCGAGAAACCTTTATCACGTTCAAAGCTCTAGTTGAAAAACAATTCCAAAGCGTCATCCGTACTATCTACACCGATAATGGTGGAGAGTACATTGCCCTTGCTTCATTCCTCTCCACAAACGGTATATCCCATCGTACCACCCCCCCCTCACACACCTGAACACAACGGTATATCGGAACGTCGTCACCGTCATATCGTTGAAACCGGTCTTTCTCTCCTATCTCATGCGTCCTTACCTCCTTCGTTTTGGTCATACGCATTCCCAACTGCAGTTTATCTCATTAACCGGCTACCCACTCCCGTTCTTTCATATGCCAGCCCCTTCACTAGACTTCTTGGCACTGATCCGAACTATCTTAAACTTCGGACTTTCGGCTGCCTATGTTATCCATGGCTTCGTCCATACTCCGCAAACAAACTTTCACCCCGTTCCAAACCCTGTGTCTTCCTAGGATACTCCACCACCCAAAGTGCCTACTTGTGTCTTGATCCCGTAAGTTCACGAATTTTTACATCTCGTCATGTCGAGTTTCATGAAACTGTCTTTCCATACTCCAACTACTCCCAATATTTCACCAACAACAACTCCAACCCCACTCCACATGCATCCTCATGGTCGTCACCTGTTTGTCTTGTTCCATCTTATCCAATGCCACTCGTGACACCATCTTCCTCCGTCACTCCTATAACGGATCCTTCACCGGACATGCTCACATCGAGGTCGCCCGCGGACATGGTTTCTGCTGCAGATAACTCCCATTTGGATGTTCCGACTATTGTTGGCGGTGGCAACATTCACGGGGATCATTCAGCAACAAATACCCGATCGGGCTCTCCATCTTCACTCGATCGGGCACATTATGCCCGAGCATGTGACTCTTCTACCCGAGTCGTGCAAAGTTACGGGGATCATTCTACAATGGTAACCCGATCAGGCCCTTCCTCTTCACCCGATCGGGCATTTCTTTCTGACACCGAACCTACAACCGTCTGTCAAGCCCTTAAAGATCCGAGTTAGAGGAAGGCAATGAGTGAGGAATTTGATGCACTTCTTCGTAATGGAACATGGGATCTTGTACCGGCTCAACATGCATCAAATGTGGTTGGATGCAAGTGGATTTATCGTATCAAACGATTACCTGATGGTTCGGTGGAGCGCTACAAGGCCAGACTTGTGGCGAAAGGTTTTACACAACAACCGGGAGTGGACTTCTTTGAAACATTCAGTCCCGTAGTTAAACCGACTACCATTCGACTGATTTTGAGTGTTGCAATTGCAAATGGCTGGAATCTTCGTCAACTAGATGTCAACAATGCATTTCTTCAAGGGCAACTCACGGAAGAGGTATACATGACACAACCCCCAGGTTTTGTTGATCATGATCATCCTCACCACATATGCAAACTCAACAAGGCAATTTATGGTCTCAAACAAGCTCCTCGGGCTTGGTATTCGGAACTTCGGGATTTTCTCCTCGGCCAAGGCTTTGTCAACTCCCTGGCCGACGCATCTTTGTTTATTCTTCACAATCCCGAGGTAACTATATATGTTCTTGTCTATGTGGATGACATTGTGGTCACAGGAAGCAACTCGGGAGCAGTCCAACGCTTCATCATAGTGCTTGGAAACCGCTTCTCCATCAAAGACTTGGGCAATCTATCTTACTTCCTTGGCATTGAAGTAACACGCACAGCCTCTGGATTACTTCTCACTCAACGCAAATATGTTACGGATATCCTCAACAAAGCTCACTTCTCCGAAGCAAAATCAGTCACCACTCCTATGGCCCCTAGCGCACGTCTTACCTTGTCCTCAGGTGACAAGTTAGATGACCCAACCAATTATCGGACTATTGTTGGAAGTCTACAGTATCTCACACTTACAAGACCCGACATAAGCTACGTTGTCAACAAATTATCTCAATACATGCATGCCCCGACAACGGAACATCTTCAAGCGCTCAAAAGGGTCTTACGGTATTTGGTTGGAACACGAGATCGTGGTATCTTCCTCTCCGCTGGTAATACTCTCTGTCTACACGCCTTTAGTGATGCAGATTGGGCGGGAGATCGTGATGAGTATACTTCTACGGGGGCATATATTGTCTACCGAAGCGGAATATCGTGCTATCGCAGACACAGCAGCAGAACTCCGATGGATCACGTCTCTCTTAACAGAACTCGGTATTTCTTCATCACAACCTCCTGTCATTTATTGTGACAACATTGGTGCAACATATTTGAGCGCAAATCCCGTCTTCCATTCTCGCATGAAGCATCTAGCTTTGGATTACTTCTTTGTTCGTCAACAAGTGCAAGGCGGTATCCTTCGAGTTTCTCACGTCAACTCCAAGGATCAACTAGCGGATTTACTCACTAAACCGCTCGCTCGTCAGCCATTTCTTACATTGTGTCACAAGATCGGCATCACCGGAGGTGCTCCGTCTTGAGGGGGCATATAAGTGAAAGGGACATAAATGTAATTTTGGTCTATTAGGGTTTTTATACCTTTTGTATATTATTATATAACTGATGTAATTATTCATTCAATCAATATACGAAAACCTTTCCACAGACATATTAATGTTGTTATGTTGACTTGTTTTATGCTAACTTATCTGATTGACTTTTAACCTCTTATGCTCATTCTATTTGTGAATTTTAAGACTAAAATGTATGCTAATGATTGCTTACTTTGAATATTGTGTTTGAGTATAAAGTAAAAAAAATGGAGAGATTGTTAGAATGCAAAGACTGAATGAGTAAGCACAAAGATTAAACAAGAGCAGAATGATAAACAAGAAGTTTAACAAGTGAACAACATAACAAGATTGATCTATTTTCTAGCAAGTCAAATAACAACCTCAAAGAGAATATGTCATCCTTCAAATAAAGAAATAAACAACGAGATATATATGCTAGAATGCCTTTAAAAGGAGGAGAATGCAATAACAATAGGTACAACTCGGAAAAGCAAGAAAAGCATGGAGCATACAAACACATAAAACAAACGAGTTGAGCCTATGAGTGTTCATAATTCTTAAATAATAAGTGTGTCGGGCTAGTTCATTTGTAAAGTTAATACACGTGTGGTGTAGTGAATTAGGGGTTGAATATAGTCTGAAAATAACTCAGAATAATGGGATGTATTTCGAGAATATTCAAGTGTACCTGGATGATACAATTTGAATATACTACAACGTAAATAGAACAATTTTATTTAGTTTGGTTGTGAAAAATCATCGCGGTTTAATCATTACATTCTATTAAATATCATTTGATAAGATTTCTTTCTTCTTTTATTTTCTTTTCCTTCTTTCATTCTTTATTTCTTTTCTTTCATTTCTTTCTTTCTTTCTTTTATTTTCTTCTTTCTCTAATTGATCTTGAATTATTTAATTCAAGATCTTGAATTGATTGTGTATTATAAATACACATTACCATATGTTGAATATTCAATCAATCAATAAAAATTATTTCTTTTCTTTTTTCTGAAATGGTATCAGAGCTAGATTTAGAGTAAATAACCCTAAAATTCCTAAATCCCTTCTTCCTCATTTCTTGGTCACTGTTCACCGTCTTCTTCATTTTTTTATTACTGTTCACCGTCTTCTTCATTTTTTTACTGTTCACTGGTGCATCTCCTTCCCGACGGACTCATTCCGTCGGTGTTTTCTTCTTCTCGCCGGACCAATTCTGTTGATTTGCTGCACATCGCCGTATTCATCTTCGCACGCGAGCCAAACCTCTGCCATCGAACACGGACTCTCACAGGCTCTCGCCCTCGCCCTCACGCTCCAACTGAGCTCTCACAGACGTCGCACTGCCGTTGCGTCTCTTGGCCACGCCGTAGGAATCCGTCACCGACGTTTCTCCAGACGATGTATCCTGCCTTCTGCAATTGTTCTCGGCCTCAATTTCTTGCAGTTCGTCGGGGATTTTCTCTCTCATCAGCTTCTTCTTCTTCGAGTTCTCCGCTGCAATCGATTTTTGTTTTCTTTTCTCCACTGCAACCGTTTTCTTTCTGTTTTCATCTGAGCTATAATCTGCAATCGGTGATTTCTGTTTCATCTGACCAATTTTTTTTTCTCTGGTTCGTCGTCTGGATTCTTCACTCTCTTGGTTGAGATATTGAATTCTCAATTCCTTTACTTTCATGGGTCTTTGCCATGGAAAACCCATTGAACACCAACCGAAGGACCTCACAGTCTCTGGCGAGGCCGACGAGGCGCCGCCGAATTCGCAACCGGCGAAATCCTCCGCCATTGATGTCCTCTCCGATTCCGGCTTCTTCTCCATAGCGCTCACTCTCCGATTACGGCTTCTTTTCTACCGTTTTCTTCTTGACTCTCTTCTCTCTCTATTATTTACGTTCTTCTTCTCTTTGGCGTTTTTGAGATTTCTGGAATTCCGTCAATGGCCTCTACCAGAAATTCCATCTGCTCCTCCCCGTCGTCTTCTTCCAATAGATTTCCGTCATCTCCCTGCGAGTGAAGATAATCTGGGTGGATCCCTCAACAGCTGTTAGCTTCTTCCTGAAACCGTGAGAAAAGAAGTCTATCTCGGAAGGCGACCGAGGGACAAAGGCGTCATTTTGGACAAATTCATCGACCTGAACAAGGTTTTTTTAAAAGACTCCAAGGCCTTTTAAGCTTCTTTCGTGCTCATATTCATCATTCATTTGTGTCGTTAATGTGTTCTAACGTTCTGGTTTTCTATTCAGGTGGTCAATTCCAATATGACCTCGTTCGATTCTGGTCGACTTCGTAATTCTCATCCTTTATTGTACTCCATTCCTACAAATCATAATGTGGATTTCTATTTCTCCAATTATACAATCAGCCATATTATATTTCTCGACAAATTGCCTTATTTTTTTTGTACCGGTATTTTCTTTCTTGTTCACCGGGATTCTTTTTTCGGCGTTTAATATCTCTCTTTCCGGCAAATCTTGAAAATTTTATTTCTTGATAATTCTAATTCTAATTCATCTACCTCATTTGCCGATAATTTCTTTTTTTTTTCTTCGCCGATTCTTTCTTATACTATCTAGTATTTTTTTTCTTTTATACAAGACAAATTGCCTTTGATCGGTAATTTTGACCGGTATTTTTCTTATATTTCGCCGGTATTCTTCTTTTAAAATTTCTTTCGGCATTTTTCTTTTGAAATTTCTTCTTTGCCGATTTCAATCTCATATTTGAGAATTTCTTCGATAATTTCTTTCACAATTTCAATCTCCTTTTATCTTTTTTTTTTTTCCGGCGATTTCAAATAAAAAAATGATCTTCTTTGTCGGAATTTCTCTTTTGATCGGCATTTATTCTCTCTCTCTCTATGAAATAATCTCTCATCTTCGCCGATTCTTTTTCTTCCGACGATTTTTTTTCTTTCTTTTCGGCGATTGTTTTGCAGCTCTTCTTTGCAAATCCGTTTCATGTCTAGCGGACTCTTCACAGGCCTTTGATGATTGGGAAGTTTTTTTTTTTATCTAAACCACAATTTTTTTTAGTTGCCAATTGGGCATTATGTTTGGATTCTCGTTGTTCTATTACTACTTATTGTATTTTTCTTGTCTATATAGGTAACCATTTTTCGGACCATATGCGACCTTATCATGATTCATCTATTATTCTCTAAGATGAGAGTATTCAATTCATACTCCTCATCTTGAGAGAGAGTATTAAATATCATTTGATAAGATTTATTTCTTCTTTTATTTTCTTTTCCTTCTTTCATTCTTTATTTCTTTTCTTTCATTTCTTTCTTTCTTTTATTTTCTTCTTTCTTGATATTAAATTATTTAATTCAAGATCTTGAATTGATTGTGTATTATAAATACACATTACCATATGTTGAATATTCAATCAATCAATAAAAATTATTTATTTTCTTTTTTCTGAAACATTCAATTGAATTCTGTACAAAATTTCAGACACCATTATGGACTAACCAAATTTAATTGAAAGAATTGCCTTTTCTTATCGTTCCATAGGTAAACCCACCATAATACTATAGAACGTAAGGTCATATCACAATGTGAGCTATGATTTTGTCTGTCCTTTTTGTTTCGAAGAAATAATTCGATTGATGGTTCAGCTAAATGATCCGCACCCAGGGCAAAATGGTCTTTCAACCAAATGCGTAAAACCCTAAAGTTCTAAACCCCACTCTCCTGTGCTCACTTCTTGTTCGATCCTTTCAAAACCCAACTCTCTCTTACCCGATCTTTACTCCGCGTCCGACCAATCTTTGTAGTTGCAGATAAGGGTTTTATCTGATTCTGTATTTTTACGAAGAGCTGATTTTCGGCGAGGAGACATGCATATTTTGTCCAGGGTTTTACGGAGGTTAGAGAATTCCTTGAGTTTCATGGTTGTCATTTGATTATCATTTCTCCATTTCTTGAGTTTTCATCTGTAATTAGCGTGATCTGAACCAGACGAAGATAGTTTCTTTAGATAAAATGACAAGAAGAACGACATATTCAAGTTATTAGGGAGCTTGTTCATTAAGATGGCTATCCGTATTCAAGTGGGCATTGGCACTAGAGATTATTTCTTAATTACTTTATCTTGTTTTTCAGGAGCCAAAGACTCCCGTTAGGAGCTTGTAATGATGTGTATGCTAAACTAGAGATACCTCTGGACAGAACGAGCCCTATGCTTGAACCACCTTCTCTCATGTATAATAAATCCAATGCTTTCAAGGGATTTCCCCAAGCGTCTTCAGATTATTCTACTAGTAGACGTGCACTTTCCTCAAAAGCTGATGCTACAAGTGTTGGAGAAGAAGATGACCTCGAAGATGGGTTTTCAGACCTTGATAGTGCAAAGTCAGCCCAAGATTCAAGTTGTGAAGGAGACTCTGAAGACGAGTTAATTTCTGATACAGAGCTCTCAGGGAATGAAGATCACGGTGACACCGAGAGTGGTGCTGGAAGTGCGACAAGGAAGAGATCATCTGAACTATTCACGGCCATTGTTTCTGCTCATGGTCAGTCTGTAGGGACTACCCTTGATAAATGGTTGGAGGAAGGGAAAGCAATAACCCGAGATGAAATCGCAATTGCGATGCTCAATCTGCGTAGCCGCCGAATGTATGGGAGAGCATTGCAGGTAATTGTTTGTAGCTTTCCGTTTCCAAACTGCTTCTATCATACTCAAGCTGAATATCATCAATGCTTCGAACATTTAAAATTTCTAGTCATGCACCTAATCTAACTAAGCCCTGTAAATTTTGTTTATGTTGTGTCCTGGCATGTTGTTCTTCGACAATTATCTCCCACTAAGATTATTCAATACTCTTGTTGCCCTTTAGGCTTTTCTTCTGTTATTTGTCTAAAGCTCATGTGCTCTCTGTCCTATCTTTCTCTGTAGATGTCAGAGTGGCTGCAAGCAAATAAGCAGATTGAGTTTGGCGAGAGAGATTATGCTAGTCGGCTTAATTTGATAGCTAAGATACATGGCCTACAGAAGGCAGAAGCTTATGTTGAGAAGATCCCGAAATCCTTCAGAGGGGAAATAATGTACAGAACCCTTCTGGCCAATTGCATATCCACGAGAAATGTGAAGAAAGCAGAAGAGATTTTCAACAAAATGAAAGACTTAGGATTCCCTCTGACTTCATTTGCTTGTGACCAGTTGCTTCTTCTCTACAAGAGAGTTGACAAGAAGAAAATTGCTGATGTGCTATTGCTAATGGAGAAAGAAAATGTCAAGCCTAGCCCCCTTACATACAAGACTCTGATTGACACCAAGGGATTGTCAAACGATATAGCGGGGATTGACCAAATTGTGGAGAAAATGAAGGCTGAAGGTGCTGAACTGGAGCTTCACACACAGTCTATCATAGCCAAACACTATGCAGCAGCCGGACTTAAGGAGAAGGCTGAGAAAGTCTTGAAAGAGATGGAAGTTGAGAGCTCGACAACAAACCGCTGGGCATACAAGTATTTGCTCTCTATCTATTCTTTTCTTGGGAGAGCCGATGAAGTAGAGAGAATTTGGAAGAGTTGTGAAGAAAAACCCCGATTTGATGAATGTCTAGGTGCAATTCTGGCTTTTGGAAAACTCAAGAAAATCGAAGAAGCAGAGGAGATTTTCGAGAGGACACTGAAACTGACCAACAGAGTTTCTTCTAAGGCTTTTACAGTTCTCTTGGGGGTTTATGTGGATCACAAAATGCTCTCAAAGGGTAAGGATCTCGTCAAGCGAATGGCAAACAGCGGCTGTGTGGTCGGGGCTTTGACTTGGGATACTCTTGTCAGGCTCTATGTGGACGCAGGGGAAGTCGAGAAGGCTGATTCATTGTTGAACAAGGCATCACAGCAGAACCGAATGAGACCTATGCTGAGTTCCTTCATGTACATCATGGACGAGTATGTAAAGCAGGGGGATGTCCACAACACAGAGAAGATCTTCCTAAGGATGAGGCAAGCTGGCTATGCACCCCGGTTAAGGCAGTTCCAAGCCCTTGTCCAAGCTTACTTAAACGCCAAAACCCCAGCTTATGGAATGAGAGACAGAATGAAGGCCGACAACACCTTCCCGAACAAAGGTATGAGTGATCTGTTGGCTCAGGCTGATCCGTTCAAGAAGACGGCTGTCTCCGCCCTCCTTGATTGAGTTCATTTGGTTATAGGTCCTTGAACTTTCTTAATTTCTACTGCTTGTACTTCTGACATCTCTCTAAATGCGTTAAGAAGACGTTTTGTTTAGATGCGGCTTCTGTTTGAAGTTACAGTTAGATTTTTTTGTTTGAACAACTTGCTACTACATTCGTAAGCCTTTAGAGGCTTGTTTGAAGTGCCAATAACTAAGCTGAGTATGAATAAATGTTATTTTCATTAGAAGTAAACAAGAATCTGACCGAATTCCTGAAATATTTAATGTACAAAGAATTAGGGCTCTGCCACTCACATTTCAAGTGGCAAAATATATATAATAATAGATCCGACCTCAAACCTTGGAAACCAGATGGGAGATAAAGGTTAAGAAAACCCAAATGGTGAACAATGACACAAAAAAGCTCCTTCCTCTGTGGGTAAAAGAAAGAATTTGACAGTGCTGATCAACTGTAAACTAAGAAGACGTACAAGGTTTAACTATTGATCCTGCAAATCTTGCGAATGTACAAGTCTGCTGATGAATGGGGACATGGCCGCAAGAAGCGCTTTGGGACACTCCTCATGTGGAAGATGCCCGCATCCTGATATCGCCACTACCCGCTGTAATTCACAGGTTCTCTATTAGATTCTCTTTGACGAAAAATGAGGTGACCCAGGTGAAGAGAGTTTGTGTTTCATGCAGGACTTACAGAGTTTACGAGTTTGGAAGCCATGACTTGGGATGACTTGAGAGGTACAAGGGCATCTTCAGCTCCTGCAATGACTAAGACTGGCAAGTTTTCCACAGCCTTCAGAAGCAACGATGCATTTTGAGGTGAAAGCACCATCTCATACGAGAGTCTACCTATCTCGTGAAGAGCCTCATCCCAGCCTTCTACATGTAGCGGAGCCTGATATATCGTGTAGGAGAAATGACTTAAAAGAGAAGGTATATGGTCTTCAGCAGCAATCTTGCTAGAAACATTTTGAAGTACTGTGAAGAAGAAATACATCTGGATATGAGAACAAGGGTACCTTGTATAGCCTTAAGACTTCTGTCGTCAGCTTGGTAGCATCATACCAAGCACGCCGGTTCACCACCTGAGCTATTTCTGTGCGCAAAAGAGGGCGGACGAGGTGTTTCTTTCCTAATGATGTGTGCAGAAGTATTCTTGCAAAAGAAGGAACTACGTCCCTTGACATGTTAACATTAAGCAAAACCACTCCTTTGACCACAACCTGAATTTATTGCCAAGAGATATTATATCCCCAAGGGTCAACAAGATATGCATAGACATATTTGAAACCATACTGCTGAATTTGAAATCTACTCACTTTTGCTGTGTTGTTTGATGTTTGTAATCTTTGAGCAGCTTTCATAGCAAGCAGACCTCCATCATCATGACCAACAAATACTACTGAAGTAAACCCCATCTCATGACAGAAAGAGAGAAGCAAATCCACCTGAATAGCATCAAAATTATAAAGCTCAAGATTCATATGCAGGAGGAAGTCTAGGAGATCACTAAAGTTTAGTGAAAAAACAGTACGTAAAACTACCTGACTTTCCAGTGTGTAAGGGTTGGGCAACTCCTTTCCTTCCCAATCCTTCTTGTGCGGTCTGGCAGTCAATCCCCATCCAGGCCTATCAAATGCAGCAACAAAACAGCCAAGCTGATGAGCCAGTGATCCCATCACATGTCTCCAAGAAAACACTCCTCCGCCAAATCCATGTACCAGGACTACACCAAACTGACAGCGTCCATCCGAACCTTGCTCCAGTGAAGTGAAATTGGAAAGAGTCATGTTATCCTCCTGATTCGTCCCATCTTGAATTTCTTTCAACAGAAGAGGAATAGGAGAACCATCAAGGAGTGGGATGTGCAAGGAAGAAGAATTGTTAAATTGACTGCTGTAACTCCTGTGGTGATGTTGATGATGCTGGTTTCTGGTAATCATGTTCCATGTTCTCCTGTCAGGCTTCAACCTTCCTGTAATTGTCTCCAGGGTGTTGTGCTTACTACTGACTTCAAGAGAAGAAGTTGAAGAGACTAACTGAGGAGGCAAACCAGGTATGCAAAGCTTGTAATGCACGGTGAGTCCCCGGATTGTAATGAATAGGCTGTCAAGATCAGAAAGCAATCTCACTGGGACCTCTCCTTCATCGTGGGCTATTGACAGAGGCTTCCGCCTTGACTCCATATCAGTCTTGGAGGCCTTGCCTACAGAGGGTGTAGGAGAACGTGGCACTTTCTGGTAGCCAGAGAAAACACTTTTGCATGTAAGGACCTGCAAAATCATTTAACATAGTCACCGCTTGAACAAAGACAAAAAAAGGAATGCTTCTTACAAACTTCATAGGAAAGAAAGAACAAACTTACAGCTTCAGGATCCACTCTGTGGTACAAAAGTTTCCTCCTTGCACGGCAACTAGTTCTATATGCTACAACTGTATGTCCGAGGGCAAAAACCACAGATGAGAGGAACAAAACCGGCATCCCCCATGACTTCTTGAGATGGAGACGCTGCCTTGACAGAGATAAAGAAGGGTCTGCCTCGAGTTGAAAGTTTACAGAGAAAACACAAGCTTTAACTGAAAGAAGAAGAATTGAAACTACAGAACACAATGATACGGTTCCAAGGTAAGGACCGTGGGAGAGGGCTGGACCATCTGATAGCAAATAGATACCTGTTCATGGATGAAGCCAATAACAAGCTTAGTAACGAGACAAAGCACACAGTTTTAGACAACCAGAAAAGCCCAAGAACCTTTTCATAATATTGCATTCGAGCGAAATTATATCCTCCGGTAAGAAACAACAAAATAAGCACTTCAAATCGAATGATACGAATGCATAGAACCAAATTTTCAAAGAAGTAACCGTTTCATGCCCTCCCTAGGATTCCATTGTCCGTGAAGAGCACATCAGAAAATATAAGAGAATGAGAAATGGCCGTACAGATGACAAGGAAAGATCTGATGACGGAGACGATAGGTATATCAGTCAGGGAGCTCTTGAAACCATATCGACGCAGATGCTCCTTCACGCCGTAGCACGTCAGGCAAGTGAAGCTCGACAACAGGAAACTCGGGAAAAGCACGTCGCCAATGGCCACAAGCACCGGCAACGACGAGACCAAAAGCGAAGCCACCATCGCCACCATGAAAAACACCGTCCTTGCGCATCTTCTCGTCTTCTCCACGACAATCCATCCTTTCCCCATTGCCGCAGATGACCAAGGTCCCAAATTGGATGGCTACAAAACCTCCGATTCGAATTGGGTCCTATCGTTTCCCGTACCTCCGATAACCACCGATCGGGAGGAGTGTTCGTCCGGCTTCGACACGATTAATCGAACCAACCCAACGAGTTCAGATCCTTCCTTGGCTTGTCTTAGGTCGGAGTTGAAACCCTAGCGAGAAGAAACAGAAACGACCAAGAATCCGCCGATTGCGGAGAATTTCGCGGCGAAGGAGGCGGATAGGCCATCTCCCGGCGGCGGAGAACGACGGTGACTCCACTCCTGGACAATGAAGAAAGGAAAATATTAAAAGGCAGAAGGAAATGCCATTTTTACCATTCCGAAAGAAGATTGTTGAGAGAAGAGAGATTGCAATGAAAAGGCAGAAGAAAGGAAAAACAAAGGGAAAGGCCTTTTTGGTTCTTCCGCAAACAAAAACCTCCGTTTTCGTCTACCTTTAATATTTTTCTTCAATGTTTCTTTTTTAAACAAAAAATATAAATGATTATAATTATAATATTAGAAAGTAATCTGGAGTTAATTAAGTAATTAGTTTGTGTTTACTTGGTCGTGGCCTGCTTCAGACCTGTCACAGCTCTCCATTGGACGATTCTGCCCCTGCTTTCTTTAAGTAAGAAACCATAAAATATTGACATATATTATAAAAAATACACCTTCTTAAGACTTGTTTATTTCTCTATAGAAATGTTAAATGTATTAACTATATCTCACTCCAATCTATAGTCAGTTGGGCTATTTTTTTTATATGAGATTGAAAATTTAAGTTTTATTTGACCCATTAAAATTAGTTGGTTATATGAATTAGTTTATAAAATTTAGTTTTGTTAAAAAATATAAATATAAAATATTTTGATGTATATACATATAATACATATAAAAGACAGTGCTTATAAAATGGTATAATTCCATATGTTTGATTTGATTGCTCTTTAAACGTCTGATTTCTCTCGCCTTGATTAGCATATGTCCCAAAATACCTCTTCCCGAGATCTTCCTTCTCAGTTGAAATAAAGTTGGTTGCCTTAACTAGAATATATCCCGAAATACCATAATCTATTCGAAATTGTGCACCTTTTAATTCCATCGCGCATAATATATTGTCATCTGTCATGCTTCATCAGTTACTTACATTAGATAAATCTCTTGTCTGATTGCAAGGTTACTACTTTGCACAACTATTGTCATAATTCTCCAAGTCTTAACAACAAATGGATGGTATTACCTTGGCTATAATTCATGCGGTAGACATCGTTGTGAATGAAAACTTTAACGTATTAATCGCGAAGGAATTCTACTATGATTCGTGTAAAATAGTGACAGAATCACCTTTAATGTGGTAATTATCTAATTCCTCTCATTTACGCAAGTTTTGTTGTCTACACATTTTTAGTAGCACTTCGATTGTTCTATGAAAAAAGTATAGGTCTCGCATATATGTGCGTGTCATGGAAGATACTACATTTGCGAACATTCTCCTCTTCGGTAATTGATTAACAAAACCGCCTTGGCATTACGCACCGAAAATTATCAAGTTTCCATATTCCCTTTGCAATTTAACTTATGGTTTTTGTAATGCATATAAAATCTACTACTAATTACCATTTCGCAGAAACATAAATTGGAGGAACAACCCGCCCTCCTGAACTTCTCCAGCATTCCAAATGCTTATTTAAGGTGTCTTGCTCTCCTTCCCCATCATCATTGCTAGTTACATCTCGCAACTTCTTCAAAGAGATTTCAAATGTGATATATGTAAACAAACTTACCGAGAACATTGATATCATTAAAACGATATCAACAAAGGTATTATCGTCGTCTTACAACCTAAAATCGGTCATACTTTACCAACTAATCTTTCCATATTTTTCTGTTTACGGGTTGGATACTCCACCTCCTACACAAATTAGTGTTTTCCCATCATAATTGTATCTATCCTTGTACAGTTCTATGGTTCCGTAGGAGGGAGTTCCTCCTCCAATCACTCCTCAGAGAAACGACCACTAGATGATGTAGAGAGCCAACTTTCTCTGCAACCTTCTACACTAAAGGTAAAAGCAATAACCTCTAAAGTCACTGGTAAAGGAATACTTAACTAACGTTAGACTCTTGCAAGTTTCTCCAATCCATTTTTTGTTAATGACACTGAAATCCATTTCCCAGCCACGTCCGATTATCGAATGGTTATCTTTCAATGCACTTTTATATAAATAGATGGCATGTGTAATTTAGTTTTCTCTTTCTTTATAAAATTTTCCACGAAACATGTGTGTGATAATGTAAGTCTTCCTACTTTGCTTGCTTCGACGATGTACAATAATATCGGGTTATGCTCTTGTGTTAATAGGGCACATTTTTTTTCAATTATGCCAAAAAATGAAGTCAATCATATCTGGAGTCCGTGAACATATTATCTCAAGTATAAAAAACCCTTTTCATATCTCATTTTACAAGTTTTTCATTTTGATATGTGAGGAAAAAAGCCACTAGAGATTTCATAGCAAGATCTTACAATTCAAAACTATAATATGGTGTTTGCATAATAATGTAACAAATCATATTGCTTTTAATTTTGCTTCTACGACTTAAAACATTTGAAAATACCATGTTCTAACAAAACATATATATGAAGAGAATACATCTTCTTTGAAAAATAAAAAATATGTTAAGCCGTGGAAGACATACCTTGTGAATCCATGATTGAGATGTGAGCAAAACAATACGTAGCACTCCACAAATCAGTCATTCCTTTGTCTCCTGATGCGTTCTCAAAGTTAAATAAAATAACCTAAACTACCCGCAAGTGCACGACACGTGTGTAGTATTTTAGGTGTCGATCCCACAGAGACTACGCAACACAACCTAGACTTGAACTATGAATCAAACTTGCTAACGAACGAATATGATTGAAGAATGAAATACTAAAAGTAAATAAATGAGTTGACTCTTAATGATAGGACAAACGTTCTAGGAATCCAGTTTCACCACAAGACTACCGAAACCAAC
>CM071863.1:39637825-39652295 GCA_036759665.1 Gynandropsis gynandra
AGTTTGTTGAGAATCAAGGACCCGAGCGGGCATGTCCTCTACCCGCTCGTGCAGGTCACTTGCCCGACCGTGTGCACACAATTGAGCCCGAGCGGGCACCATGCCCGATCGTGTAGATCATCAGCCCGAGCGGGTACAACCCACGGTGATTTCTTGGCATGAATTAGCCCGAGCGGGCACTGCAAATCCACCCGAGCGGGCACTCTATTCTGGTCGTGTTCCTTGAGTGCCCGAGTCGTGCAAAGCTACGGGGTTGTTTGGTATCAAATAGCCCGATCGTGCACTCATTTACCACCCGAGCGGGCACCATTGATTTGTTGTTTCCGTCCCTTTTGCTCGGTGTTTGAGTGCTCACTTCTAATCCATGTCCTTACACAAGTTGAACCTTGTCCTTCAATTGCGTTTTCGGGGTTAAATTGCCACAATCTCTCGTGTTTCTCCTCATGTCTTCGTTTCCTATGCAAAACACGAAATGTAGATGAAGTCCACGAATAAACTCGGTAAATGAATGAAATCTAAGCAATCTACTTAAAACTAGACCTAAGAATGATATAAAAACTACAACGGATTACGTGTTATCACATGGCCTGCAAGTGATGCCCGATCGAGCATGGTGTGTGCCCGCTCGGGTATGAGACAGCTGGTCGGGCATTTCCTTGCCCGAGTCGTGCATGAATTGTGCACAAAATTTGCCCTAGCTTTTGCCCGACCGTGTATGAATTGTGCCCGACCGGGTGGAGGTTCTTCATGCTAAATCTCGTCCCGTTTGTCCCGTGATGATCTTCGAAGTTGCTTCTTAGCTCCGTGCATGTCCTTTAGCTCCAAAATGATCCAAATACGCGTAAAAACCTGTAAGAACATGAAAACACGAAAACAAGTAAAACGGAAACGGAATCATACGTAAAACAACACATATATATAAAAAACGTCTCCTAAATCGTGCAAGAAAGACGTATGAAAACGAGATGATCATCTTCGTCTTTGGTTACAGCCCTTAGTCTCTCTCGGTAATCCTCCTTTGATGATCCCGATATACTACGTTTCTCGTTCGCTAAACTATGGATTCCAATGCAATGTTTTCTATTGTTTTTTTATGCCCTCTAGTTCTCTATTGATGGGATATATAAAGAACCAGAAAATAACCACCCTAAGGTGAAGAGAGACGAACACAAAGTTGCAACTCTTCATTGATATCACTTAAACCTTTACGAACATCACTTAGAAAACATGCAATGGGGCAATTGTAAGTAAATTCGATAATCCTATATGCGAAATCAATTATCGACATTCTAATAGGAAATTAAATCAACCAAATAATAAATAAATCACTTACTTAAATTTTCCATGATTTGCATTCGGTGGATCTTTTTCTCCAATGCCTATTCCTCCAATTTCTCCCTTTATTTATCTTTAATGATATAAGAGAATCCTTTTGTATTTATGTTTTGTTTTTGTGATTTTTCTTACCGTATGTAAAATTTAAAGGGAATTAAGACATTTTTTGTAATAATGAAAAGACATGTCCTAAAAGACATGTCTTTTGATACATACCCTTTAAATTCTTATTAATTACAATAAATCCTCAATTTGTAATTAATCACAAAACCATCATTAGATTTCTAGAATTGCGGAATGGCGCGGAGGGATTTTCACCCGATAATTGTCTCCTCAATACGACACTAATCATCACCGTGTGTACCTCAATAACAATTATCAAATACTTATATTTATATGAATCAATGTTAGAATAAAATTTCAAACATTCTCCCACTTGATTCATATATGACAAGTATAAAATCGTTGAGCTTACTTAAATGATCATATATACGAGTCACAACATTATAAGAATTAAATTGACCGAATCATGGCGGTCACGGGCCTGACAAACGTCCCGATTCCTTCCATGTATCACAAATCAATATAATTCAAACAACTGTAATTTGATAAAATAGATATCCAAAATTATCTTATCCCACAATGCCTTTAAACAAAGACTAAATATCTATAATCATAATAAATATGCATAACTGAAATATGATTTATAGATAAGCAAAATCAAAACTTACATTGATATCTAGAGTTCAAATAAACTTCAATGTGCAAGACTTATATTCATACATGTATAATCATCAGCAATACAAGGACTTCACGACTATCCCATTTCACTAACATGGCCAAGAAAGATCTTTGAAGCTAGTCCTTTAGTCAACGGATCTGCGATCATATCATTGGTGCCGATATGCACAATTTGAACTCTTTGATTTTGCACTTCTTCTTTAACCGATAGATATTTTAAATCCACATGCTTGGCACCCTTGGAGTATCTATCGTTCTTCGAGAAGAATACGGCTGCCGCATTATCACAATATAGTTCTTCTATATGTGAGCATGTGATCCTTGGTGCCTTGTAGATATCTTAAAACTTTCTTTGCAGCTCTCCAGTGAAATTTTCCGGGATTTGATTGGTAACGACCCAACATACCAACCGAAAAACTGATATCCGGTCTAGTACAAGTCTGAACATACATCAAATTTCCGACTAAAGAGGCATAAGGAATGTCATTAATTTCCTTACGCTCTAAGTCATTCTTAGGACATTGGGATAGACTGAAACGATCCCCTTTCTATATGGGAACCGGACTTGGTGAACATGATTCCATTTTAAATCTTTCTAAAACTTTGTCGATGTAAGCCTTTTGAGACAATCCCAAAATCCCTTGTGATCTATCTCGAAATATTTCTATTCCGATCACAAAGTTGCGTAACCATATTGCTTGGTTTGATGCCGTAAAACAAGCGATGAATTCTGCTTCCATGGTAGAAGATGCTTTAATCTCCTGTTTAGCACTCTTCCATGAAATAGCACCACAAGCTAATAGATATACGTAAGCTGATGTAGATTTATCGATGTCTTGACATCCCGCAAAATCAGAATCAGAGTATCCAACGATCTCTAAGTTATTTGATCTTTTATATGTGAGCATGTAATTTCTTGTTCTTCGGATGTATCGCATCACCCTTTTGGCTGCTTTCCAATGATCCATTCATGGGTTACTAAGTATTGGCCTAACATTCCAACGATGAATGCTATATTCGTACGAGTACAAACTTGAGCATACATTAGACTCCCTACACAAGATGCATAAGGAATCTTCTGCATCTCTTGCCTTCCGAGACGAGTCTTAGGACACTGATTAAGACTAAACTTGTCTCCCATAGAGATAGGGGTACCTCCTGGCTTGCTTTCTTGCATGTCAAATATTTTCAAGAATTTATCGACATAATTTCTTTGTGATAACTTTAGAGTTCTTTGTGATCTATCACGCAATAACTCAATTCCTAATACAAAGGAGGCTTCACCAAGATCTTTCATTTGAAAATGTTTTGATAGAAATTTCTTGGTTGCATTCAGCAAGCCTATATCATTAGTTGCCAACAAAATATCGTCAACATAGAAAACCAGAAAAATAATTTTATTCCCACTGAATTTATGATATACACAATCATCAACGACATTCACTTCGAAACCAAATGAGAGAATGACTTGATGGAACTTGTGATACCATTGACGAGATGCTTGCTTAAGCCCATAGATGGATTTCTTTAATTTGCAAACCATATTCTTTGGATCTCCTGAAACAAAGTTTTCTGGTTGCACCATATAGATTGTTTCATCAATGTCACCATTGAGAAATGATGTCTTTACATCCATCTGATGTAGTTCAAGGTCAAAATGTGCAACAAGTGCCATAATTATCCTAAAAGAGTCCTTTGATGATACTGGAGAAAAAGTCTCTTTATAGTCAATGCCTTCCTTTTGAGTATAACCTTTAGCAACAAGACGTGCCTTATACTTTATCACATTACCTTGTGAATCCCTTTTGATTTTAAATATCCAATTACAACCTATAGGTTTCACACCTTCTGGTAATGGAACAAGTTCCCAAACTTTATTCTCTTGCATAGATTCATACTCCTCGTTCATTGCATCAGTCCAAATTTTCGAATAGGAACTTTTCATGGCTTCATAGAAATTGATGGGTTCATCTTCTATTAGACCACTACTTTCCTCATGTTCCTAGAGAAATATGATAACATTGTCTACCGTTTCCATGTTTGGCACATGTTCTTGGAGATAGACGATGTAATCATCTGGAATTGCAGTTCTCTTTTCTCTAATGGAACGACGCAATGGCATTTGCAATTGTTGCATTTGTTCTTGAGGTTGTTGGGTTTGTTCATTATGAACATTGTCTTCTGTACGATCAGAAAATTAACAACATTATCTTGATGAGGCTCCTCATATATTTCCTTAAAAACATCTGTATAAATTGGTTCCAGAATTGAGAACGATTCTTCCTAAAAGACACTGTCTCTTACCTCATTATTCCCCCCAAACGATACATCCTCAAAGAACACAACAGTCGTCTCAAAAATAGTCTTAGTAGTGAAATCATAAAATTTATAGCCTCTTGATTTTTCTGAGTAACCAATGAAGTAACTGTTAGTTTTGGGGTCCAATTTCTTTTCATATGGCCTATAAGGCCTTGCCTCAGCTGGACAACCCCATACACGAAAATGTTTTAAACTGGACTTACGTCCAGTCCAAAGCTCGTAAGGTGTTTTAGCAACTGCCTTAGTTGGAACTCGATTAAGAATGTAAGCTGCAGTCTTAAGTGCCTCACCCTAGAGTGATTCTGGTAAGATCGAATGACAAATCATACTTCTTACCATATCTTGAAGGGTTCTGTTTCGTCGTTCATCTACACCATTCATGCTAGGCGAACCTGGCATAGTGTACTGCAGGACGATCCCACATTCCTCTAGGTATCTAGCAAAGGGTCCTAGACGTTGTTCTCCCGTTCCATCATTCCTACCATAGTATTCACCACCACGGCCGGATCTAACGTTCATTTGTTAACTTGGTTATCAACTTCATCTTTATATGTTTTGAACACATCCAAGACTTGAGATTTCTCATGAATAAGAAACATTATGTATATCGTGAATAATCGTCTATGAACGATACGAGATATTGTTGACCATTCCATGATGGAACAGGAAAATGCCCATAAATGTCTGTATGTATCAATTCTAGGACCTCTGTAGCTCTATACGCTCCCGATTTCTTATTCTTGCTTTGTTTAACTTTAATGCACGCAACACAGACTTTATAATCTGTGAAAATTATGGGGGCGATGAAACCATCAGACACTAAACGTTCAACTTTATTTCTAGAGATGTGACCTAAACGTTTGTGCAATAATTCTCCTGATTGTGCATTATCATGTTTGCGCTTAGTACCTTGGGTTTCCACATTTAAATTTTCTTGACAAGAAACTATAGTATCAAGCATGTATAGATTGTCATAAGCATTAAATGATCATGTTCCCACCTTATTTGAATTTAAAGACAAAATAATTTCATAATTTACAAAAGAACAATGATAACCTCATTTGTCCGAATAGGAAACATAAATTAAATTCCGCCTAAAATACGGTATAATAAATGTGTCTTTTAAATCCAAATAGAAACCATATGATAATAACAATCTGAAATGCCCGATAGCTTGAACCTCCACCACTTTACCATCGCCTACATAGATGTATCTTTCACCATCATTTGGTTTGCGGTGGCTCAGACAACCCTGTATAGAAACACTGATGTGATGCGTTATCAGAGTTATATAAAATAACCTAAACTACCCACAAGTGCACGGCACGTGTGTAGTATTTTAGGTGTCGATCCCACAGAGACTACGCAACACTACCTAAACTCGAACTAGGAATCAAACTTGCTAACAAAAGAATATGGATGAAGAATGAAATACTGAAAGTAAATAAACTACTTTGGGTTCTAACGATAAGACAAACGTCCTAGGAATCCGGTTTCACCACAAGACTACCGAAACCAACGATCAACCTATCTATCATGCATTCCCAGTTAAAGCTATCTAAGGCGGATGATCCTAACATGATATCTACCCTCTCTCAAGGCATAGACACGTGATCTAGACAAGCTGCCCCCTACTTTCGTGGCTGACACCTTGAACTAAACCCATAGACTCTATGATTCACCCGTTCACCCTCAACCGTTGCTACCCTACTTTCGTGGCCTAACCTCGGTTGTTCTAAACCTGATTTTCTAGGACTAGAATTCTCCTTTCGGTCCTTCTCCTAACCCCTAACACATGTATTTACGTGGCCATCGCAAACACAAGTAAATTAAGCACTCAGATAAAGAATAGATGAACTAAAATGGGAAGGTGCATTCAAAATAGATCAAAAGTGGTTCCAGGATAGCCAAGGGCTAATCCCTTCTCCTAGAACAAACAAACTACTCGCTCATGCGTATGTAAAGAAACATAAACAAAGTAGAAAGTCTAAGGAACATGAAAACCAAACAAAACCGAAGTGTTGGTGCTTGATCTCCAATCTCCTCGCTTGTCAATGACGTCTTTTTGCCTCCTTTTAAGCCTCCTAAGTCGGTCTAGATGTTGCCTAAATTGCCCCCACGAGTTCCCTTTGTTTTAAGTTAAGTTTACTTAACTTAAAAGGTAGTTTTGGGCCGCGACCCGCTCGGGCATTGAGTGTGCCCGCTCGGGTACGGCTAGGGTGGAACACACCTCGAAGTTGCTCCTTAGCTCCATGCATGTCCTTTTAGCTCCAAAATGATCCAAATACGCGTAAAGACCTGTAAGAACATGAAAACACGAAAACAAGTAAAACGGAAACGGAATCATACGTAAAACATCACATATGTATCAAAAACGTCTCCTAAATCGTGCAAGAAATACGTATGAAAACGAGATGATCATGATGTTAGATGTTGCTAGAGTCGAACCACCAAGTGTTTCTAGGTACTAAAGCTAAATTACTTTCGGAACAATAGAAAGTAAGAATCATACCCTTCTTTTCTTTCCATGCCTTGTATTTGATACAATCCTTCTTTAAATGCCCCGACTTTTTACAAAAGAAACATACGGTTTCACCAACCTTATGTTTCTTTCGTACTTGACCTTTTACAGCTTCATTCTTATAGGCACTCTTCTTCCTCGTTTTGCCCTTTTGCTTAAAAGTATTAGCCAAGTGAGCACTTTCTGTCTTACTTTGTTTCAGTCTCTCTTCCTCTTGTATGCAATATGAAATGAGCTCATTTAGAGTCCACTTCTCCTTTTGGCAGTTGTAACTGACCTTGAAAGAGTCATAAACATGAGGAAGAGAGTTCAAGATTATGTGCACGAGAACATCTTCCGATATCTCAATCTTTAGTGTCTTGAGCCTTGAAACAATATGAGACATCTCCATAATGTACGCCCTTATACTTCCTCTTCTTGAATACCTTTTGGAAGTAAAATTGTTTAACAACATGCTTATTTCCGCCTTATCGCTTTTAACAAAGCGTTTCTCAATTTCAGCAAAGAGTTCCTTGGTATTAGTAACCTCATCGGATACAACACCCCTAAAAGATTTTGGGATGCTACGCTTTATGATCATAAGACTTAAGCGATTCGAACGATCCCACTTCTCATAGTACCTTTTGTCATCTGCAGTACTTGCAGCTGTAAGAGAATGTGGTTGCTCTACTCTTAATGCTAAGTCAAGATCCATGCATTCCAAGGTAATATGAACATTTTCTTTCCCCTCCAATGATCAAACACTAACGATAACATGTGTGCAAAAATAAATCCTCCTTTGCATTGATTTATTAACCACATATATAACTTTATAATCATTACATGTTTATCACTACAAGTATATATATAATCTGGCCAAATATTAGCAGATCGACTAACATTTATACACACAACTTTCGATATTTATCATGAACAATTTACACAATATAAATTATTTTGGTGATATTTTATTTCAATACACTCAATTTAAATAAAGAACATCTATTATTTGAATTATATATATATTTAGTATACACACACCAAAACATACGTATACTTGCGTATACATGATGATGATAATGCATTATATATATATATATTAAATATATAAACACCTAAACATACACGTACAAGTGTATACATGATTTTATTGCATTATGTATATAAATATATATATAAATTAATATATATGCAAGATATAGACGTATAAGTGTTTATATAATTTTTCTGTCGTATTATATATATAAATATATATATTTATTTATAGTTTATATATATCTCAAAATACATTTCATATATATACACACACCAAAAACACCAAAACACGTACATAGGGTACCATATATGTATATATATATATTTCTTAATTTTTGTTTTTTAAACAGATATATACATGATGAATGTATTTCCCTCTTCGATTAAGTTACCAAAATTCCTTGGAAACCCACCGATATCGATACCGATTAATCGACCAAACCTTGCTTTGGAATTCGACCACCATGACGGTGACCGACGCCGATGGACGATACCGTCGACGACAAGGACGATCGGCGAAACGACACGAACGAATCGACGTTGATAACCGACATATCCATACGAGATGAACAGATTCATCACCGTGGTCGACCATCGTTCATCCCTTAAGTTTTCGACGGCGAAGGTCATCGGCGAACACAGGTCATCGGCGGACATTGGTTTTCGAAGGAGGATTATGTATATATACCAGTAATCTAAAAATCCCTCCAGCGACTGTCTAGGCCCCGCCTAGGCGCTGGAAGCTCTCTGGCCGCCCGTTTAATCTCTAGGCGGTCTTTTTTTTCTAAAAAAAAATAACGTCAAAACGACATCGTTTTTTAAAAAATAAATAACCGAGTCTTTAACCTAAAAACTAAGAAAATTAAAAGCAAACAGTTGGGTTGCCTCCCAAAAAGCGCTTATTTAACGTCATAAAGCGTTAACGTCTCCATTCCTCATGCGTGCGCGACGGGTGGATCGGAAAGGGAAATGGAGTTTCCACTTTCGATCGGTTGAGCGGCTTGGTAGAGCTTAAGCCGCTGTCCATTGGCTTTGAATGCGCCACTCGTCTCGCTCCAAAGTTCTACTGCTCTATGCGGGAATACTTCTCGTACCTTAAAAGGACCAGACCAACGCGACCGTAGTTTTCCCGGAAAAAGCTTAAGACGAGAATTAAAAAGTAGAACCAAGTCACCTTGCTAAAAATCATGAGGTAGGATCTTCTTGTCATGCCATCTCTTGGCACGCTCCTTGTAGATCTTAGAGTTTTCGTAGGCGTCAAGACGGAGCTCGTCAAGCTCATTAATCTGCAAAAGTCGTTTCTCACCTGCGCTCTTAAGATCAAAGTTAAGGAGCTTTGTCGCCCAATAGGCGCGGTGCTCTAGCTCGACAGGTAAGTGGCAAGATTTTCCATAAACAAGCTGAAAAGGAGTCATACCAATTGGAGTTTTGAACGCTGTCCTATAGGCCCATAATGCATCATCTAACTTCATCGACCAATCTCGACGGGACCTAGACACGATTTTCTCTAGTATGCTCTTAATTTCCATATTCGAAACCTCTACCTGTCCGCTGGTTTGTGGGTGGTACGGTGTAGCTATCCTGTGTCTAACGCCATAATGCTTAAGGAGGGACTCAAATTGTCGTGCAATGAAGTGTGAACCTCCGTCACTAATGACTAACCTAGGAACTCCAAAACGAGGGAATATGATCTTCTTAAAGAACTTCATCACTACCCTAGCGTCATTAGTCGGCGTTGCTATGGCTTCTACCCACTTAGACACGTAATCTACACCTACCAATATGTATTGGTTGCCACATGATGATGGGAAAGGTCCCATGAAATCTACACTCCAAACATCGAACAACTCTACCTCTAGGATATAATTCTGTGGCATCTCGTTCCTCCTACCTATATTTCCCGTTCTTTGACATCTATCACAAGAGGAAACGTACCTATGGGTGTCTTTGAAGAGGTTTGGCCAATAAAAACCTGCTTGAAGTACCTTTGAAACGGTTTTGGACTTGCTGAAGTGGCCTCCATAATCCGAGCCATGACAATGGAATAGGATGCTCTCTACCTCTTCCTCGGGGATGCATCTCCTAATGACTCCGTCCCCACATCTCTTGTACAGAATTGGGTCGTCCCAAAAGTAGTGTTTGACATCCGCAAAGAACTTCCTGCGCGCACTAAAAGAAAGATCGGGGCGTAGTATACCGCTCACGAGAAAATTAACAAAATCAGCATACCAAGGAGCGGGGTTACCTGAACCTATTGTACATATGCTGTCGTCTTTCAAGGAATCGTTGATAGGTCTCGCATCCTCTACAACAATGCGTGAGAGGTGATCTGCAACGACATTCTCCGACCCCTTCCTATCTTTGATTTCGAGATCGAACTCTTGTAGGAGAAGGATCCATAGGATGAGGCGTGGTTTCGCGTCCTTCTTCCCTAGAAGATATTTAAGTGCTGCATGGATAGTATAAACGATTACCTTTGACTCGACGAGATAGGATTTGAACTTGTCAAAGGCGAAGACGACGGCAAGGAGCTCCTTCTCGGTTGTGGCATAGTTGATCTGGGCGTCATCCAATGTCTTGCTAGCGTAGGAGATGACATGAGAGACCTTGTCCCTTCGCTGCCCTAGGACAGCGCCTACAGCGTAGTCGCTAGCGTCACACATAATCTCTTTCCTAATGGTTAACTTACCATTGATCCTCTGGGGAAGGATCTGAATGTCATATTTTCTTTGGACCGAAGATCAGTAGAGAAATTGATGAGTTAAAATTCATTCTTTGATTCTGGACATCCTGTGTTTTAGAGCACTTGTTAGAAAGAGATTGGGAATGATCACTTCCTTTTGAAATTGATGTTTAATTGAGATGGGATCCGTAAACTCTTGGATTTTGATAGGGGTGTAAAATGAGCTGTTGGCTCACGAGCCAGCTCTAGCTCGGACCATATTTAAGCGAGCCGAGCTAGGTATTTTCTAGCTCATTTAAAAAACGAGCTCACGAGCCGAGCCCAATACGAGTCCGAGCTTAGACGAGCTGGCTCGCGAGCTGACGAGCCGGCTCGCGAGCTGAAAAAAATCATGTACAAAAATAAAATATTTTCCATTTTTGTATATTATTATATATAATATTGCATTTAATAAAACATAATATATTTTTAAACACAATATTCTATTATAATGTATTTTTCCTTTTTCTAATAATTGATATAACAAAATAAAGAAACAATTTAGTAAAATTACAAGCGATCGAATAAATACTATGATATTTTATACTTTTTATTCGAGAAGGTTATTTTTTATTTAGTACAATGATATTTTATAACATTATGTTTGAATTAATGTTTTCATATTTTCGATATTTTATTTGGTTCGTTTGATATGTTTAACATATATGATATTACAACTAATTCAAAATAATTAAATAGTTTGGCTCGCGAGCCAGCTCATTTTTTGGCGAGCTAGAGGCGAGCCGAGCCGAGCTAGGATTTTCCAGCTCGTTTAAAAAACGAGCCGAGCTGAGCCAGCTCGTTTTTTGGCGAGCTGAAGGCGAGCTGAGCCGAGCTGAGCCGAGCCAGCTCATTTTACACCCCTACATAAGGACACGTGAAGGTCGTCTTCTCTTGGTCTTGAGGGTGAATGGGAATCTGAAAGAAACCAGAATATCCATCCAAATAACAAAAGTAGGCATGATTCGCTAACCGTTCTAACATTTGGTCGATGAAGGGGAGAGGGAAGTGATCTTTCCTCGTTGCTTTGTTGAGCTTGCAGTAGTCTATGCACATGCTCCATCCCGTGATGGTCCTTGTTGGGATCAGCTCGTTGTTTTCGTTCCGCACTACCGTCATTCCTCCTTTCTTGGGCACGACATGCACGGGGCTCACCCATTCGCTGTCCGAGATAGGATATATGATACCTGCATCCAAAAGTTTCAAAATCTCCTTTTTCACTACCTCTTTTAAGTTGGGGTTCAGCCACCTTTGCACTTCAATTGATGGTTTATGCCCGTCCTCCATGAGAATCCGATGCATGCATAACGAAGGGCTTAAACCCTTGATGTCATCGATGGTATATCCGATCATTTTCCTATGCTTTCTCAAGCATTTAAGTAGCCTTTGCGTCTCATCTACACTCAAGCCAGCATTAACAATAACGGGATATGTATCATTAAGTCTGAGATACTCATACCGAAGAGAAGGGGGCAGCGGGTTCAACTCGAGTTTGGGTGCCTTCTCCACTGCGAAGTCAGCTTGCACTTCGTGTGTTATCTCCTCACGTGGAGCGTTTCTTAGTGTTTGAACAGCACTCATGAATTCTGCGTACGCCTCAGCTTCTTCGTCGGTAAGACTTGCATCTTTGCAAACTTGAGTCAAACATCTAAAGAGAGGATCGAAAATACTTACTTGATCAAACGTGTCGTTCGTTAACTCGTCCAGCAAGTCAATTCGAAAGCAAGACTCCTTGATGGAGGGCCCGTTCATGGATTTGGACAAGTTGAATTCAATCGTTTCGTCTCCGACACGTAGGCACCTACAGTAGCTAAGAAAGGCCTACCAAGTATAATAGGTATCCTAGCATCCTCTTCAATGTCAAGTACAACAAAATCAGCGGGTATACATAAATTACCTACCTTAGTGGGAATGTTCTCAACACCCCTGAAAGATTTTGGGATGCTACGCTTTATGATCATAAGACTTAAGCGATTCGAACGATCCCACTTCTCATAGTACCTTTTGTCATCTGCAGTACTTGCAGCTGTAAGAGAATGTGGTTGCTCTACTCTTAATGCTAAGTCAAGATCCATGCATTCCAAGGTAATATGAACATTTTCTTTCCACTCCTTAAAATTAGAGTCGTTTAGGATTGAGTTCATATTGGCCGATATACTCGAAGAGTTAACTGAAAAGAAATGAATAAGATAAACTAATAAATACACGCTCACGAAAAAAAAACTTTAGTAATTCAAATAATAGACAATCCCATCACAAGATACCAAATGCACCATTAATATCAAGTCTTTGGACAGTAATATTAATTGCTAGCGATACTCTTGTTGTAATGATCAAACACTAACGATAACATGTGTGCAAAAATAAACCCGCGCGTTGACCCGGTTCCAGGCAGCCATCCACGTGTTTCCCCTTGCATCCAACGGCACTGTTGACTGCCACGTCAGCGCGGTACACTGTTCATCAATGCAAGCCTTTTAGTATTATTATAGATATATTTAATATACACGCACCAAAACATATATATACTAGTGTATACATGATTTTAGTGCATTATATATATATATATTAAATATATAAACACCTAAACATACACGTACAAGTGTATACATGATTTTATTGCATTATGTATATAAATATATATATAAATTAATATATATGCAAGATATAGACGTATAAGTGTTTATATAATTTTTCTGTCGTATTATATATATAAATATATATATATATATATTTATTTATAGTTTATATATATATCAAAATGCATTTCATATATATACACACACCAAAAACACCAAAACACGTACATAGGGTACCATATATGTATATATATATATATATATATTTCTTAATTTTTGTTTTTTTAAACAGATACATACATGATGTATGTATTTCCCTCTTCGATTAAGTTACCAAAATTCCTTCGAAACCCACTGATATCGATACCGAATCGACCAAACCTTGATTTGGAATTCGACCACCATGACGGTGACCGACGCCGATGGACGATACCGCCAACGACAAGGACAATCGGCGAAACGACACGAACGAATCTTTTACACGTGGTTATACTTTTCACACTTACGAACATGGGAAATTGAAGTCGAAGATGAATTGTGGTATATGTGTGAAAGGTGAAAGCTATTGTGCATCGGTCGATGAACCCGATTTTTATGGGATTTTAAAGGAAATTTTGCAATTGGAATATCCAGGTATGGAAAACAAATTTAAAACAATGTTATCTTTACCACGTATGTCATTTTAGATTATATTGACTCATATTTTGATATTTTTTGTAGGTTATGTCGGTTTAAAAGTGATGTTATTTCGATGAGATTGGTTCGATCCAATAATCGGTCACGGAACAAGAGTAAACAAATTTAGGCTTTGTAGAAGTTAACTCCACATGTGCCAAATACGAGCCTTTTATTCTTGCGTCACAAGCCGATCAATTTTGTTACGTTTCCTATCCGTATATTAGAAAATCTTCAGGTTGGCGTGTCGCAATGAAGATATTTCGAGTTGCAAATTTATCGACAACACAGAATAAAAACAATTGCCAATACTAGAACAAATGACCGAGATTATTGCGATTGACGAGGTATGTGTTGAAGAACTTACACACAGTGAAATGGAAGAAATCGAAAGAAATGAAGATGATCTTTATGAAGATATAGAAGAAAAAGAAGAAAACGAATTTGAATCAGATACAGAGACACAAGAGTCGACGGAACAATTGTGTGACTATGAAGATGATGAATCATGTTAAAACATTGACGGATATTCAACTTTTTCTATTTCTTAATGCATTGTTTATT